>BROE01000004.1:3193006-3210527 GCA_036571765.1 Plecoglossus altivelis
TGTCTCTCCTATGTTGTGTTTTCTGTCCTTTGTCTTCTCTGATTCACTCTCGCACTGGGTGCTGCTGTACCTCTCTCTCTACCTTCCTCTCTAGAGCTTCTATCCTCTGCTCTTACTCGTCTCTCTCTCCGCTGCTCCTCTCCTCTCGTCTTCTTCTCGTGGCTGTTACTCCCCTCTCTCCTTCCCTCTCTTCTCGCACACGCGGTTCTGTGGTTCTGTCTCACTCTGCTCTTCTTCCTCTCGTCTCGTCCCTCTCTCTCTCCTCTCTCTCTCTACTCTCCTCCTCCTGGGTGCGCGCCTCGCTGTCTCTCCCTCTGTCTTCTCTCTCTTTCTCTCTCAACACTCTATCTCCTTCTCACCCTACTCTCTGTACATCTGTCTTCTCTATCTCTCTCTCTCCATCTCTCTACCTCTCTCTCATGTGTCCTCTCTGTTCTCTCCTCTCTCTCTTCGTCAGCTCTCCATACCTCTCTCTGCCCTTCTCACTCTGCCCCTGCTGGGTCCTCTCCTCATGGTTTCTCCTCTACTCTCTCCCTCTACTTTCTCCTCAGCAATCATGCTCTATCCACCTCTCTTCCTCGTAACCTCGGTTCTCCTACATCGGTCTGCTCGTCATACTATATATCTCTCCTCTACCTCTCCTCTACCTCTCTCTCTACATCTCTCCACATATATATATGCTCTGCTCTCTAACATCTTCTCGTCTCTATATAGTGTATATTCGCTCTCTACCGTCTTCTCTGACGCTACCTCTCTCTAACATCTCTCTCTGCGTATATATATATCTTCGTCGCTCTACTTCGTCTTCGTAGCTGCACTGCTCGTCTCTCTACAACTCTCTTCTATAATGTGATAATCTCTCTCTACCTCTCTCTCTACAAGATCACGCTCTACATTCTCTATATTAATAGTGCTCTCTATTCTTCTACACCCTCTCTCTCTGGCCTTACTAGTCTCTCTCTCGTCTCTCTCTCTACCTCTTTCACTCCCACTCTTCGGGGCTCTGTTCCCTCTCTCCCTACACGGTATGGTTCCCGCTCGCCGGCAGGTTCGTTGTAGAAAGGTAACCCAGGGGTACCTACGGGCATACCCTGGACATTGACAGGCGTGTGTCTTGAAAAGCGCCTAGTCGCCGTGACCGAGTCTACCAAACACCTGCGGCCTGCAGATGGCGAGGAGAGTGGAGAGTTGGCCTATCAGGACGTAGCTAAGAGACTGGCTATATAACATAACAAACGCAACGCCCCAGCTCAAAGCGGATATCACACACCTCGCCTCACATCAACACACACCTTGTCACACACACACGCATGCACACACATGCATCTCATCATTTTTAGTCGTGTATTTTTGATAGGAGTCATTCTACAGGCGTAACGTACAGGTGAACTGGCCACAAATGTTCTTATAAAAGGGAATAGGTATAGCTCTGTGCTAGAGTTCACTTCTAAGTGAGAGATTGAAGGTTCAGATCCCCATGTATACTTCTGTAGATAAAAGTGTCGGTTAAATCAACACATCACGTATTTATTCTTTATTCTTTTATGTGCGCTACCCTGTTGAACTGTAGTCTGAGCCCAGTGGATAACCTGATGGTTTTGCTGCTCTCATTCATCCATGATCGAGGATGAAGATGACGATAATCAATAGTAATTCGCTAGACTTAGACATCATAATAGGGGAAACTTTGATTCACTGGCTGAAAATAATGTTGGTGTAGTCCCTGTTTGAAGTATTGACCTGATTCTAGATTCTTATTAGCTTATGCTGTATCCATCTGAGAAGTTTAGTCTTAGAATGATGAAATGTGTCTTAGAATATGATTGCTTTTAAAGAACATTCGAGGAGAACAAAGCTGATTTCTGGTTTGTTTGCATGAATAAATCTGTTCTGACATTCTTCTTTTCAAATCAGAGTAGTAATCCATGACCTAAACCATATACCTTTATTTAGACATCTCAGAATGCCAATTCAAACGCATTGATCGATTCTATTTGAACCCAAACTCAAATTTGTCTCGAAAACACACACACGCACACACACACACACACACACACCCCACCCCTCCACCTCCCTACCCCAAGCAATGTGTCCGGTTCCAGATATTGGTTTCGTCTAAAATGACACCGGTATATACTAAATCTAGAGTATTTGATTACAAGCCCAATCAGGCTTGATTAGGTTAGGCCATTAGCGGCGATGAAAACCAGCTTCAAGCTGAGGTCCACCTATTTTCTAGTTCAGAGACCCTGCCCTCAAGCCCTTCATCAAACAGCCATTTCCTCCCTTCTGCTCAGCTCTCCAGACAGGACTATCTCTAGATTCAAAGTTTAAAAGCTTTATTGTTCATTACAGTGTGGTGGAAATTTGTCTTGGGCTCGTTGTCTTTGGCATTGTTTCTAACCGTGGACTTCCTTAAAGAACCATAATGTGCTTGTGTGGTTTGGACAAACATTTGATATGAAACTGAGCATGAAGACTGCGAGGCATGTTCAGTGTGAAGCTCTACGAATAAAACAATATTTTCACAGATCAGCCTGTTGTCGTTTTCTTTCACTCTCCAAACTGTAGTTAGACGATCCATCAACGCCAGAACGGTTCTCCCGGAGATACCGAGGGGAAATGAAGGGGACGCTGGGTCCTGTCTGTCTCTGAAGAAGAAACGGGGCCTGGCTGAGTTGATCAAACCCAGCGGTCCAATTCGGATCTTCCATCCATACATGAGCGAGAGAAGAGAGAGTGATGGCCGCTGACAAGCTTAAATAGAGGCTTCCATGCCAAGGATCAAACGCCATCCTTCTTCTCCACTCTCTCATTAAGACGGAAAACCCGAGCGCCGCCATCCGATCTGTCTCCATTTTTCCTCAAAGGAGTCTAACTTAAAAGATCTGCGCCTGTCGGGTTTACAATGGTGGGCGAGTGGTGTTTACCGAGACCCGGCCCTGCCAGAGTCAACAGTCAAGGAAAATAAATGGAGCCTGCCTAGTGTTTCCACAGGAGTAAGGAAATATGGAGCGAGACTTGTGCCTTGCTGTTTCGTAATTAGTACCTAAACATCGCTGTCCTTGGATCCCAGCGCTCACATCCAACGTTTCCCTGAGCTGGGTAATATACAGCCAAGCATTAACGTCAAACACGTCTGGCCACGGGGCCTGGCATGTTAGCCTAATCTGTTATTGCAGCCTTAGCTGATCCTCTGGTCCTGCCCAACTCAGCTCTGTGGAGGGCATGGAGGTTGACAGTGAGGCTGGGCCTACAATGTAGGCTATAGAAGGAAAATCCTTATGTAAACTGCCGGTACGACCCGCGCTCATGCACAACAGATGGCACAGTAGCCTACTGTATACAAATACGAACATCACAAAGTAGACGGATTATCTTCGTAGTGTTACTTGACCTTTTTAAAATAACGAATTCACATTACGTTTTTATTCATTCAGATCGTTTTTCAGATATTTTATTAGCGCTATACTTTGTCACGGGATGACACCAGCCTCTGAAATCAGCGATTCCCTGTAATTACTTCTGACAAGACAGTGAAGGAAAGGAGAGCGCGCGACAGCCGAGGCAGTAAACACAGCAGAGGAACTCAGATCAGATGCTGCTTGAAAATAAAACCCCGCCTGCATTCAGAGGCCAACAGAGAGACAGGAACCAGCGTTCCCGTGTCATAACAGGAGATCAGGTTTAAAAGGACAGGCCTAAGGCCGACGGATCGACTGCTCTTCCTCATAGAAAGAGAGGGACAGAGAGAGGATCTGAAGTCGTATCGGATTCGCGGATGGTTTTCCCCCTCCGCCCGCTCACGGAGGTTTGAGTGACCTGCGGTGCCGTTTGATGGGGATTATCGATCTGCCTGGCGCACGCCTGTGGTTTCGGCGTGAGACTGACGACCTCACCAGAGAGCTCCTGGCAGGGCGGCTCTCCGATCGCTGGAAGAAGTTAGCAGACGGATGATGAATGTCAGGGACACCTGTCAAGATTTGACGTTTGAACTCGCTGATGATCCCACATTAGCCTTGATTGCCAGATGGTTATAGAAGCCTTCCATGCATCTCTAATGATGAAGACTGACTGTACAATACATAACGCCAGACTGTTTTCTCAGCTTTTTGGAAAGGAGACATACAGTGAACTCCAAGCAAAGAAACTCCTTGAGAACAGTGCCCAATATTTTAAACTCTTGGTTGAGCGTGTTAGAGACGGCTTGACTCGAGGCTGTGGACCCACATCACGTGGTCTACCTTTGGGTGACTGCATCAGGATGTGGACTGGACGTTCAGCTAATGATGATGTGAGGTCTGCCTGATGTCAGGTATAGGATACCGACCAATGAGCAAGATCAGCTCCTTCTGTTGTGCTCCAATGTCGGCTAAATAACCACACTGGTGTGACCGCAGGGCTACAAGACCACACTCACATCCAGTCGGACGTGTTTGGATTCTCTGTAGCCCTCACACATCCGCGCCATCCAGAGAACTCTCACTTTATCATTCACCGTACTAAATCATCGCTTTGCCTACAGGAAACACAGTACGTTTTACTTTCCAGTCGTAAACCGTAAAACCTGTCTTTAAAGCGAGTTATGATGCCTGGAGATGGAGGGGACGCCAAAAGCAGAACCAGATATAGCGAACATCCTTCGCATCGTCTGGCATCCACAAGTATGGTTGTACCGCCGTTTTCCAAACAAAGTCAGAAATAATGCGCAACCTCACATGGAGAACATACCACTCCGCGAAGGACCGCATCTCCGATAATATTATGTGACCACTCGCCATTACTACGCCATTAGTTCTCAATTAACGCTCTGTCAATAAAGTTTCAGGAGGCATTCATTTGACATGAAGAATACACACGACTCCTTCATGCTTGGCTTCAGGCAGAGATGGGGCCACTGCCCAAATATTTGAAATTTTATTGCCTGGCTGAAAGTTATGGAAAAGGCCTGTTTTGCATGAATGTTTGGCACTGCTCTGGGCTCTATCCTGTCTTGTGTTTTGTGCTCTCAGTCATTTTGCAACAGTTTGCCATTTTTGACAGTTTAGATGGTGGATAATTTCAAACATTGGCATGGCGCTAAGGTCCTTGACAAAGAAGCCTTTTGTTTGTATGTTTGGTTGCTCTCCATGGTCCTGACACCAGCATTTTCAATATAATTTCTTTTTGGGGGAAAAGAGGTCAGTACTGTAATACATATTTTGTGTTGGCAGAACTCAGCAAAACTGAACTTTGATGTTGTAGAAATACGCCTCTCATTACTTTGAGTTCGTTTATTTGTTTTATTTGGTCTTAAAATAGCCTTCTTTCAGTCAGCAGTACACCCATGTTCAATTAAAACATTGATTACAACTGACTGAAATTACATGAAAGCGCTTCAGTTAAAATTTTCACAAAACCATTTGAGATGTGCGTCCATTTTATCCTGGGAAGAGGTCAAAGATCGGAGGTCAACCTCATTCTTTCGACCCAGCCTTCAGTGGGAAAATATTCAGCAGGAAGACTTGGCATGTGTTTCAGAGTGTGTGGTTGGCACGCTAACAAACCATTAGCTAGCTGGAACACAACATGACTAACTTAAACCTTAGACGTACCTTTAAAAGCCTCTGTCCCACCTACAGTGTAATGAGTGTATTGGGTTTCCATACTCCCTCAGGTACCTACACCTCATTCAGGCTGCTCCAAAGTTGGCCTGCTGCTGGCTTATCGTCTGGGTGGGCCTCCTCGTCACCGCCTGTAATACTTATAACAGCCACTGCAGGGCGCCAAAGTACACATGTAATCTGGATCGTGTTGATTTTTAGATGTGTGCACACGGCAGGGCGATGACACACTGACTTGTCAGTGAGAGATATATAGAGAGTGAGAGAGAGTGACATAACGAGACAGAGAGAGAGAGTCAACGAGAGAGCGACAGGCAGAGAGAGAGAGACAGAGAGAGACAGAGAGAGAGAGAGAGAGAGAGAGAGAGAGAGAGAGAGAGAAAGAGAAATGAACAGATAATGTGTATGTATAGAGTGTTTGTGTGAGGCATAGAGAGAGACACACAGAGAGACAGAGACAGAGAGAGACACAGAGAGAAACACAGAGACACAGAGAGAGACGCAGAGAGACAGTCGCAGAGAGAGACACGGAGAGACAGAGAGAGACACAAAGAGAGACACAGGGAGACAGAGAGAGAGACAGAGAGACAAAGAGATACAGAGACACAGAGAGATAGAGAGACAGAGAAACAAAGAGACACAGAGAAACAAAGAGACACAGAGAGACACGGAGACACAGAGAGATAGAGAGACAGAGAGACAGAGAGAGAGAGAGAGAGAGACACAGAGAGACATATAGAGAGAGAGACACACAGAGAGACTGAGGTAGACACAGAGAGACAGAGAGAGAGAGAGACCCAGACAGACACAGAGACAGAGAGAGACACAGAGACACAGAGAGAGAGACACACACAGAGAGACACAGAGAGACAGAGAGATATATACAGGACTCAGAGTATTATGGCTCCCCAGAGGATTACTTCCTGCCTCAACTGCTGCTCTGAAGCTTTTGGGAGGTCAAGTAAACAGTTATTGTTGTGAAGTTATGTGTGTGTTTGTGTGTGTGCGTGTGTTTGTGCATATGAGTGTGGATACGTATGAATGTGTGTTACGAACCTGCAGATTGAAGAAATGACGTCCAATCGGCTCTTTTTGTTGAAGTTGCCATGGTGAGTACAGGAGAGGGACCCAAGCTCAGAGAGAGAGAGGAAGGCAAGGAAGTCGCCTCAACGAAACATCTTGACGTCCCAAAAGCAGGCCCACACACACACAACACTACTAAGAAAGACTAGACAAGACAGGAACCACACACACACACACACACACACACACACACAAACACACACATGACTAATCAGAGGTCACCACTCAGGTGAAACAAACTACAACCAATGAGCACACTGAAGACATTGACAGACTTTAACCAGACGCAGATGCAAGGAATCAGACACAAGGAAACGGAGAACAACCCAAAGTTCCCCCGAGGCACTGCTGTGGGTGTGACAGTAGCATCATTTTCAGGTTGTTTGTTGTTTACGACGCAGTTTAGCCTGGAGATCCCAGCTGATTCTTCAGGTAACCACAGAATCTGGCAGTTAAGGTGTCGTTGGAGCTTTAATGTGGATTCTCCCTTAAGAGGGTGATCTGGTCGCTCAGCTCTCAGCTGCGTGCGGGAGGCTATGCTAATTCATCTCAGTGTCTGGGTCTTGTTCCTCCTCCTGAGTTCATTATTATAATTGCTAGACATGGCTGAGAACGCAGGGAATGCAAACCCGAAACCAACCCTAACTTTCTTTTCTTTACTCAATCTATATTCAGGGAAATCCCTAGAATGTTCCCGATCCGAACCTAAAAAACACATGGCGTGTGTGCGTGTTTGTGTGTCCTCTTGAGCTGAGTATGTTATGTCTTGGAATAATGTAAAACAGGCTACATCGTTTTCTCTGTCTCTCCTTCTCTCTGTCTCTCCTTCTCTCTCTCTCTCCGTCTCTCTCTCCTCCTCTCGCTCCTTCCCCCTCCTTCGGCGAAGGCCGGTCGTAGCCCTGGTGGCAGTAGACCTGTCTAGCAAGATCCAAGACAAAGAGCTCCAAAGACAATGTTGATCCAGACTGAGCGGCATGGCCTAGGATGGCACTTTCAGGCCAAAAACTATCCTAGTGCTAAAAACGGTCCTATCTGACACATTTTAAACATTGTTTAAAATAGGCCTAAATTCAAAACTTCATGCCTAGCAACCATTATAGCAACCGGCACAGTTTCCCGCTAGCACGCGTGGCTATCTTAGGAATTTAACGTTGGTGTAGCAACGGACGCGCCTTTTCATCTGAACGCCATTGTGATGTCAGATGGGACAGCTCTTGGCACCAGGACCGTTTTTGGCCTGACAGCGCCTTTAGATGGGGAGCCTGACATGAACACCATGGAGATATGGCTGCTCTGCTCTCAGCATTCCTCACTGTACCTGCATGCATGCTCCTGTTCGAGAGCACAGATGTGCCGAGGCTGAGAGATGAACCACATCAGAGACATGAAGGAGAATATGCATGAACATGACAAGTTGACAATGGGTCACCCTCACACACACACACACACACACACACACACCCTCACACACACACACACTTACACACACACACACACTTACACTCACACACACACNCACTATCATAGTAAAGATGCTGAAGGCCACGATGAGAGATATGAAGGTCTTATTAACAAAAATCCTCTTTTATTCTTAAACATAAACAAATATACAATCACAATGCCAATTTCACTCACTGTTGTCAGGTTGCCAGTCCCTTTCGGAATGAAAACACAAACTCTTTGCCCAGATATAATAATAACCAGCAAAATAATCAAGACAGTTACATTTCCTGACTGAGAGTTTGACGATGTGTAACAAAGGCAGAAAGGAAGAGAACGTCTTAAAAACTGGAGGCGTATGTGTTCAGATGATTGAATTACACATTACTGTCAGTGTTTTAAAGGACAATCTCATTATGAAACTATGCATGAATCCATGTTTTATGGATAACGACAAAACAAACCACTTCTGGAAACAAACCAAGGCACCGGTTCAGTGCCTTGACCCAGGTGATGACATGGTGATACACACGTTGATCTAACTTGATGTCTGTCAGCAGAGGACGGTTGTTTGATTGGTCCTTTAGAGAGAATCCCTTTTCTACTTTGTGCTCTTGGTTGTCAAAAAAAAAAATCAAAAAAACAATTTCGACAATTTTGTTTGTGATGTACACAGGGAACTAATGGAACTGACATTGTCTGTTGCAACTGACAGCTGTTTTTATCAGTTGCATCTGACCTGATGTGACATGACATAGTGTTTTAAAGACTCGAACACTGTTTGTGCTCACTTGGCCCAGAGCCTCAATCAGAGCCTCAATATCTGGTGATGTCAAAAGAGTTCAGGAGATCAACAACACAGACTGGGACGAAAACACAGCGTGCAAACTTCTACTGGAGAAGGACAGATTCGGAACTTTGGAAATTGCTGCGTTTTTCTCAACATTCTTGTATTGCCAACATCCACTAAAAAATACATCTTGCAAGAGGAAAAATAGTATTTTTAAAATAAATACCGACTGCCTTTTGAGATCAAATTCAACTCCAATATAAATGGCCTGTTTAGCCAAGTGTTTTCCATTGTGTGTGACTCCAGTGGTGTTACACTGGTACAGAGGACCAAACCCACGGACGTTCTGGCAGCCTCTTGCAAGTGCTGGTTAAAAAAAAAGAAGTCCACAAGTAAGTGCTTTATGATAGAAACATGCAAACGAACTCTCCCATCCTGTTTGTTTCCAGTTTGCGGTCAGCAGCTGCATCCAATCACCACATAGGAAGCATTTTTCAGTTCTACATTTTTTGCATTCTCAAATCTCAAAACACTTGTAATTGCAAACTGTAAACATCTTCACTTCTCTTCTGTTACACTGTGTATGGGGTCGTTTCTCCAGAGCCGATCCAACAGTCTGTAATACTGGGCAGTAATAGGATTTAACCCCGTTTTGTAAAACATGACACCGAAGCAGAACAATAAAATAAAAAAGTAAAATAAAAGGGCAGAGGATGTTTTGGTCCGACAGAGATCAATTCAACAGCACAACTGTGAAAGGATGACATTTCAAAAGGCAACAAAAGAACAAATGAATAGGGTCTGGATTCTGTGCTCGGAAGTGTTACACACTTTGACAAACTTTTAGAAAGTCATCTCTCGCACGTAATGTTCAAACAGCCGGGGGTCTCAGCAATCCTGCATGAGCTTAATATCCGACTGAAGTATTTAGCTGTTAAACCTGAAAATGTGAAGGACGTGTGGACACGACTCCAGAAAGATATAGAACTTTTACTCACTGAAGTGGAACTCATCATTATACTGAGTTACGCAGAGTCTCTGTCCTCTCTGACCTGCACCTGTCCTCTCCCTACTGTCCCCTCTCTGTCCCCTTTGACCTGTCCCCCTGACCTGTCCCCCTGTCTAACCTGTCCCCTCTGACCTGTCCCCCTCTGACCTGTCCCCCTCTGACCTGTCCCCCTCTGACCTGTCCCCCTCTGACCTGTCCTCTGACCTGTGAACCTGTCCCTCTAACCTGTCCCCCTCTGACCTGGCCCTCTGGACCTGTCCCTCTGAACCTGTCCCCTCTGACCTGGCTCTCCTGACCTGTCCCTCTGACTGTCCCCTCTGTCACCCCTCTGACCTATCCCCTCTGACCTGTCCCCTACTCTGACCTGACCTCCCCCTCTGACGCTGTCCCCTCTAACCTGTCTCCTCTCTGTCCCTTTGACCTTTGAACTGTCCCCTGAGACTTGTCCCGGCTCTGGACTGTCCGCTGAAACTTGTCCCCCTGTAACCTGCTCCACTTCAGTCCTCCAGTCTGTTATCACTCTGAGATGGCACACTGTTGGGGGATCTCAAGTTCTTATCTGAGACTGGAAAGGAATCCATTCGAACTGGTCCCCCCAACCTATGCATTTCATTTCTTTCCGCGCCTGCTAAAAAAACACATTTTAACTCTACAGAAAAAAAACACAATTAAAATGGACTAAACCTGACCAAATCATTATTTTTGATATTTGGAATAAATCCAACATTACATTTGTAAATGTTCTGGCATTGACAACTGCCAACAGACACAATAAATGTAATTGCGTAGTGTATTGTATTGGTCAATTCAAAGCCATGCAATATTTTGTTGTAGGTGTGATGAAATCTAGCTTGAAAGTAATTGCAGAGGAAATATGATGTGATATAGTCTTTGGAAATCACGTCAAAATGTACATTGTAAGAGGGTCTTTGGGTTGTAAAGAAATTCAACTGTTCACTCTTTAAATTACCTCTCATAATCAATGTTAACTTACTCATATGCATCAAAAATATTCAGATTACAATTCTACGACTCAAGTTTCAAATACAATACATAATTTATGGCTTTATAAGTTAAAACTCCTTAAAAAAACTCCTTAATTCACACCATCCTCTCACCCACAATATACAATTTAAATAAATGATTTAAAATGAGCGTATAGACATTTTAAAGCAAATTTGCTGTTCATACCACCAAAGGTAACATACGTGTTACACTCATCGCTTGCTACTCAGTGCTTAACCTGCATCTTTATATTGTCGTAGTACAAAAACATGCTCTGCAAAAAGCTTTATAGAAATACAAACACTACAAAAGAAGCCGTCTTTTACAAAGTATCTGAACAATCCATTTGCTTGTGGATTATCATAAAACTGGAATAACGTTTTCTCCACTTGGGGCTAGTAAACCATAATAGTCTTGTGTCTTTCTCATTATTGCTGTGAGAAGAACTCCCTTTGTAGTGCCTTGGTCAAAGCCAAAACACATTCCAGGAAGACAAGTTCACACAAGTCTGTTTTCTTTTATCTTAACGTTGATTTCCGGAGAAAAGGAGGAGATCGTTTTTCCCTTTTCTTTTTTGCTAATTTGTTGCATAACTCAAAAACTCTCTCCCGAAAAAAAGGTTTTGTGCTTTAAAACCATAACATCAGTTGACGTTTTCCCTTTTAGTCGCCCCTTGGTCTCCTCAGTATGGCCTCCAGACAGCCTCATCCATCCTACCTCCAGGGTTGAGCACGGTAGGGGAGTTACTGTGGCTCCCGTCCCCCTCCACTCCCCCCTCTGTTTGGCTGGGCAGGTTAGGGTTAACCAGGGAGCTGCCTGTGGAAGCACTAGTGCAGGGTGGTATCATCCTGGACGGTGAACGGTCACCCCCCGGAACCATGGAGAATTGGTACGAGCCGGAGGAGGCTCCGTAGTAGAGATAGGGGGTGCTGCTGGTCTGGAAGGGTCCACTCTGGCTCTGGGTGGAGCCAGGGTAGGGCGGCGGCAGGTAGGTGTGGTAGTGGGCGCTTCCCAGCGACATGGCAGAGGTGACTGGGGGAGTGTAGGTGAAGGTGGCCGGGTAGTGCATCCTGGGACTAGAGAAACGACTCTCTGTCAGAGAGAGGCTGGGGAACTGGCGTTCAAACTGACCTGGGAAAGGACTCAGGTCAGACGTTCCTGCGGGGGGGACACAGACACCATGTACATGAGTATATATGTGTGTGTATGAAAGACAGAGAGAGAGAGAGAGTGCAAGAGAAGTTTATATTTCACACAGATACATGTACATGAGTATATATATGTGTGTGTGCGCGCGCGTGCGCGCGCGTGTGTGTGTGTGTGTGAGTGTATGAAAGACAGAGAGAGAACAAGAGAAATTTATATTTTACACAGATACATGAACATGAGTATATCTGTCTGTGTGCGTATGTGTGTGTAAATACGAGAGAGAGTGAGAGAGATTAAATGTATATTTCACACAGATACATGTACATTGTGTATATGTGAGAGAGAAAGAGAGAGAGAAATGTATATATCACACAGATACATGTACATGAGTATATATCTGTGTGTATATATGAGAGAGAAAGAGAGGGAGAAAAATGTACATTTCACACGGATACATATACATGAATCTATGTCTGTGTGTGTGTATATATATGAGAGAGAGAGGAATGTATATTTCACACAGATATAAATGTATATTTCCCCACTTGTGCTAAATGATCAAGATAACTCTCAGAAATGTGCAGGCATTCCTAAAGGATATTTCTGCTCAAACGTACGTAATATTAAATGACTAGTTCTTATAATGGGTGTCGACTGAGTCATTCTCTTTCGATCACAGTCTGTGTTTCTTTGGGGAGGTGGTGTCCCGTCATTTCTGTGTACAAAGTGCCTCTTTTATATAATAATATACAATTATTTTATTGTGTCAGAAAGGATAAATATCCAAGCACAGTGATCCGTTTACGATAATCCCTTCAGACACCATGTTGAAATGCCAATACATGTACAAAGTCGTAGACCAAAATCCTTTTAAATTGGACTTGTTTGCTGGACTTGTTACATTCACTTTGATAGATTTATTATTCATGTTTGCATATATGATTCTCAATCTGTGTTTAATCTGTGTTCAGCAAAAGATGCTAATTTTTGTGTAGGTGCGTGAATGTATATTATGCTTACATGTCAATGCTTTGTACGTTTATGTTTGCGTGTGTGTCTGTATGTGTATCTGTTTTCAGGTCTGTGTGTATCTATGTTAACGTGTGTATTTGTGTATGTGCAGAGGGGTAATATGTGTGTGCGTCTGTGTGTGAGTGTGTATATCAGTGTTTATGTCTATGGGTATCTGTGTAAGTGTGTGTGTGTTTGTGTGTCTCTGTGTTATTGTGTATACCATTGTTTGTGTCCGTGGATATCTGTGTAAGTGTGTGTGTGTGTGTGTGTTTGTATGTGTGCGGAGGGGTAATGTGTGTGTGATAGTGTACATGAGTGCTTGCGTCTGTGGGTATTTGTGTGTGTGTGTGTTTGTGTGTGATAGTGTATATGAGCGCTTGTGTTTGTGTGTATCTATGTAAGTGCGTGTGTGTTTGTGTGTGTGTGTGTGTGGAGGGGTAATATGTGTGTGAATACTGCATGCTCATAAAAAAAGCAGTTGGGGCGAATCAGGAGCAGCGCATATGGAAACACTTTGAGGAGAAGCAGTTTCCATGAGATCCATAATGAGGCAGGGCTGAGCTCTGATGTGGCTCCTCTGCTTGCCTCCCAACGGCTCCAGAGACAGTGTGTGTGTGTGTGTGTGTGTATGGATGTGTGTGTGTGTGTGTGTGGATGTGTGTATGGATGTGTGTGTGTGTTTGGATGTGTGTGGATGTGTGTGTGTGTCTGTGTGGATGTGTGTGTGTGGATGTGTGTGTGTATGTGTGTGTATGGATGTGTGTGTTTGTGGATGTGTGTGTGTATAGATGTGTGTGTGTGCGGGGGGTGTGTGTGGGTGTGTGTGTCGGTGTGTGTGTGGCTGAGTGTATGTGTGTGGATGTGTGTGTGGGTGTGTGTGGGTGTATGTGTGTGTGGGCGTATGTGTCGGTGTGTGTGTCGCTGAGTTTATGTGTGTGTGAGTGGATGTGTGTGTGGGTGCGTGTGGGTGGGTGTGTGTGTGGCTGTGTGTGTGTGGGTGCGGGTGTGTGTGTGTGGGTGCGTGTGTGTCGGTGCGTGTGTGGCTAAGTGCATGTGGGTGTGTGTGGATGTGTGTGTGTGTGTATGAAAGAGGGTGGCAGATACATAGATGAATAGATAGAGAGACAGAGAAAGAGAGAGACAGAGGGAGAGAGGGAGGGAGAGAAAGGTAGGTGGAAAGACAGAGAGAGAACAAGAGAGAGGTTGAGGGAGTGAGAGAGACAGAGGGAGGGAAAGAAAGAATGAGAGAGAGAACGAGAGAGGTAGAGAGAAAGAGAGGGAGAGAGAGAAAAACGTTGATCCCTCCCTCCCTCCATCCATTCCATCCCTTCGTTCCTCTCCACGCTCCATCTTAAAAAATACCCAGAAACCACTAACTGGCTGTGGCTAGCATCGCGCTGGGCCCAGAAAGGAGCGGAGAGTAGGAGGTACTAACCTCCGCATCCCCTCCTCCTCACCCCCTCCTCCTTCTCCCCCTCCTCCCCGCAGTGGAGTCCAGCCATGACACTCTTATCATAAATCACTAGGCGTCTTCTGTGTCACCGTGTCTGGTGTGAGAGGGCGGGGATGGCTGGGTGGGGGGTGAGGGAGGTGGGAGGGGGGGTGAGGGAGGTGGGAGGGGGGCTGGGGGGGTTAGTGTTTATGTGTGGGTGAAATTGCGAAGCCGGGTTTGTCGCTAGCGTCAGATAACATGTGCTGTCAATTAAAGGCCTTTAAACTTCCTTCTCTCCAGCAAGATCCATTAGATTTTTTGTGGGGATAGTAGGGGATTGTCTTTTGAATAGAGGGACCAGTGTGATCTTAGAAGCAAACGGCACCGTTCAATAAACTCCCGGCTTCTGCAGTTCGCATTTGGACTCGTTTGCTGTACAAAGTCTTCTGTGATGATGAGCCACATGAAGCTTCATTAGTTTAAACGAAACCAGAGTCTCCGTTGTCTAAATATTTGGAAGTATTTTACAAACCCAAACTTTTGAACTTCACTTCCGAATTTGGTGTTTGACTTGAGTGATGAACTTCTGGAGCTGAGTCGTTGATTGGCTACCGAAGGGTTTCTCTACGCATCTGTAGCTATGCTGAGAGAGAAAGAGAAGGGCCATGGCCCAGGGCCCAGGGCCTCTGGACGTGACCCCTGGACGTGACCCCTGGACGTGACCCCTGGACGTGACCCCTGGACGTGACCCCTGGACGTGACCCCTGGACGTGACCTCTGGACGACACCCCTCCTGTCTACTGCAGTGTAGCTCCGGTCAGAGGTGATGTCACTACTCTGAGCTCATGATGCGTCAGACGTGTCATCCTCTGTCACCTGAGACCCCTCATCTTCACGCTCAGGAGCCGATATCATCCAGGTGTGTCAGTGTGTTTGGACACCTGTCAGCAAGCTTCAGTCGGAGCATGCATGTGCGGGAGGGTGTAGAAGTGTATGAGTGTGTGGGAAGAGTGTGAGTGTGTGGTAGTTTGTGAGAGTGTGTGGAGGGGTTTGTGTGGGTGTGTGTGTGTGTGTGGTAGTGTGTGGTAGTGTGTGTGTGTGGATGTGTGTGAGTGTGTGTGTGGTAGTGTGTGTGTGGTAGTAGTGTGTGAGTGTGTGGTAGTGTGTAAATGTGTGATAGTGTATGAGTGTGTGATAGTGTGTGAGTGTGTGGTAGTGTGTGAGTGTGTGGTAGTGTGTGAGTGTGTGGTAGTATGTGGAAGGGCTTAGGGAACAAAGCTTGACGCTCTTGAGATGAAAGCAGGGAAGGGGGAGACCAAACTAATCAGAGCTGACAAGGCAGCTGGCAGGATTTCAATCCCTCTCCTATGCACAGTCACACCGCGGCAACTTTTAAGCACTCACCCTCGCTTCGGGCGCAAGGGGGAGGAGTCTGGGTGTAGCACTTCAGCACAAAGAAGAGAGAGACGTCGACTGAAGAGAGAGTGTGGAGAAAGAGAGAGAGAGAGAGAGAGAGGGTAGAGAGATCAAGAGAGAAAGAAGGAGAGAGGGAGAATGTGAAAGAGGACGCATGGGGAAAAAAAGCACCTGGCGCTGGGTCAAACAGGTGTATGAAGGAGAGAACTTGTCTGGCCGCATTTAGAGCTTTTTAAACGAGCGTTCAGGTCGGGGAAAGGCAGACAAATTAGCACACAGATGCTGCTGTTATGCTGAAGACTGGACCCCATGAGTACCCAGCATGCTTTGGGAGAGCGACGGATCACTTTAAAGACACTTTATTTGTCCGTCACGAGCCTGTTATTATCCCGGGCCTGTTATTACCTAACCCCTCTGAGATCAAAGACTTGGACAGAGGAAAAGAGGAAACAATCGTCTTTTCCACTGTTTATAAAAAGCCTAAACCGCTCTGAAACTGAGCACTGGAAGGTTCCCTCTCCTCGCATTCATCCACTATTAGCTAATGGAGACGTGTGCATGTAAATTAGTCAGAGTTAGCCTGCCTTTCTGACAGATTGTGAATGCAATTACAATGCAATTACAGCTGTGAAAGGTTTTTCATTGGTTACAATGGATCAGAGACAGGTTTTTTAGGTGAGGTGTTGGGCTGTAGGCTGTGTACCTGTGTGAGGTGGAGGTGTGTACCTGTGTGAGGTGGAGGTGTGTACCTGTGTGAGGTGGAGGTGTGTACCTGTGTGAGGTGGAGGTGTGTCCCTGTGTGAGGTGTGGGCGTGTACCTGCGTGAGGTGGAGGTGTGTACCTGTGTGAGGTGTGGGCGTGTACCTGCGTGAGGTGGAGGTGTGTACCTGCGTGAGGTGGAGGTGTGTACCTGCGTGAGGTGGAGTGTGTACCTGCGTGAGGTGGAGGTGTGTACCTGCGTGAGGTGGAGTGTGTACCTCCGTTAGGTGGAGGTGTGTACCTGTGTTTGGTGGAGGTGTGTACCTGCGTGAGGTGGAGGTGTGTACCTGTGTGAGGTGGAGGTGTGTACCTGCGTGAGGTATGGTGGGCACAGTGCAGAGTGGGTGAAGGTGAAGTACCTGGGAGTCGTCGGGGCACGTCGCTGATTCCAGGAAGTCCTGTGGCTCGGCTGGCAGAGAGGGGGGTGGTGGAGTGAACAGAGGGGGAGGCCATGGGACTAAGGTACGAAGGGTAGGTCTGCTCGTAGGACCAGGGAGGAGAAGCCTGCGACTGACGTGGGTCTGAGGGGAGAGGGGGAGGCGGAGAGGGAGGGGGAGGCAGAGAGGGGAATGGAGGGAAGAGGTGGAGGGAAGAGGGTGAGTGGAGGGGGAGGCAGAGGGGATAACGGGGAGAGGGGGAGTGGAGGAGGAGGGCAGAGGGGGAGGGGAGGGAGAGGCAGAGGGGGAGGGGGAGTGGAGGGGAGGCAGAGAGGGGGAAAGGGGAAGGGGGAGGTGGAGGGGAGAGGGGGAGTTGGAGGGGGAGGCGGAGGGGAGAGGGGGGCAGGGGAGATGGAGGAGGAGAAAGAAGGGGAGACGAGGAAA
>BROE01000004.1:3210656-3285473 GCA_036571765.1 Plecoglossus altivelis
TCTGTGTGAGGTGGAGGGCTTACCGTTGAGGTAGGTGGTACCGGTGAGGTGAGGTGTGTCCCTGGTGAGGTCGTGGCGTGAACCTGCTGAGTGAGTGTGTGTACCTGTGTTGAGGATGGGTGCGTGTACCGGCGTGATGGAGTGTGGTACCTGTGGAGGTGGAGTGGTACCTGTGTGAGTGTGGCGTGTACCTGCGTGAGTGTGGCCGTGGACGCTGCGGAGGTGGAGTGTTACCTGCGTGAGGTGGAGTTGTTACCTGCGTGAGTGGAGTGTGTACCTGCTTGAGGTGGAGTTACCCTCCGTTAGTGGAGTGGTACCTGTGTTTGTGGAGGTGTGTACCTGCTGAGTGAGGTGTACCTGTGTGAGGTGGAGGTGTGTACCTGCGTGAGGTATGGTGGGCACAGTGCAGAGTGGGTGAAGGTGAAGTACCTGGGAGTCGTCGGGGCACGTCGCTGATTCCAGGAAGTCCTGTGGCTCGGCTGGCAGAGAGAGGGGTGGTGGAGTGGACAGAGGGGGAGGCCATGGGACTAAGGTACGAAGGGTAGGTCTGCTCGTAGGACCAGGGAGGAGAAGCCTGCGACTGACGTGGGTCTGAGGAGAGGGGAGGCAGAGAGGAGGGATAGGAGAGAGGAAGGAGGAAAGAGGTGGAGGGAAGAGGTATGGAGGGAGGCAGAGGGATAAGGGGAGAGGGGGGTGAGGAGAGGCAGAGGGGGAGGGGAGGAGAGCAGAGGGAGAGGGGAGTGAGGGGGAGGCAGAGGGGAAGATGGGAGGGAGAGTGAGGAGAGGGGGAGTGGAGGGGGAGGCGGAGGGGAGAGGGGAAGGCAGAGGTGGAAGTGGAGAGGAAGGGAGAAGGGAGACAGGAAAAACGAGGTGAGAATCACTGCATTTCAGTATTTTCATTTCCTGCCTTGTGTCTGAAATACGCCTCATAAGGAAGCTGAGGTGACAAGATAAGGACATTATCAGTATATCTTATTCTATCACCGAGCATTTCCACTCCATGATTGTGTTTTTCGCTTATTCTCAGTTTAGAATTGTTACGCAACCTCTCTTGCAATGACACATCTAATGTTTGCCTAAGTAGAGAAGATCTTCCTGTTTGCCTTTAAAAAACATGTTGCGTTAGCTTCAGGACAGAGCGGTCTCATGGCACACGCCCAGCATATAAACACACAGCCACGCTCATAGCAACACACACTTTACAACAGTCTCTGCACTCACGTAAAGCCTAAACACCTATTTGCACATTGACCACGAACAGTTCGTGGCTGAAAACCATCTACAGATTGACTATCAAAATGTGTACATTTATCAATATTCTACAACGTAAACGTTCTCTTGTATTTATTCAATCCAGACGTTGGATGTTGACTTCAAGATCGACTTCAAAATATTTACAGAGACGCTGTGGAAAAAGGCAGCACATATCCATTCAGGTCTACAAACGGCACACTGTACCCCTCCAGTACTGGGAAACCCTGCATGCGGAGGCTGAAGTGGAACCAGCACGCAGACCAGGAAGTTACCAGCTGGGCTGGGGGCAGGGGGGCTAGCAGGGAGGAGCTGGTTGTGGCAGGACAGGCTCAGGTGACAGGTGTGTATAGTCGTGAGAGATGGCGTTACCATGTCCTACGTACAGATGATCTCCCCGGCTGTTCTCTGCTCTTCAGCGTGACCACTGCTACCATTACAATGTCCATTAACCAGGTATACCCTCCCAGGTGTGACATTTCACCTTGCCTGAACAAACCTCCTCTATTTCACTAAGAGCCTATACCACAGGAGGACTATATTTACCTGGAGGGAGGCTCGTGTCCATGGTGACGGCTTAGTGATGATCGAATCTCACAGAGACTGTGATGTGTGGTGAAATTAGGTGCTGTCTCTACCCTGGCTGGTGAATGCTCTATACGCTCACCTGGTACTGTCTCTACGCTGGCTGGTGAATGCTCTATACGCTCACCTGGTACTGTCTCTACCCTGGCTGGTGAATGCTCTAGACGCTCACCTGGTACTGTCTCTACCCTGGCTGGTGAATGCTCTAGACGCTCACCTGGTACTGTCTCTACCCTGGCTGGTGAATGCTCTAGACGCTCACCTGGTACTGTCTCTACCCTGGCAGGTGAATGCTCTAGACGCTCACCTGGTACTGTCTCTACCCTGGCTGGTGAATGCTCTAGATGCTCACCTGGTACTGGCTCTACGCTGGCTGGTGAATGTTAGAGACGCTCACCTGGTACTGGCTCTACCCTGGCTGGTGAATGTTAGAGACGCTCACCTGGTTCTGACTCTACCCTAAGCTTTCGTGCAAACTGTTCGAGGAAGCCTCACCTGAGGTATCTGTGATTTGGCCCCTGGGTATGAAGGAGTTGGGATCCAGGGTGTGAGAATAGGCGGGGTGGTATGTGTCGGCCACGCGCAACCCACTCGCTCGATTCTCTCCAGCTCGCGGAGGCCGGGTTCAGAGAAAAACAGCCAGGGTCTTAAGGAGCATCCTCCAACTTCTGACGGTGCCCTGCAGACACACACCACCCCGTCAGCTACCAGGCCACCCCCTCACCCTCACCCTCACCCTCACCCACCTCTGTGCCAGCCCTCACGTGACACTGCTGTCATCTACAGCTACCTCACTCCATGAACCCTCCACCAGAGGTTGTTCACGGTCAGAAACAGACGACCACAGACCTATTTCTACGTCATGCCCAGAAGAAGTTTCAGGTTTCGTTCTTGTTTAACAGTACAGCGTTGGCATGGCGTCATTCTCAGACCTTGTCATTCTTGTCACGCTGTGATGTGCCATGTGCCTTGAGAGTTGATCTTCTGTCAACAGGGCCTGTGTTTATATCAGCCAGAGGATGTATGCTGTGAGAGGCCAGAACTGGGATGCTGCATCCTGTTAGCATGAAGCAAGGGAGCCAGCAGTTTACTCAGCCAGCACTCATCCTCAGGTAAACACTACAGCTCTGCTCAAAAACCTGATTCTGATGCTGAGATGATCTCCGTCTTGCTAGGTTTAGGCCCCTTCTAGAACATCCCCCAGTTTTGTTGTGCACTTACTGTACTGCACCGATTCCTCTGTCTACATGCTTTTACCCGCTCTCTCTCTCGCTTCTCTCTAGTCTCTACTCTACTCTCTACTCTCTCACTCTCTCACTCTCCTCTCTCTCTACAACACGCACCACCTTCCCTCGTGTCGTTGTTTATGTCTCTTATCTTATCTGTATCTCAATAATTATGAGCATCTTTCTTTCTCCTGTCTGTCTCTTTCCTGTCTCTCTCTCTCACCTGCCTGCCTGCCTGCCTGCCTGCCTGCCTGCCTGCCTGCCTGCCTGCCTGCCTGACCGGCTGCCTGCCTGTCCTGCCTGCCTGTCTGTCTGTGTCTGTCTGTCTGATCCTGTCTGCTCTGCTCGTCTCTCACACCTCCCGTCTGTCATCTGTGTATTTGATCGCTTGCTCTCTCCTTCATCAGATCCTTTGTCAAATAGGTAAACATGAGGGTAAAGAAACTCATGCTGGAGTTGACAGAGTGCCAACTGGCACAGGCATGGACAGGCAGCAGCCTCAGAATCCTATCCAACCTGTCTGAGCAACACACAGACACACCTCTGACATTCTGACATTAGCCCAGGGAGGGGGTGGAGAAACACTGGTCAGGGGTTAGACACATCCCACAGAGAAACAGACAGAGAAACAGACAGAAAGAGATGATTCGCATGAGATGAGAAGAACGAGAGCGAAGTTGCAGCCAGAGCAGGAGACGAGAGTGAGAAGAGGAGGAGGTTGCAGACAAAGGTAGCCAGGAGTGGAGGACAAGAGCAGACGTGGAGGAGGCAAGCGAGAGGTGGAAGTGGAGGAGAAGAGCAGGCAGCGCAGCAGCAGGAGGTGGACGGTGGGAAGAAGCAGGAAAGTGGAGGGGAGACAGAAGTGACAGACTGTCTGTCTGTCTGTCTCTCACCCTCCCGTCTGTCATCTGTGTATTTGATCGCTTGCTCTCTCCTTCATCAGATCCTTTGTCAAATAGGTAAACATGAGGGTAAAGAAACTCATGCTGGAGTTGACAGAGTGCCAACTGGCACAGGCATGGACAGGCAGCAGCCTCAGAATCCTATCCAACCTGTCTGAGCAACACACAGACACACCTCTGACATTCTGACATTAGCCCAGGGAGGGGGTGGAGAAACACTGGTCAGGGGTTAGACACATCCCAGAGAGAAACAGACTGAGAGGAAGAGGAAAGGAGATGAGTTGGATGGAGATGAGGAAGAAGAGGAGGAAGTTGAGGAGGAGCAGGAGGTGGAGGTGGAGGAGGAGGAGGTTGAGGAAGAGGAGCAGGAGGTGGAGGAAGAGCAGGAGGTGGAGGAGGAGGAGGAGGAAGTGGAAGTGGAGGAGGAAGAGCAGGAGGAGGAGCAGGAGGTGGAGGTGGAAGAGCAGGAGGTGGGGGAGGGGAGACAGAAGTGACAGAATCCATTTCCTGTTCAGTGATCCAGGGATGTCACATGAACAAACACATCCTAACAGATGATGATGTGCTACAGTGTCAACACTGGCTCTGAGCATCCTATCTCGATGACCTCAAACAGCAGAAATCACTTTCATAACATACCGCACATGGATAATTCATTAATTTCCACATTCGCCATCAGGCCCTGCGGATAATTTGTGCCTTTCACTGCCATTCCTTATTTCTCTTAGCAGGCTGTGCTCAGTCAATCATAAGCTTTTCACTCCTAACAGCCTGAGTTTCTCTTTAAAACAGCGATGGGACACAGGGCGGCTTTGTGTAAGGCCGTCTCCTAGAGATGGGTATAAATAGCAGGGGTACGACGGGAAACTGGGGGTGGGAGGGGAAGGGGCGGGGCGAGACATGGGGGAGGCAGAGGGGGGTGGGAGTAGGAGGGAGAGGAGGAGACCCCGATGAACAGTAAATTAGAGTCTCTGGATGGGTCCCCAGTCAGCAGTCTGGGGGCCGACCGGGGGCCGACCGGGGGCCGACTAGGGGCCGACTAAGGGCCGCTGGATCCTCCCTGAAGCGCTGTGAATGCTGGAACAGTTGAAGGACCAGGAGGTTTCCTACGCTAAGCACAGATGATCCTACAGGCTCTCTGAGAGCCACAGCGTGCCTAGTCTGGGGCGGATCTAACCAAGGAGGCGGGATGTTTTCACTCACCAGGGCGGAGTGACGGTAAACACACTAAACTGCCTAAACTTTCCCCTGGTCTCTCAGACAGTCTGGAACAGGCTGGTACTAGCTGCTCACCGTCTAGGCTAACACTCCCTGGTCAAGTTCAAACCAGTGGAACGCTACTTTTCTCCAACTGGCTGGACAGTGCGTACCAGCAGATAAGGTGGGAGACCTGGTTGCGGTTGTTAGGGGCAGCGGAGCATGATTTTCAATCATGTAGAAATGCGACATGGTAACCACGACTATGCATTACTGTCCAGCGCACATTGAATACACCCTGCCCTCACAGTCCATTAGTTTGGTGGCTCTGACAGTAAATACCGTTTTTCTGGCCTTAATTACACCTTTTAGAGGCCATCTGTTGCCAAACACAAGATTTCTCAGCTGTTTTATCGGAACCCTAGCAGGGCGTTGGAATGAGCCGGGGTATTTAAAGGAGCGGGAAGGCGGAGGATTTCAGTGCCGGAGGGAAAGTCCCTCAGATTCCCATCATCCCTGTGAAAATAGCCCAGATTTTCGATAGTGTCTGCCACTTCTCTGCCTAAACAGCAGCCGGAAACACACAGATTCAGACCAGATGTTACGGTCATACACAAGCGCGTGGACATGCACCTACACACGCGCGCGCGCACACGCACACACGCGCGTGCGCGCACTTGCGCCAGCACGGACACGGACACAAGCGCGCACGTGCCAACTCCATTCATTATTTGCCATCTCTGCAGATCAAATCAGACACCCCAGCGATCCTAAAACAGTGTTGTTTGAAACAGAAAGATAAGGAACGGAGGACCTATCCACCACACTGATCTGAAAACACTGTAAGTAAGAGCAAGAAGGATAAACCCTGTGTAAGTCCTAAGTAATTGATGCCAGATGGAGATATGATCTGGGTCTGAGCAGCGTGATCATGGATGGATGATGAGGTGAGTGGTTTCCTTCTGATGCACAGGCTGAGACTACCAAGCTGAAACACAATAGCGCTCCTTGCCAGCCAAGCAGGCATCTTCTACAGATGAACTATTTAGAAATTCACTCCGGTTGACTAAGGTTGCGTAAGAAACGCATGCGAACGCGAGCCAGATAAATGGACATGTTATAAATTCACTGTCACGTCGTCTCCCAAGCCCAGTCGGCTTAGGGTTTATGATTATGGTGTGACCTGCGATTAATATATCTACCCTGATTTAGGAGCAACACACTCCTGGAATATCAGACTGTGTCTGTCAGTCAACTCCAGTCGGAGCAGCCAGTAAAGTGCATGACTGAACGCATTCGTCTCCATTTCACTTTTTTATTTGGAGCTTTCCCAGTGGCTGTGTTGTTTTTGCGAGGAGTCAGAAACAATGAATTATTTCAGGTGGCAGTCTGAACCTGGCAGAGCGTGAAGAGAGACGAAAAGTGCTGAGTGGGTGACAGCCAGACGGCTGTCTACCATGGGGGTCTGTAGAAGTGGAGAGAGAGAGAGAGGAGAGGAAGAGGAAGAGGGAGAAGGAGAGAGAGGAAGCAGAGGAGGGGAGAGAGCGGAGGAGGGGAAAGAGGGGGAGAGAGAGCAGAGGAAAGAGGGAGAGTGGGAGAGAGAGCGCAAAGGAAAGAGAGAAGGAGCGAGCAGAGGGGGGAAAGAAGGAGAGGGGGAGAGAGATCAGAGGAAAGAGGGAGAGAGGGAGTAAAGGAGAGAGAGCAGAGGAGAGGAAAGAGGGGGAGCGGGAGGGAGAGAGAGAGAGCCAGGCTGTCGTGGAGAGCTGCCAGCCATCTGTGTGGTCCATGCGTTCCAGCCCTGAGGAAGCAAGCCAGGCCAGGGAAGGGCACACACACTCACACTGTACACTGTACACACACACACCCACACTGTACACACACACACTTACACGCACATATGCTGTACTGTACATAAAACCCGCACACATCCACACTCACACTGTACATCCACTTTGATGCTCTCTCACACACACACACGGTCTCAGACAGGCTCCCTCATCACCTCTCTGCTCACATGAAAGTGTTTTTATTCGGAACAAAGAGAGTAAATCTCTTGGAGATGTTTTGATGTTGTGCTGCTCTAGCCACTGACTCTGTAGACCGGAGTGTGCTGGCTCAGTCACAGCGTCTCAGACCCTCTGCCTCCCAGCTTTGTGTTCTGTCTTATAAAGCTTTGGCATCTGCTCATGGAACCTCATAAGACATCCGTCTCACTGCTACAGGATTAGACTAGAGTATTTTCTCTCTCTCTCTCTCTCTCTTTCTTTCTCTCTCTCTCTCTCCTCTCTCTCTGTCTCTCCTCTCTCTCCCTCCCATTCTCTCTTTTTCTCTCTCTCTCCCTCCCTCTCTCTCTCCTCTGTCTCCACTCTCCTCTCTCTCTCCTCTCCCTCTCTCCACTCTCTTTCTCTCCCCTCCCTCCTCTCCTCTCTCTGGTTCACTTCTTTCAGTCTCTTTTTCTCTTGTTTTTTTTCTCTCTCTGTCTCTCTCCTCCCTCCCGGAGTTCAAGCGAGTTTTATTTGTCCGGCTCCCATTGTTAAGGCATGTTCTGAATGAGTCTGCAGCTTCAGCAGATACCAAACTGTCTGTCTGTGAGTGTATGTGTGTGGTGTGTGTGTGTGTGTGTGTGTGTGTGTGAGAGAGAGAGAGAGAGAGAGAGAGAGAGAGAGAGCATCAAAGTGGATGTATAGTGTGAGTATGCATGTGTGCAGGTTTAATGTTCAGTACAGCCCATGTGTGTCCATGAGTGCACGTGCACTCGTGTGTGTGTGTGTGTGTGTGTCTGTGAGTGCATGTGCACTCGTGAGTGTGTGCGTGTGTGTGTCTGTGAGTGCATGTGCACTCGTGAGTGTGTGTGTGTCCGTGAGTGCATGTGCACCTGTGTGTGTGTGTGTCTGTGAGTGCACGTGCACTCGTGTGTGTGTGTGTGTGTAAATAAGGGAGGGCCCAGTCCTTTCACAGGTAAACAAGCTCAACATGTGCTGACATGTGACCTTTGTTTACAGTTGGTATTAGATTGCTCAGGTCTCGATGTCTGTCCGGCTCAGTAACATCCCGACAGACATGATGACGCACACAGACAACCGCTCACGCTAACAAGGCGTGTGTTTCTCCAACAGTAAGACAGACTACCCTTACAGGGTAACAGGCCGTAATAACGCTGATATTCCCATTGTGTACTTGGGAAGCAGACAGAGTGTGCAAACAGCGTGTTAGTATCTCTCCCAACATACACGGGCAGTGAGGTTTGGTGTGGGAGGCCTGTGCCTAACATGAAGTGTGTGTGAATGTGTGGAGTGATAGGAAGCTTGGTTTGGCACAGGAGACCACTGAACCACTAATATTGTCTCCAGACCTCCGAGCTACCAGACTCATACAACACCAAGACCAAACTTGTTAACACTCTGACCAACACTAGACCAGATCCAGACCCAGACCCAGACCCAGGCCCAGGCCCAGACCCAGACCCAGGCCCAGACCCAGACCCAGACCCAGACCCAGACCCAGACCTGGTTCATACCAAGAGAGGAGCCAACAGAATTAGAGTGGCCTGACCACTAACCTCGTACAAAAACCATGAACACAAAAGCATTCACACACACACACACACACACACACACACACAGCAACACAAGACATATATGCCACAAGCGCTTCAGTCACCTCCTATGGTTGGCTGTCGATAATAGCCAGTAATGGAGAGTGAGTTGTTTGGACAGAAAGGCTAGTGCTGTGTTGACTATCTCCAGTCAGGAGCCTGTTCCTGGGCATGCCCAAGATCTGAGGAGACACAGAACCACCTAGAAAAGCATGTTGCTTTAACCAACCCCTCCCAGTCTATTAGTTAAAATGACGTTTAATGAGACCTATTAGCAGTGCTCCAAACCAGCACTGTTACTAAAACAGACCACTGACACTAATAACACACACGTACATACATACGTACGTACGTACATACATACATACATACATATATGCATGCATACATAAAACACACACACATATACATACATGCATATATGCATACACATAAACACACATATACATACATACATACATACATACATACATACATACATACATACATACATACATACATACATACATACATACATACATGCATACATGCATACATACATAAAACACACAAATACATACATACACACATGCATGCGTGCATACATACATAAATACAGGCACATGTGTGTTGGTGCACACAAACATACACTAGCTCACACACACCCCCAGACATAGACACACAGACACACAGACACACACCCCCAGACACACAGACACACAGACACACAAGACACACACACACACACACAACACACAGACAACACACAGACACAACACACACCAACCAGACACACACACCCCCAGACACACAGACACACAGACACACACCCCCAGACACACAGACACACAGACACACAGACACACACACAGACACACAGACACACACACACCCAGACACACAGACACACACACCCCCAGACACACAGACACACAGACACACTTCTGGGCGTAGTGGGCAAACCGCAGAGCGACCAGGAACTGTCATCTTATTAAGCACAATAAGAGCCACAGAAACCACATGAACCTCCAGCTAATAGCCCCAGTGACCAGAGGGGCCTGACAAACCACTCACCAACAGTGCAGCCACACTCCCACTGCAGGCCCGTCAACACAGAACCAGCAGGCCCAAACCTCACAGGTCTTGCACGGTTACCGCACAGAACCATTCATTTATCAACCAAACCCAGAAAACTGTAACTGATTCCAAACCAAAGCCCGGGAAACTTGATATGAAGTTTCCAGTCGCGTGGGACTGTCATGGTAACCATAAGGCCTTGACAATTACATAAACTAATTATTAACACACTTACTGACTGACACCCTCATCAACGGCATGGAGGCCGCGGATGAAAAGTTAACAAGAAGAAAATAACAAAACACTGTAGCAGATGTCCCCTGGGAACAAAGCAGCTGTCTCTTTCAAAGATGATTGTTTGGGAGTGAATAAACGTTCTAACCCTCTCTGTCGTTTGGATACAATGACAGAAGTTGAAGGTTTCAGACAAAATTACATGCAGTCATGATGGTGTGTGTGTGTCAGTGTAGGTGTGTGTGCGTGTGTGACAGTGTGTGTGTGTGCGGGTGTGACAGTGTGTGTGTGTTTCAATGTGGATGAGTGTGCGTGTGTGACAGTGTGTGCGTATGTGACAATGTGTGTGCACGTGCGTGACAGTGTGTGTGTGTCGGTGTTGGTGTGTGTGTGTGTCAGTGTAGGTGTGTGTGTGCGTGTGTCAGAGTGTGTGCGTGTGCGTGTGTGACAGTGTGTGTGTGTATCGGTGTAGGTGTGTGTGTGTGACAGTGTGTGTGTGTCAGAGTGGGTGTGTGTGCGTGTGTGACAGTGTGTGCGTGCGCGTGTGTGACAGTGTGTGTGCGAGTATCGGTGTAGGTGTGTGTGTGTGACAGTGTGTGTGTGTCGGTGTAGGTGTGTGCGCGTGTGTGACAGTGTGTAGGTGTGTGTGTGTGCGTGTGCGTCAGTGTGTGCGTACTATGAGCTAAGACAGCCCAGTGTTCTCTCCTCTGTCGGGCCCCTCCCAGGCGCACTAGGGGCCTCCTAATTACCCACTCATTTAACACCAAATAGAGGTGGAACAGCAGACGAGGCCGCCATGTGTAAATGAAACGTTCAAAGATAGCTGTGGCTGTTCGCTGAGCTGGTGGACTGTCAACACCGAGCTTGGGGCAGGGGGGCCGGGCAGAGGGCCCCTAGCAGGGCCCCAACATGTGGGGCTTCCCACCCAGTGACCCAGGCTCAGTGACCCTCAGGGAGAAGCACGGGTCCTGGAGAACCAGCGACAGCACGGCGATGATTTCATTCACCTCACGACTCACATGCGGTGGATGTTATTGGTGGAACACAGGCGGAAAGCAAAATGGGTTTTACAGTGTATTTCACACCTGGTTTATCGTGTCCTTAAGACTTCAGAATATGTCTGTGGGCCAAAGGGACTGTAGAGGTTGTTGTCGAGAGAGAAAACGGTTCTTTGTAAACAAATTCCTTTCTGCCTCCCATCCGCCTGGTCTCTAAGTAACGGGCCGGTCTGTGGGTGTTTGGAAGTCATCTGACAGACACGGCAGATGCACAGGAAATGCTTGCGATCAAAGTGAAGAGTGAGTGCTCTCGCATATCCGTATGCCTTGCTGTGTGAGCAGGCATTCGTGCATGTGAGTGTGTGTTTGAGAGTGTGTGAGTGTGAGTGTGTGTGTGTGTGAGTGTGTGTGTGAGTGTGTGTGTGAGTGTGTGTGTGTGTGTGTGTACGAGGGGCGTCTCTGGCGCCAGGGGGCAGGATTCATCCAGAACGACGACTTACTAATCCCCGTGTCTCCAGATTTGTCACTGTCTCTCCATCTGCCCCTGCGTTCCAGTTCCATGTGTGTTTATAGGACCGGAGGAGGCTTGTTTGTGATGTGCTAGTCTTCATTGAGACGCCAAGAGATGTGAATATGTTTTTATGAATAGGCAGGGCAGGGGAAACAGCTGCCTGCCAGACCAGTTGGCACTGATGGCCATAGTAAAGTTTTTTTTCCTCTTCAGTTGTTTTTATATGGCCCATTAAAATGAGCTGATGCTAGCACTCTGCTATCCAGTGTAGCCTTCGTGCAGCGCAGTTTCGCTCTCATACCATCGCATGGGAAGCAAGGCTATTTCTGAGAAGTCAAGTTAATTAAAAACCTGTTGATTGCCACTTAAAATAATCGGAACTTTTTCCAGTTAAGGGTTTTGAAAAAAGTATGGCTCTATCCTTTGTTAATGTATGTGTTGTTTTACTATCTCAATTTTAGACAGGCGCCACTATTTAGTACAAGTCCACAAGTGTTGTGATTGGCTATCTGTTCGTAGCACACGCCCACAAATCAGCAAGTCTAACAAAAACAGCCTCAGCCAGTCATTATCACACTCTGGTCGAGTGTGCATGTGTGTGTGTGCGCGTGTGTGTGTGGGTGACTCTGTGTGTTTGTGTGGGTGTGTGTGAGCGAATCTGTGTGTGTGTGTGGGTATGTGCGTGTGTGAGCATGTCTGTGTGTGTGAGTGTGTCTGCATGTGTGCGCATGTGTGCGTGGTTGTGTGTGTGTGTGTCTGTGGGTGGATGTGTGAATGTGTATGAGTGTGTGAGTGGTTGTGTGTGTGTGCGTGTGTGTGTCAGTAGGTGGGTGTCTGAGTGTGACTGTGTGTGTGTGTGGTTGTGTGTGTGTGCGTGTGTGTGTGTCAGTAGGTGGGTGTCTGAGTGTGTCTGTGTGTGTGCGTGGTTGTGTGTGTGTGCGTCTGTGTCAGTGGGTGTGTGTGTGTGTGTGTGTGTGTGAGTGTGTGTGTGTGTGTGTGTGTGGTGTGTGTGAGTGTGTGTGAGTGTGTGTGTGGTGTGTGTGTGTGAGTGTGTGAGTGTGTGTGGTGTGTGTGGGGGTGAGTGTGTGAGTGTGTGAGTGTGTGAGTGTGTGTGTGGTGTGTGTGTGTGAGTGTGTGAGTGAGTGTGTGTGTGTGAGTGTGTGTGTGGTGTACTCACTCCGGGGCTCCCGCGGTCCGTCCACAGTGACCTTAATGGCCCGATGGTAAGTGGCCACTTGTGGAGGGTTGGAGAATACTGTGATTGTCAGGGTGAAGCTCTTTCCTGCAAGGGACATTAGAACACATCAGTCACTCTCAAGGGCAAAGCCTTGCATTCATCCGCCACAACCCTTAAAACCCGAGTCTAGCTAGTCCTATAACAGCATGGCTGTACGACCTCAAACTGGAGCAGTAAGTCAAGAAAATAAACATCTGACAACACTTTTAATCCACCTGAAGTTGAGGCATTCAGACAGTCAAACACTTCTTGTGATCGTACGTCTCTCCTTGTCTCACCATGTCTGTGTTTGCGTGGGTGAGAATAATCCTAACAGTCACTTCCTTCTCTGCTAATCCCCAGGCAGTTGCTGGTTTTGCCTTGGGCTGACTGTGTGTGTCACAGTGAAATTAATAGTGTGTGTGTGTCAGTCCTAGGATTTGAGTTGGAGGAATCCTGAGACTTCAACTGAAGACGCCTATTCAGCACAAACACTCACATCTGAGGTATGCATAGAATTCACATCACCATGACTAAGCACAGGAAACAGGAAGTAGCAGATTTCTTAGTCTACACTATTTCCTTGATTTTACAGCCTTTCCCTCACTAGAATCCATATCATGGTTTTGTCCAGTGTTAACATAACACTGTGATCCCCTTGATAAGCCTTCATGGCAACAAGATATCTCTTCGGATGACTCACATTGCTTAAACTGAGTGGATGGGTTAACATTAGCTATTGACCCTGTTCCCGGTACTTGCCGAAGCCGGGTTTCCAGGATGGACAGCTGATCCCAGGCTCGGGCTAGAAGGCAGCCTTTTTGCGATGCACAATGACCCATATCTGATCAATAATCACCTGGAACCTTGATGCAAATAACATCAAGTTTAAGTGGTGGACACTGGCAGGCCTGTGCTTGGCCTGTTACCTGTGACTGCTAGTCTCTCTCTCCCTACTCTGCCCTGTGACTGCTAGTCTCTCTCTCCCTACTCTGCCCTGTGACTGCTAGTCTCTCTCTAGTCTCTCTCTCCCTACTCTGCCCTGTGACTGCTAGTCTCTCTCTAGTCTCTCTCTCCCTACTCTGCCTTCACACATGTCTTCTGTTCTCCTCATTCTGCCTACTGGGTTCTGGTCGTATCTCTCTGTAGAGGGTATCCATTTCAGGCACCTGTGTCCTGATCCCCTAGAGTCTCCTATGTCACTTCCTGTGGGAGGATTCCGTGTCACAGAGTAAAAGACACGAGGTCTCCGTGGCAACGGGTTCTCCACCGTGCCTTCTCACCTCCCTTCCCTCCTCCATCCTCTCCTCTCTCCTCCTCAGCCGAGTAAAGACCTGTTTACATCTGCTCAAATTCCTCCATCCTTCCTTCCTATTGGATGTACTTCATCTTAGCAAACTATTTCAGAGCAGATATAAAAGCTAGCTGGATGGACGCGCCTTCCCAGTGGAGAAACCAACTCAAGTAAAAGAAGTTCTGGCTCCGATGGAACAAAACAGTGTGCCAAGGCGGACTAAAATCACTAGCACTGCATTCCTGCACAATAACTGCTTATCCTAAGAAAAAAAAAACGTCTTTGTGCCAAACCTCTTACCGTAAATATAATGATTTGGTTTCACAACTTGTAATTGACACACACAGAGTAACGAGACTGATGCCAAATATTCAGGGAATGTCACTGGTTCCAGTGTGACTGGGGTTCGGCTCCCTCCACGGCTCCCAGCTTCCTCTAGTGAGAGACGGGCTGACGTCCAGTACCACCCATGGGGTGTGCATGTCTGTGTGTGTCCATGCCTCTGTGTGGGAGTGTGTGGATGCCTGTGTGTGTCCAGGCCTCTGTGTGTGAGTGTGTGGATGCCTGTGTGTGTGTGCATGCCTGCACGTGCATGCTTGTGCACGTGTGCGTAAGCATGCCTACGTGTGCGTGCCTGTGTGCGTGTGTGGGTCTGTGTGCCTGTGTGTGCATGCCTGTGTGTGTGTGTGCATGCCTGTGTGTAGGTATATGTGCATGCCTGTGTGTGTGGGGGTGTGTGTGTGCATGTGTGGGTGCATGACTGTGTGTGTGTGCATGCTTGTGTGTGTGTGGGTGTGCGTGCGTGCCTGTTTGTGTGTGTGTGTGTGTGTGTGTGTGGGCGGGTGCATGTCTGCGTGTGTGGCTCAGCAGCTCAGGGTTACACCAGGTGAGCAGAAACATCAACAGGCTCTCCTTAGAGCTGCAGAGGCCAAGTAGGGCACCCAGAGGCAGGCCTCACCTCTCCCACTGCGTCCCACGAAACGCAGGTCATTAAAGCGGGCCACCTGGTTCTTCATCACCCCAGAAGCGTTGCGCAGCTCCGCTGAATAGTTCTCGTCGTTCCCGGCCATCACCGTGACAACGGTCCCATCAGGCACCTCTCCCAACGCCACCACCTGACCGGAAGAAGAACTTGTGATGTCGGTTGCTATGGCATCGGAGACTAGAATGGCAGAAGTTTGTGGCTTATGTTGGGTTGATAATCAATGTCATTGTTAGATACTAAGTCAGTTTATAAATGCACATAATTATCATTTACTTGAAATCTATATCATAATGGCCAATTGCATTTTTGTTGTCGCTTGCGAACATTTTAAAATGAAGATAATGTAATGATAATTTGAAGGCATTCGTTGCATGAGGCGTAGCCCTTGAATAAATACAGATGGTGATTCACTTATTCAAATCATGTATCAAGTTGATTCTGGTCTATTCTTTTAAACGAGGACATTATTTCATGCACATGCATTTCTGAACAGGAAGACATTGTTTTCATGACTGTACTAATAATATTACTGCCACATAGATGAAGGTGTATATAAAAAAACGTTTTGGATAAATTAACAATAATTACAGCGGCATCATAATTGAAGGGGAAAATACAGAAGACAACCGTTTAATAATTGTGTAATTTTAGGTTAGTGTTAGTTTGAAATCTGGAGCCAAGGCATTCAAAAGGCATTCAAAAGGCCTAAGGACTTTCTGCAAGACTGTTTCTTTGTTCTAAGAAAAGCAATTGATATGAAATTACAAAATAATCATGCGTCTGTCAGTTGGCTTAGTAATTCACAGGCCTTCAACAGAAACAACAGCCAGCTGATATGCTTCAATGATAGGTGACCGTTAAAAACGTTAACGATAAAATATTTAGCAAATTATTCATAAAATCATTAGGCATATTAAAATAAATCAGCCTTTGATACTTTAAACATTATTACTTAAATACAGTGCACTTCAAATAGTTCACACATTTTATATATGCATTTATACAGCATAGCCTACTCTAGTCTATTATCAAAGCAATCGTTTCTCCTAAATATTTCATAAAGAGTTGACATTAATCCACAGATTTGTAGGGAGCCTAACGCTCTAGATAACTAATGAAATGATTACGGTGCAAATACATTAGAATAAGAAAGTTATGGTCAGTTGTGGGGCTAAAATGGAGGATTGATCAAAACCTCATAAAAAGACCAAAGTTTATTTTGTTGTTTTAAATAAAATAAAAATTCCCTTCTCTTTATGTTATATCAAGGAAGAATTGAAGTGTAGAAATATCTGAAACGTTTAGAGACAACTGCTCATAACTTTCTAGTTTGGTAGTTCGTAGTTAATCGTCCGATAATTGAAACTTTAAAATGACAACGATTCCAAGTAGTTAAAACTTTGTTGGTGCATATGTCATTATAACAATTTGCCACTGACATGTGCACGGTCAGCCTTAGAAATCGGCATCCGACATATTTTCATACAATGAATTCGTTTAACAAATCCAAAACGATACAAGACAGCTACAGTGAAGTTATACTTTCGCTTAAATTCATGACAGCAATATCGAAGTTTGACTTGGTCTTACCTTGAAGGCGACGGGAAGAGTTTTGTTGCAGCGCCAGTGAGAGGGAAGGACTGAGCAGAGGAAATTGGGGCTGTCAGTCCGGACCAACTCCGCCGGGTGATCAGCGATGATTTCGGCCATGCTGCGGTTTTCGTGCGGACGCAGTCTTGGCACTGCAGTGTCCGGCTGACCCGTCGGTGTGCTGACATCGTTCATCTTTCCCGGGACCGGCTGCAGGCTACTCGACGGTGGACTGAACCTCCGACTGGCGCTTGGATCTACGGGAATTCGCATCACACCAGCCTAGATTAGCGAAAAGTCACCGAGACTAGGGAAAAAACGAATACAACTATTCTTCACTCCTCTGAGGGCGAAACTCCGAGTCTCCGTTAGTGCGAAACTTCAGCACTGCTGCCAATGGAAAATGGGACACGCAGAGAGCAGAGTTGCAAAACCCTATCCACTACAAACTTCAGCGGACGACTTCGAGTGAAATAAAACACTGTCCTACTAGAACACCATGTTTGAAGGCATGATAAGGATATGTCTGAGGACTCCTCAACTTTTCAATGTCAATGTCCAAGACAAAAACTGATTGATGTGTGAATATGGTTATGAATAACCGAAAAGAAAAATCCAAGCACTGTAATTTACAAAAAGAAACTAAACTGGAACAATCCATCCAGATGTTTTCTACTCAAGACGTTTTTGTCTCTTTTTCCTTTCAGTGAAAACTTAAAGCGTAGCTCCAGGTGCGTCATTGAAGTCTTTGTGCCAAGCTGAAAAGCTAGCTCTCAAAGCCTACAGGCTATGTACACAAAAAAGTTTTCAAAGACAGAGGAGTAAGGTACGAATATTGCTTTGAACCACACATTGAAAAGCTGTTTATAGCCAGCGGTCGACACAATTTAATGCAGGCTATCTGCCATATAATGTGCAGGCTAATAAAGTCAAGTCCAACAATGAATTCAACTTAAAGGGTTAAAAAGATTGTTGAAATTTAAGGGAAAAAAAGCCGGCTAGATGAAAGAAGCGGAAAAACGCGGCCGGTTTTGTAGCCGTAAATGTGGTTAATGTTTGGAGGCCGGGTTTTCCTGAGCCGTGAGTTTTGTGGTTTATATAGCTTCAGCGCCCAGGAATGATTGCGCTGATGCGACTAGAACACGTGGTGTCTGCATTCACATCTATTGGAGCTATCTTGATCAATACTGTAGTGGACGTTCATTAACCAATTTAGACTACTCCGGATTTGCGTGAAATATTCTATATATGGTTTTTGTTGATACTTTTCTGAAGTAGAGCTAGTGTATCATTTCTTAAGAAATAGCCTATTTCAACATGCTTTAAGACTATTCCGGAAGCAAACGTTCATCATAAAAAAAACCCAAAAAACAAAACAAAACAAAACATACCGACATATGAGTTCCAGGGATAATCCACACACCTACAATGTTTAACATACAGACTGAATTCTCTTTAGACCATTCCGAACAGGCTTGTCCGTTAATCTCCCCTCTCCCTGACCCCGTGAATGCCGCGAGCCATGGACACTCATTGCCACGTTAAACAACAAATCATGAGATCTTATAACGAACTGCTTTAGTCTAATTTATACACGGTTTGACAGAGAGCCGCTTGCCTCCGTCTCAGGCAACACAAAAAAGGTATGACCAAACCGAACCTCGAGTCTATGAGTCACTAGAGAGCTGTGACTCAGGTAGAGACGCAGGAAGCCGAGCGTTGAGTTACACTCGCGCGCAGGGGAGTACTGACCAGTATGCCACGGTATACTCATATTATATAGGGATAAAGACGGTTATAAAGACCATTTAAACAATTAGAGTGAATTGATTGTGAAATCATATCGAATTTACGTTCATCTTTTTAGTAAGAGGCATACTTTAAATTATCTGAATTGGTTTATAAGTATACGTATTTATATATCTATAATAAATCGAGTCAACTAAAGTAAATTTGAGATATAATATATCCTGGCACGAATATAAATTCAAGTCGTCTAAGATTGCTCACAGGCATTTGGTTGAGCGTAATTCCAGTTGCCTATATTGACGTTACGCAAATCCATTATATAGTTCGAGTTCGCATACAGCATGGCATTTTCATACTGCATGTTACACGTCTATGTAATGAAAACAAGATGAATTCAAATAAAGATCAATCAAGACTTGTCTATTATTTTGGCCCATTGATTCCGTTGGCTGTAGCCTGAATGACAAATGTCCTTCAAACGTATCCTACGTTTTAGTTTAAAACACAGGAGTAAAGCTGAGAAAATAATCGTCAATTTCTACAAAAAAATGTGGCAGTTGGAATTAATGTCTCCCATTTCATAATAAATCTCATAGGCCTACAGTTTAAAACAAAGCGGAATTGAACCACCTGGATGTCCCAGGCCTTCCAGAGAGCCGGGGTTATTCAGTCCCTCATGTCCCTACTGTAGAGGGCATCCTCTTCCCTCTGAACCCCCTCCACCTGCACCGCTCCCTTCACGTCTCTGGCCTGGGGCAGGCCGTCACTCATCTAGTCTGACTAGGCAACGCCACAACACACAACACCAGCATCGCAACAACACCAGCCGTCACACCGCAACATACAGCCACTCTGTGTTTTCTGTTTTTAACAGGCTTTACTGAAGTGATTTTACCACTGGGACCTTTGATTTCAAACACTATTTATACATGAAACAGACTACAAAAAGCACAGATGTCAGATTAATGATTCTATTTATTTGTGGAACCCTTTTCTGTTTTCACATACAGTTGGTTGATTTGGGGTCTCATAACCGCGATAACTGATTGTTACAGGCAAGATTATTGTTTGTAAGTACACGGTAACATCCAGCAATGATAGCGATGCAAAGGGAGGCGATTTTGTCTGAGTAGGGGGCTGAATAAGTTGGCTTTGGTGTGTTTGTGCGTGCGTGTGTGAACGAGTGGATGTGGGAGGGACATATAAAAAGATATAGTAACCAGTCAAAGAAAGCTCTGACACGCATTTGGTCCTTTGTCACATGATAAAAACGAGTGATGGAGGATATTGTGGATTTTGCCCAACATTCTCCAAGATCAGCTTGCAATTTATGGATGGATACATTTGACCAGTTGTAATTAAATCTGTTAGGGCACTAAACATGGGCTTACTGTAAATGCAGGGGGTATTATTTTAACAGAAAAGGAGTTGAATTTCACTTCTGATGATATCTGTCTTTCCCCACTGTCTGTCTGTCTGTCTGTCTGTCTGTCTGTCTGTCTGTCTGTCTGTCTGTCTGTCTGTCTGTCTGCCCGCCTTTGTGTCAGACAGGTTTCAAGTTCAAAGTTAATTGCATTTTGTAACAAGTACAGGTATGTAGAATTAGTTGGTTCTGCTCACGTCTTTATGTCTACGCCTGCCTGCCTGCCTGCCTGCCTGCCTGCCTGCCTGCCTGCCTGCCTGCCTGCCTTGTCTTGTCTGTTGTCTGTCTGTCTGTCTGTCTGTCCTGTCGGTTGCTGCCTGCCTGTCTGTCTGTTCTCTTGATCAAAATGTGGTCTGAATGTTTGTGTGTAGTTGAATACAGCATGTGTGTGTGTGTATGTGTGTATGCACGGCCACGTGTTGTGTATGTTGGCATGTTCAGCCGATAAGACTAAACTCTGAAGTCTGGGTTTCTACTGGTAATCCCGAGGGGAAGAGTAGATATAAAGTAGCGAGTATTCAGTGGCATAAAATATAAATTCGTTCTTGCCCAGGTTGTTAAGTTTCCCCAAGCATTTAGAAGAACCAAGAATATGGAAAGGATTAATCTAAAGTCGAGGGTGGGCGTCCCAGTAGACTTTACCTCTGTACTACTAGAACTGTAAAAATAAACCTGGCAACCCATGGGCTCATCCCAGTCGATATCCAAGAATCAAAACTTAACAATAATCAGTGTGTAAACTCTGGTTTACGTTCGTAAATAAAAATATCTGCATGCCATAATTTCTAAAATCCTGTTCTGCTCATTTTGAAATTCACTAGCACCGCTGGAAATGTTCTGCCCAGTTTATCCAGCTCATAGGTCTTCTCAAGTTAAATTCTTAAACTGAAAGTTTAAAACCACATGTCAGGAAAATTCTCGAGGTAGACAACAGACAAGAGAACTGGATATAAAGTGGACAGAAATGCGGTATGAAGAGCTCAAGCGATAAGGATAGGTGACAACGAAAATCGACCTGAAGAGCGGAATTGATTGCATGGCAACTAAGACTCCAAGTAAGGGAAGAGACATAAGAAGATTGAAACGAGCCAGGTAAGAATATAGAAATGCGCGCAGTCCCGGTGCCGTCGTCGAAGAAGGCAGAGATACCAGTCCTGATATAAGGGATGAAAAGAAGGCCCAGAAGCCATACGGAGGGAATGAGAGAAAATAAAGAAAAAGGGAGAACTGGTACTAGGCAGGTGGGCAAAGTATGCTCTGAGTAAGAATCCTCAACCCGTGAACAAAGGGGGAATTACGTAAAAGAAATTTATAGTGGCACTTGGATATCGAAGCCCAACCAGCATTCAAAATTTTATTTGTCCAAATATATCGCCACGATCCAAATGAGCATTCATAAAAGTGATGCCACCGACATTACCCTACCCAGACTCTTTACAACAGATCAGGTTCCCGTTAAAACTCGTGATCACAATGCTTAAAGGGCATCTAATTTACAGAATAACTCTGCGTGAATGGTTCATAAACCTAATATAATTAACCCTTCCGAAAACGTCATGGTGTTCAGTTAGTATCCTGGCGCGTCTGAGTGGATGGCTAACAACTACCCTCTAAATCAGTAGGCCCCTAGGAAATTCTGCTGTCATCCCCTTCCCTCCATTCCCTCCTCTCCTCTAAACTAGTTCCATTCCGTAACCCATCCGGCGGAGATCTATTGATCGATAGATGTCGCGCTATTAGAAGATAAAAACTGATTACACAGCGAGTATGCGCGCTATGATTTACACACTCTCAAAACCCTAACCAAACTAAACCTTAACTATACCCTTAATCACAAGCCACCATGACAACATTCTAATCCAAAGCCAGGGAGTTCCGGCGATAAGTGAGACTAAGCAGTAACTATACTTCTTGATTAAGGGACCTGCTGACGCCCTCGTCTCTAAAGCTGTGCACCAATTTCTCGAGTTTTAGCCTATGAGAAAGATCAGGGAAGATCTGGTATCAGGGTGAGATGAATGACTGAGCACATACTGCATACACGCAGACATGTAACCCATCTCACTTCATTACAGTAATAAGAGGACGTGACACACAGAACTCAACGTTGAGGGCTAATGTAAATAAACACAGAGAGTGGATGCACACACACATCCTATCATGTATTACTGTTAACCCCTCCTACTGTAAACCCAGGTTAACGCTCCACTCTACTAAAAAAATCCAATACAACGCGTAAATGACTGTCACATTGGTAACTAAAATACCGCGAAAAACCACCACAATAAATTCACAAAACGCAGGATCAGAGAAATGCCTACCTTTCCCTCTTTTCCCGCTGTCTCGGACCCGCATCCCTCCCTGTCTGACTCCTCCCTCCCTGCGAATCCTTTTCCTCTGGAAACTCCTCCCTCTGCTGACGCCCTTCCTGCCTACTCTTCCCCTCTCCGCTCCCTTGCCTTGACTCCTTCCCCCCTGCCTCCCATTCCGATCCCTCTCCCTCTACCGCTACCCTTCGCTTGACACTCCCTCTGTGTCTGACTCTCCCCTGCCCCCCTGCCTTACCTCCCTGCTGATCCTCCTCCCCCGCTGACTCATTCCCCCCTGTCCTGACTCCTCCCCCTGCGTCAGCTGCGACTCCTTCTCTGTCTATCTTCCCTTGTCTGATATGTCGTCTTGTCCCTGCTGACTCTCATTTTCTCTACTCTGGCGTGATGTCGCGCCCCACTAGGCGAAAGTGCTGGACTCCTCCAACAGAACCTACTGCTTGACTGGCGCTTCCACTCCATCGACCGTCCTTCGCTCTCATCTGAAGAGCCTGTGTTCACCTTCCTCTAGGCGACACCTCCATCCCACTTTGCATACTCCTCACCCTGTAGCTGCCATCTCCTCCCCCCTGTACTGAACGTGCCGTCACCCTATGACCGCGTGAAGCCCATGCCACCCCTGGTCTATTCTCTCTCTCGCCCTGGGATTCTGACTCCTTTTTGCCTTCTGCATGCCGACTCCTTTTCCCCTAGCTCGAGGCCTCCCCCTTGTGCCCGTCCGTCAGCGTCGGCCCATGATTTCCATCTGGAGTCTAGACTGCCACCAGTACTCCTCCGACTGCCTCCCTCCCTTGGGTACCCATCCACTAGGACCCTCGCCACTCTCAGGCCCCATTCCCCACCGCCAGATCCAGATCCAGAAGTAAGCTCTAATGGAATATGTTTGTCACTACGAAGACATGTGACCATTCCACCTACTAAACTCAACATCAAGGCATAGAGTCCTTGTGAGTGGCTCCTCCCCTGCTTGGGGAACTCCTTCCCCTTTGCTGATCGTGTGTTGTCCGTTGTTATCTTTCCCCTGCCGTGTGTGTGTTGGTGTTGGGCGATCGTGTCCACTCTATTGACATACACATCTCGTCCTAAACAATGTTCTGCTTGAACCTGTTAGCAGCGTGAACCTGATCGTGAAAATGGTGAAGCTGCCTCCCCGACTGACTAGCAAACATTTATGTTGGCCAGCAGCCCTCCTGAAACAGAAAGGAAAGCAGGTAGAAACGCTGGACAAATCAACCTGCTTCCGGGGCAGTTTGAGAGGGGGACTCCCTCCCTCGCTCCCTCACCCTCCCTCCCTCCCTCCCTCCCTCATGTCCTCTTCGGCGTACTTTCATCGCGCTGGAGAGGAAAAGTACAGCCACTTAAAACTTGGGATTAAGGCTCCATTTCACAGTGGTGCATTTTTCAAGACACTTAATTATAGCTTTCTAGAGGAGGACTATGACGAGGCCCAGAGCCCTCTCTTCTCTAGCGGGATGTTTCCATGCTTGGCAGCCCATCCAGCGCTGCGCTGGGGCAGAAAACGATGATGCACAGAAATCCTACTCCGGTACATCACCAGGACCTCAGCCACTCTCAGCCATCCACCCGCAGATCCCAGATCAGAGTAAGCTCATAATGATTGTTTGTCACCGAGAATGTGACATCACTACAACCTATCAGGAAAGCTTCTTTCTGAGTGCGTGTGGGTGTGTGTGTGTGTACAGTACGTGTGTGTGTGGGCGTGTGTGCAAGTCGTTGACATAGATGACTCGTCTCAAAATGTTTTGCTAACTGTTCCAGCCAGGCAACTGATGTGAATGGCAGAGAAGTGGCAGAGGACTTGAAACAGAGGAAGAATGACAGCTGCCAAAAACTGTTGGACGGAGTGAGAGGGAGGAAAGAGAGGGAGGGAGGGAAAGAGAGAGAGACGAGAGACCGTACGAGAGAGAATTCTGTGTCCTGTCAGCGCGTGTGTGATATTTCAGTCATGCTCTCTGCTCCCAACATGGCAGAGTGTAGCACGGAAAGCGAGGTGGGGGGTTGGTGGGTGGGTGGAGGAGAGGGAGGAAGGGAGAGGGGGGGGCAGGGATGGAGGAGGAGGAGGAGGAGGGGGGGTGCTTGTGGTGGGGGTAGAGGGGGAGTATCAAGACAATTTCCTCTCCGCTCTTATTGCTGACTGTCTGCCGCCCGTTTCCTTCATGGAGGTCCCTAATTGAGATCACTTGTGCTTAAAAATAGGAACAGAAAGGAACTGCTGTGGCTGGGGAGAGAAGAAAATAGAGCAGTAATGTGTGATGAAGGCTGCCATTAAAGAGTCCTAACGACGCAAGTCAGCGTTGGGCACGGCCTTCAGACTCCGCCGTCTGCCATGGATCTCTCTGATGTTGACGTGTCACACACCACCTGCTGTCACAGCACCTTGTGCGTGCGTGTGTTCGCGAGGGAGAGTGTGTGTAATTGGGGTTCGGGTGGCACTGTGTTAGGATACGGTGACAGTGCCTGGGGCAACATCCAGAAAATAGGGTGGATCTCTCAGTCGCTATAATGTGGCTGCATGCACAGCACTCTTGGGTGTGTGTCTGGTGTGTTTGTGTGTACAGTTTGTCTCACGTTCAATAATAAATCCGTTCTCAGACTTCATCGCACAAGTTTGGATTAATAAATTCAGCATTTTCTTTATGTCGTTAGCAGGAGTCCTGACACTTCATCAAGACACTGCGACTAATCACCACCTCGGCCTCCACTCCTGGCCTCCTCCCCCTGCCCTCCACCCCTGGCCTCTCTCCTGGCCTCCAGCCCTGCCCCCCTCTCCTGCCTCCTCCCCCTAGCCTCCTCCCCCTAGCCTCCTCCCCTGGCCTTTCCCCTGGCCTCCACCCCTGGGTTCCTCCCCCACATCAGGCCTCTGAGCACCACCTTAGACTCGCTGGCCTTCCCTTCAAACCATCTATCACTCAATCTGGTCTGATCCAGCTATTAATCAAACAATGAGCTGGGTCCTAGGAGACAGGCTTGAAGGATTGGTTGGAAGGAGTCCTGACACGTCCAGGAGTGGTACGGAGCCATGGCTGGGAATCGGAACCCTGTAAAGCGCGTTGATATTGGACGGAGAACCTCTGTAGGTGCTAAAGACAATACAGACACTTGGCCTGGGCCAACATTCCACTTTACACTTTTTTCCTTCCTCTGTGTATTTCACTGCTCTACTTCCCCTCTGCAAACTACCCGGCTAGTTTCAAAATATTTATAGTACATCTGCAAGACATGCTGTTCTCATGTATCCAGGACCGTTTAGCTGTATTCATTATGTGAGGTAAAACTAATACCAGATTTATAGAAGGGGATTTCACTAGGTTCCCCTTGTCCTGTAGTAGATTGAGGATGATTTATGTGAGGTGTGCGCTGCAGAAGAGATGGATAGAGTGACCAGGGGAGAGAGGCACAGAGGCAGCGCTCCAGACTAGCATTCGCAGGGGGCATATCCACTATCACCCAGGGTCTCCAACGCTTCCCCTTCCTACAGGTCTGACTGGAGAGCTTGAGAAAAGGAGGGAGGGAAGGAAGGAAAAGAGGTGAGGATGTATGGATGTAAGAGGAGAGGAGGAATGTCCAGGTGCACCAAGTCAAACATCGATGTAAGGAAGTCTAAAGGAGAAGGCCGAGCGAGAAAATAGTGTTCCGTGGATGCTCAATTGAACGCAGACATAAACATAGCCTTCTAGAACGACAATGATCTGCCTGGCAGGGCACTGTATGCTAATGTTTTATTTTGGACGGTCATAATGCATAGAACGTGTCTGTTTAGCTTGGCCTGCCGCGCATGGTGGGGATACTGGAGGAGGGGGGGGGGTTAGCAGACAAGGCTTTCGCCCGCTGTAACTGAGACTCTTTAGAAAGTCAGAGATGTAGCCTGTCTTTGTGGGACCAGCTTGGCTACCCTGCTCACTGCACAAGTCTCAGTGTAACATGTAAACATCAACATCTATTCAAAACTAAAAGCCACTGTCAGTCCAGCTCTCTGTGAGAGCAGCCAATCAGATAGCCCGGACAGAGATATAGAGCGAGACAGAGATAGAGAGAGAGAGAATGAAAATGAGAACCTAAGAGAGTGGTGGTCACAGAAAGGGCCACAGCACCGGGGGAACCAGACCCAGCCACAGCACTCTGTTTTGGGGTTTGGATCCCTCTCTCTCTCCTGTCACACATCCAGCTAGCTCTCATTCACCATGGACAAAGTCCAAACTACCGACTATGAACTCTACAACCCTGAGCCACCCAGAGGATCAGATTCCTCAGCATTTAGACATTCAAAAGCAGGCAGAGATCCATGTGTGATCCTCTGGCTGGCCTTGTCAGGGGGCTTCACATGTAACATCTACTGGGCTTGGTGTTCCTGGCCCGGCCTTTCAGTCATGCGGGGCGGATGGTATAGTGAGTGAAGCTGACAGTGGGGTAGCAAGTTCAGCTGCGTCAGAGCTAAGAGCTGGCCTGAGCACAAAGCTCCAGTCTGTAATTACACCGATGCTATTAAGCTACTGGTCAGCTATGACTCAGGAAGAGAACCCCCCAAAAAAAACACCCCGAAAACGGCATAAAAGTCTCAGTGAGAGAAAACACGATTTCACAACAGGACAACTATGAGTATTGTCTGATAACGCGACCCATGACCTTGTGTTTTTCCGAGCGATGCAAACCGCTGTTGCTTCCAGGATGGAGGAGCGTCTTAGTGTGCTCTGCCCCATCTAAGATTCAGATGACGCCTGGTTTCTGTTATTAAAATGTACTGGAGTCCTAAACAGTGAGCCTCAGTCCCACAGGGAACATCAATTTCATTGTGAAACGTTGTTCTTCAAAAAAAAAAAGGATCCATTTTGTGGTGTGCGTTATGACATAGGAGAGTATCTAAATGCCTTACACATAAAATGCCTCCTTGGCATTGACACTGTTGGGATGTGGTCTCTGCCTGACAATTAAATTGTCCACTTGGAGTTCTCTCTCTCTCTGTGGAAGCAAAAGATTTAAATCATCTTTCCAGAATTGATAACGTTAAATGTTTAAAACCTCATTTCATGGTGCCATATATCATTTTGATGGAGTTTGGCAGCCCTAGGAGGCAGCGAAATGTCTCCAGTTGATCCATCGTTTCAGACGGCTAACGCCAGGCTTGAACCTTGCCGAGCCCTGCAACAGGACCACAACACGCTCAAAAAAACAAAACAAAAAAAGAGAGAAAAAATAGTTTCAAAAATCGTCTCTGTCAATAACTGTCAATGAACTTCACAATACATCTGGACTCAGGCTTGGCCTACCACGGGGTGAGAACCAGGAAATGAAGGTGAGTTTGGCGGGCTCGGTGACGTCACTCGCCAATCATGATGACCATGCTGCTACAATCCTAAACGCAACACAATATCTCAGCCCTCATTATATGTGGCTGTTTATTATCAGCAGAGGAGGGGAAGAGACCTACTGAAGTACATTTTTCAGTGATCAGTACTTAACCTCACAATTTATTTTTTTTCAGTCAAAGGTTAACTGAAAAAAAACAATTGTGAGGTTAAGGCACAGATATTTGTCCACAGATATCGGAACTATCTACTTTGTACTTAAAGCTCGTTACTTTCGTTTTTATCTCTATTTGGGTGCATGATCGATATTTTCCCCTATCATTGCAAATTCCTGGGTATCACGCACGACAGACGCAAGATAGTCCACTGTACAAAGCTACCGTGGAGCAAGGCTGAAGGTAACAATAAGAATGTTATGGATGAGACTGAGTAAGCGATGTCGACATGACTGAAAATAGACATTCCTAGAGACATTGCGCATCACCCACGGCCGTTTCTGAGGGAGATGCTCGAATTTGTCGACGTCAAAAAGGAGTCCTGCCGAATGCGGTTCGTGTCTATAGTGGTGTTTGTGTTAATATATGACATCCAGTTACCAGTAAGACCCGGACAGTCAACTGTCACCTATTTAGTGGGTACATTGTTCTACATGTGACCTCCCTTGTCACTTCCATTGACTCCTACTCTGATCTAACCCCGGACTGACTGTAGTGCTGATCACAACCCCTGAGATTGATCACCAACACCTGCAGTTTCCCATTCATTGATTTATTGGTGGAGGCTCTCAACAAAATATTGACCGCCACAAATGTGTGTGTGTAGAAAACGTTACTTTTTAACATGCTAAAAATGTATAGCCTAGATCAGCCCCTTCTGTCCTGCCCACGGTTCCTCTCTCACTTCAACGGACCTGTCCACAGATCACACTGTGAATAGCTAACAGCATTGTAACTTTTGCATTGTAACTTTTGAAAGGAATTGAATAATTGCTCAATTTAAACGCCGCCGAATCTGTAGTTTTTTTCACGTCTTAAAAAATGAATAAATAAATAAAAATATTTGTTAAAAAAAAAAAATCTTATCCCACTAATTCAGCTTCCCGAAATTCAAATGAAACCAAATCCAGGCTGCTCTACTTCGAATGGTAAAATTCAAATCCCCAAAAATCGAATCCCCCGAAATCGAGGGAGGTCTTAGTGTAACAGTCAATGTAGTCAGTGTGGCAGTTAGACAACATGAATTTTCTCACTAAATAATGCCGTTTTTAACGAGTAGGTAATACGAGAAGGAGATCTTCGACAATGACAACGACGTAAATGAGATTATATTTTCATTCAAGCAAGGGGGAAAGGGGGTCCAAATGGTGCATTTCAGGCTTCATCGACAACTTTGAAGGTAAAGTTGATCTAACTAAGTGTAAAAGTAACTGACCAGCTAGCTAGCGATAGTATCTAGCCTAGCTACCAATAGAAGCTAGCCAAGCTATCGAACGGATTTGATCTATAACATCGTCTAGTTAGGCTAGATGGTTAACGACTTTTAGCTACATTAATTCATAATGTGTTCAGTTATCTGATTGTCAACTTGCTTGCCAGAATGTGTGTCCTGATTGTGTTAGTTAGCTACCGTTCTTTTGGTCGCTATAAAGGTTCTCAGCCTCTCGTATTGTTTTTTAAGTGTGTGTGTGTGTGTATGTGTGGGTGGGGGTGTGTGTATATGTGTGGGTGGGGGTGTGTGTGCGTGCGTGGGTGTTTACTTGCGTACATGCGTGTCTTTTCCTGGCTATGCGTGAGTGCCTAGATTTGTGTCTTAGTACGTATGAGTATGTTGGTGTAAACGTGCATGCCTGTGCGTGTGTGTGTGTGTTTGTGTGTGTGTGTGTGTGTATGTATGTGTGTGTGTGTGTATGTGTGTGTAGCAGTAAAGGACTGGCTCAGAGACTCTGGTTAACCAGACTGTAATTTGGAGGCCCGCTGGAGACTCCCAACAGTCTCTTAGTGTTTGTTTACCAGAGAGCTTGACTCTACTGTTTCTCCTGCGTTCACAAGGACTGGGGGGGTTGGGGTTGGGGGGGGGAGGTTGCCGTGTATATGTGTGTACATACGTGTGTGCGCGCTAAAATGTACCATATGAAGTGAAGGTCACGAGTCTAACCAATACTCATCAAGCATTTTCCACCAGACATAACCAGTAAACAATTGCACAGAGCTATCCTCAGCAGATGTAAGATAGCTTAGATCTTGTGATTCACGTGAAACTATATTTCCAAGATCTCTGCTTTTGCACGTTAACTGAGTTTAGGAACTGTGACACCAGTGTGCGTTGTTTTCCTCTTCTCATCCGTCTTAAAGTTGTAGCGTTGTAATTTAGCTTAAAATATATTTCCCTTTTGTCTGATGGAATTGGACCATGCTTATGAATAAGACAACAATAGAGAACAGCTTCAGAGAAGCACACGCGAAATGCATTTGTCAGCAAAAAAACATGACTGGTATTTTTGTTTGTGCAGAAAGCAATTCTCTGGAGACAGAACGGCTCAGTGTTTTCTTTCATTCTCTCTGTCCCAATTGCGTTTCCCTCCCAAACAAGAAATCAAATGAAAACAATACAAATCAAAAGAGCACGACCCAAGCCTGTCATTTAGCTGTAACTGCGAGTAGTCTTTAGTCTTGGTGAGATTCTTTTCCTTTTCCTTCTTTCACTCCCTCTTCCCGTCATGCACACACACACACACACACACACACACACACACACACACCACACTAATACATATAGAATGTCACACATACACAGTATTGTCGAGTCCTGAAAAATCCTGACAAGAGAGGAAGTTGGGAAGCGAGTGGAGATTGAGAATATCTGATAAAATATTTCTGCTCCTTTGGGATGTCTGGGGATCAATCAAGATCATAAGATGATGATATGAATCCTTGGATTGGACCCATTCCAGGCAGAGAGAGAGACAGAGAGAACGAAAGAGAAAAACAAAGAGAGAGACAGTTCTATTTCCTCAGGGGTGGAGTAGACAGCGAGTCAGGGAACAACAGATGACAGCAAGCGATGGAAGGCGTTGACGGAAAAACAAAAACATTGGAGTTGGGCTAAGCTCCGCTATCTTCTCCAAGGCTTCTGTCAATAGTTGTGAGTGAGCGAGCGGAGAGGAGTGAGTGACAGTAACCAGCAGACAGACAGTCTCAGTCAGGTTTTGGCTGCTGTTTGATGAGATGCAAATGTATTAGACGGATGTTCTGGATCAGGAGGGAGAGGGCCCCTCCGAATAGAGAACAGGGGTGCTTGTAAACAGGAGAGTCCCTAACAATGCAACATACTCGCGTCAAGTTTCTCTAACAACTTGAGTGTTTGTCAGCGGGAGATAAGCTGACAAGCTCTTGTCTTTCTGAAGACACGGCTACGCTACTTACAGGGAGTCAGGGAGAAGACTTGTGCCAGATAGTTTGTGCGTAGCACTTCTTTGTCACAAACATGTCATGGCTTTGTCAGGTCATAGCAACTATGGCAACGACACACACTAGTACAGCATGTGTGAGTCTCGGTGTTTGGTCTTGGTCCCTATTGTGCTTTTGTCCCTGATGGCGTACAGGAGAAATCCCCTATTATCTCATTTTCTCTCTGATTTTCCAGTTTTTGTCTCCCTCCCTCCCTCCCTCTCTCTCGCTCTCTTTTCCTGTCTCTTCGTCCCTCTCTGTCTGTCCGTCTCTGTCTCTCTTTCTGTTTATCCTACTCCCTCTCTCTCTGTCTGTCTGGCTCTCTCTCTCTGACTCTCTGACTCTCTTCATGTCTGTCTGTCTGCCTGTCTGTATGTCAGTCTGTCTGTCTCAGGAGGCCACTTTACAAATAAATGAGCTGCTGTCCCTCACCTCACTGTTCTCCCTGGAGACCTGTCAGTATCAGCTACAGAAACTACTGTACACTTCAAAGCCAGACCTGTGTACTACACACTCTCCTTCTATAGCTTTTGTGTCTCGGGGGTGTATACTGTTTCACTCCCTGTATGTATATATGTGTGTGGGTGTGTGTGCATGTGTGCGCGTGCATGTGTGCACGGGCGTGCACGTCATAGGTGGTGAGAAGGGCAAGTTCTCATGAGGTCTGATTAGTGCAGAGACCAAAGACACGCCCACCTATCACATTTGTCACCGCCCCTTTCCTGAAAATGTGGGAGGGAGGGACAGGGGGGAAGGAGGGAGAGGGAGGGTTGGTAGGTGACCACCCCCGCCATGGCAGATGGGAGGTGGTTTTAAAGAGACTGTCTCTTGTGTTGCTCCTACGCTGTGGCTCACAAGCGCAAACTGATCCCTCGCTTTGTATCGGATACGAGTCTCAGTTCCCTCTTACAAAGACACGCACACACATACAAATACATACAGCATATACACACACACACACACACACACACACACACTGGCCTCCCGGCCTCCCTCATCCTCAGTTGCCAGTGCTGTCAGATGACCATAAAAGGGCGGTACTGAAGGGGAGGGAAAGCAGATTTTCAGGTGTGTATTTGATCTGCTGCATCAACACCTCATCGCTGCCGGGGGGGGGGGGGGGTGAGTGTGTGGGCCGGTCATTTGAGCTATTTAGGAGATGGGCCTGTGTGCTATTAATGACACCACACACTGTATCCAGCTCCTGTTCCTCACCCCCATACATCTCAGTCTCCTTCCGGCTGTACATTAACACCAGATACACACACACACACACTTTGGTGTGGTATAATCACACACACACTTTGACGTGGCATGAACACACACGTGTACATTTGCGGAGGCGAGGAGGTGATTGGTTCCAGGTGCCAGCATGAGTGAGAACATTAATCAAGCAGACAGCTTCTCCTGTCACTGACACCTCCCCCCCCCCCCCGCCCCACCCCCCCCCCTCCAGCCCCAGGCCGCCCCCTCTCGACATCAAAGACTCAGCTCCACACTGTAGCTCCACCATACTGTACTCCCCGCCTTAAAGCAGGTAGGTACACTGTACCTATTCACAGTGTGTTCAGCATCATCTACAGCTTTACTTGAACCCACCATAGGATGGTAATACAATGCCTGCATTGTCTTGGATTTTAAGAAGCAGGTTCTCTTTTTGTTGTTGCGTTCCCGCTGTACTTCTCAATGTCCTGTTGAATGCTAATGATCAGAGTGAATTATTGGAGTGACTTTAGATTCACAGTTTTCGTGACTCGTCAATTCCAGGAATCTGCTGCTATGCTATCATCTAAGATGATCCAGAGTCACCCTGTGAATGAGTGATCGTGGTCCTCTTCACATTAGCATCCTAACCCACCCTCACACTAACCCACCTAGCCCCTAACCCACCCTCACACTAACCTACCCTCACACTAACCCACCCTCACACTAACCCACCCTCACACTAACCCACCTAGTGTTCCCTGTGTGATCTGATATATATGTAGAAGTTGTGGCTCAGTCAGAGGGGATCCCACATTCCTGCAGGGTTAAACTAACAAGGGGAAAAACCTGGCCTTTCTGCCGGGTCCAGAAGAACAGGTAGGGCCTTGTGTAGGTAGCACGGCGGTGCTCTCCCTCACGTCGTCACGGCGACAACCCAAACAGCCAGCCGCCTCCACACGCCAGACTTCCCCTCATCGAAATATGGAAGACGCCACGGCGCATGAGCCCGGTTCACTTTGCCGAGAAACAGAGAAAGGAAAACCGGCACAGATACAACCGAAGATCTTACTGCAGCCCGCTGTTTATTTTGGCAGTTCTGAACCCTTGTATTGTAAACACGGTCAGTCCATAAACACCTCGAAAAAATAAATTAAAAACAATAAAGTTTACAATTCATAAGGGAAACGAACGCAAAATGAGAGGATAAAAACAGCAGCGTTAAATGGACTATGTAATGATAGGGATATAATGCAGGTTTTATGTTTCATTAGGGGCTATTGTTTCCAAGGTAAACCTGGTTCTAGATCGTTCCTTCCTCCCACAAGGCCTGTATCAGATCACTTTACTTGGTACTGGGACACAGTTTGAACTGATGGAGAAATGTCAGATCTTGTTAAGTGTGAAAATAACACACGGCAGGCAGTGTTGAAACACTTGATAATTATGTTAAATTCAATATCAGGGTTGTAATCCATTAAATAGCGTGTGTTAGCCTGTAGACTCATCTGTGGTATAATGACATGTTTGTGGTTTGGGGAATGCAACGCTTTCAGTGCATCTCCATTTAAACTTCTCTACATCACAAGTCTCTGACTTCCCCCAACACCCCAGCTGTGGGTCTATACAGATCTAGAGTAACAATGATCAGGTTTAATTGCAACCACCAAAAAAACACAAAACACACCAAAAAAAAGACTCCTATTTTCCTTTCATCTTGGGTGATTGTTGGTCTCTGTTCTTACAATCTCTGTGGGTAAAGATGCCTATTTACCAGCACTCGTGACAAGACGTCCTACAGCAAGTGCAGGCAATTGTCAGATATCCTTATCATAATAGGGCAATTGGCCCTGGGGCATGTTTAGCAGAGCTACTGAAGATAAAGTATAAAAGATTACACAGTGGCACCCACAGCAAGTGTTGACTCTCCTTAGCAAGTCTGTTGATGCTTTATGTAGCAGGAGTGCCTGTATCCTAGTGGTGTTGCGAGACACCTCTCTCTCTCTCTCGCCCTCTGTCTCTCGCTCTCCGTCTCTCTCGCTCTCCGTCTCTCTCGCCCTCCGTCTCTCTCGCCCTCCGTCTCTCTCGCTCTCTCTCTGTCTCTCTTCCACTCTCTCTCCTTTATGCTTGTTTTGGCAGTGGTACACTCTGAGGTTAACTATGAAATGATTGTCAGAACCAGTGTGGTTGTCTGATCTTGATATCAAAACAAAGCTTGTCAATCCTTATGAGGCGAAAGCAGCTCACATCATTTTTCTTGCTCAACACATTTTGGAATCCAACGCCCGTATTGTTGTTTGTGCTCCTTGAGAGGTTGTTATACAAGTAATCATTTAATATTTTGGAAAAGCTTACGAAAACCACGGAGCACGATTTTAATCACAGACCCCCCCGAAATGATGTGATCATTTATTATGAATAGTCTCTTTTTTTCTTCTTTTTTTTTTCTTTCTCCTTGTTTGTGGAGAACCGACTGATGGCTTTTGTGCTGCCTCACAATGTAGAGAACCGTTGGAAGGGTTTGTTTAGAAGTGACTACGTAGACGCACGCACGCAAGGCCACACACGGGACCGCGAAAGGTCAAGTTCATCTCAAAGTACATTAAGAACATTTAAAATGAATTAAGAATTCCTGGTGAGAGCCTGATTGTTGTAGTATACTGCAGCCACGCTAGAGCCCGTGGCATTTAAAGCTAAACCCTGACTGTCACACAAGTGACTCCCACAACCACAACATTCACTGGTTAGCAAAGACTACGAAACTGGACCAATTCATCTTCCTGTGATTAAACACCGATATGCTCAAAAACCTCCGTTCCTGATTAGCTTCAGATGAATGTAAACTTCCAGCCCTAATACTCTCTAATAGGTGGTTACTTCATTCAGTCTCCTAACACACATACCTTTTTTCTCCATCAACACGACCCTGCTGGGATTCAATAACATGTTTGCCTCAGAGGTACAATTAAGCAGTGCTATATAGAGTGCCTTTGAGGCCAGAGCTACAGGAACAGCCCTTGCTGCACAGTAGCCGCCACTGAAGAGATGAGATTTTCCCTTTGGCTTTTTCAAATTACCTATTGATGAGTGGGCTTTGCGTCTCCCTGGCAGGGACGCTGGGAGGACGTCTGGTTGGCCTTTAAGATGTCTCCTCACGTCTCCACGACGCAGGGCTGTGGTTAGATCTGAGGGGAGCGCTTATGCAACAGAAGCTGCCTTTCTCAATGCATATAGGGTTTCCCTGTAAAGTATTGGAGATTTTCTCAGGGGAAAGTTTTTCCACCAGGGAGTCTTCGTATTCTAGCAAAATCGTATTTGGGTTTTTTTTTTATCTCCTTGATTTCGGTCCTTTTATTTCTCAAGCGCCAAGCTTACTGCTTGGTAACTGCTCCCACGACGTAATTGTCTCTATCTAATTAAGTTTGTAATAGAGAAAATAGGAACTAAAGTGTTCCCTAGAGAAGCAAGGCGGTTCATTGGGTGCCACACATGTTGAACAGGATCCCACCCTCCCTTGTCTGCCAGTATGAGAAGTTATAAAAAATGTATTCGAGGCAAATTAAATCTAAATGACTTGATCCAAATGCCAAGACAAATTTTAACGAGGTCCTTATTCAATGGGAGTATTCGCCCACTGAGACTGTTGGATTTATTGCAGAGAGTGCGCAGCCTTATAGATTCCTAAATGATACCTTTTAGACACATTGATTCTGTTTGATTTATTATAAATGATTTGAATTACAATCACTAATTCAAGAAGCAGAATGTTCACCAAACCTATGGATCATTGTCTGTTACCAAAGTTTCCGGCACGAACGTAAATCCTTTTGAACCCGATGTTGGTAGTATAATTAGGGTTTTCAATTATTCTACACTGTTTATCATGTAGCGTAATGTAATTATAGCTAAATATGCCAGTCCACATACCGTGTTTGAACTACTTATAACAGACCAGGGGACAACGTCGATCCCGCTCTTGTTAAATTGCCAGCTCGTCGATCATCTCCCACCCCTAGATAGAGCCTCTCTCTTCAACATCTGGACACATCTGCCTCTTGCACCGTTCAACCGGCATCATGCTTTCAATTTCCTGCAGCGCAGCTCCTCTCCGCATCCTCCTAGGGTCCGACCCCAGAGACACACCCAGGGTTCAGAGGTTAACATGGTAATAGGTGGTGGTGATTGGTGCAAGTAGCTCTCTAGCTCTTTGCTTTCGGAGCGCATTAACCCAGCGTGCTTCTGTGGAGTCGACAGAGAGGCGAGGAACGCAGCTGGGTCTGACCACGGAGTGAACTGACTGCTGCAAAACATCTTTTAAACATTTGATTTGGATGGAGAGATGGAGGATATGTTGTGTAGCGAAAGAGGAATCTGTTGAAGCGAAACCTCACGCAATACGACTCTGTAATGAAAATATTTCTGTTTACATTTTAATTCATCTAGTGAAAGGAAAGTATTATTTGTTTTTGCTGTCTTTGAATACAAGAATTAAACTTATTATATTGTTGGACTAAGTTATTTGCTTTAATATAACAGGTCTGTTATTAAAAATATCAGCAAGCCGTCAAAAATGGAAATTTACTATCATCAAAGTTCACAGTGGTCTATTAACTCTCTAGCAACAGTTCACCACAATTGCATCAATTACACACTGTTTGTGTAGGGTAAGGCCCTGAAGTAGTTCTGATTTTAGACGCTTTTGGAAAGATATATGTAAAATCTAAATATTTATCTTGTTGTACTGAACAAATGTTTTCCCCTTTAATTTAATTAAACCATGGAAGATATCTTAAGGGAATCATTGCAATTCATTTATACATTTTTACTGTGGACTGTAATATTGGTAAGCAGGCTTTGTATATACAGACGGATTCGGATCCCTTTTCCCGGACCATCCTTTTCTTAATGACAGGTGAGATTTGTGTTCCCTTACTGATGTGTTGCAATGTAATCAGTCTAAATAAGAGTATTTAATTCACTAAAAGACTGCAGTCCAGTGATAGCTGTGATCCAGAATGTTAGAGAAGAGTCTAGTGAGAGGTTATAGTTGGAGAGACAGAGATCATCACGTCTAGAGGGCAAGACCATCCCAGATGGTCAGTGAGTGGACACTTTGCATTATGAAGAGGGCAAGACATCTACCTTAAATCCCTAAAACCAACACAGAACCACCAACAGTCTTTGAGCCAAACTTCTTCTCTCCCCTTCACATCTTGTTTTAATCCACAACCGTACACCCTAGACTGTCATCCGACTGTTTACGTTGAAAGAAATTGCGTGTTTTTGTTATATAATGACACAGCTCCAAAAAGATAGATTCAAGTTGCGTAAACATCACCTTTTCTTCTCACGTTTCCGTACAACCAAAAACGTGGAGTCGTTATTGTCACACATTGGGCTGCTTTTGGTTTCTCATCTTTGCGCGCCATACGAAGCTAAGGAGTGTCTGGGTTGCGTGAAGCCTTCAGTAGACCCTGACCCAGTCCCCTAACCAAACCTCTAGACCTGACCTAACCCTGTAACCCTGACTCAAACCCCATCAACCTAACCCAATCCCAAAACCTGAACCACCTTTAGACCTGACCCAATCCTATAACCCTGACTCAAACCCCATCAACCTGACCCAATCCCAAAACCTCAACCCAAAGCTCTGGTGTTGAACCAATTCCCAACCTTCGACCCAACCTCAGGACCTGTCCCCATCCCCAAACCATCGTGAGGTGACCCGATACCCACACCTAAGCCAAGCTCCTAGACCTGACCCTTACCCATAACCCCAACACAGACAACAACGTCCTGAGACAGTCAGTCAGTCTGTCAGTCAGTCAGTCTGTCAGTCACAGAGTACTCACCCCAGAAGAAGTTTTGTTGACATGGTGTCACCGTACTGAAAAGGCTGTTAGATGCCATAACTGTCTCTGGTCGCAGCGAGACCCACTTTTGTTCCTCTGTGGTTTCTGTGACCCTTGACACGTCCTAAACCAAGAGGACGCACCATGTCATGAAGATGGCAAAAAAGGAGAAAAAAAAAACCTTCCACAAGAACTGCTTTTTTGTATCGACTATTCAGATGACCACAAGTAATGACCAGGTCTGGTTTTTTACGAAGGAAAAAAAAAAGTTGAGGCAAATATCGTTTTTGCGGATGGATCAGATGGTGTTGGGCTAGCTTGCTCTGCGAGTGTGGTTGAAGCTTACTTACTCGCTTAGCGCGGTCCCTGTGACTGATGCCGAGCCGCCACGATTAACCATTTACTGTCCAGGTCGCTCTCAAACACACAACCCCGAGCCGCACGTCTGTGGTTCTGTGGTTGTTTGGGAGGCGAGCAGAGCCCTCACACAACCCAACAAGCACCAGCTTTAAAACTTGTCTCTTTCCTGCCCTCCATGCTCTGTCACTGGAGATCCTGGGTCACATGGCTTTGACGTCATCGCAGCACAAAAGTTGAGTGGGACAGCCTACCGTCCGTTACGGCTCCCTTTGCTTCTCTTTCTCTGCCTCCCCCCCTCCTTTCTGAATCCCTCCTTTCTGAATCCCTCCTTCCCTCCACGAGTGGTTCGACAGCTCTTCCAGTCTCTCTGGGGGATGGGGGTCTGTCTCTCTGGAGTCTGGAGGCTTCAGAGGGGGCAGACAGCTCAACAGTCTCGGCCTCACCAGCATATGGGGAGCAGCACTCTCTGCCTCTACCTCCCTTCAGTCTTTCATCCCCTCCCTCTTTCCCTCCCTCTCTCTCTCTCTCCCTCTCTCTCTCGCTCTCTCTTCTTCTCAAACTGTCTGGCGCAGGGCTCCTGTTTGACTCTGAGCTTGGAGAGCTGAGTTGGGTAAGACGTGAGTTTGTGAGCGTATGAGGATAGCTGGCAGAGTGTGTGTGAGTGTGAGTGAGAGAGGGTGGGGGTGGAGGGGGGGGGAGAAAGAGTGAGAGAGGAGCAGAGTGCTCGGTGGGTGTGTGAGAGGAGTGGAGGTGGTGTGAAGCTCTAGTTATTTACAGAAGAGTGTGTCTGCAGAACTAGTTTAGAGTTGTCGGGTTTGCCCCGTGTTTGCAGTGTGGACTTTTTCTCTCTCTTTCCTCTCTTCTTTAAGTTCTCTTTCAAATCTTTCACTAAAACCCATTTGTACGTGTGCGTGCGTGTGTTTGCATGTCGTCTGTGCTGAACGAGTCGCCTGCTCTGTGCTCTCACAGCAGTGACAAACTGAGTGAATCCCGTAAGAGGTCATAAATCGTGGGCACCTGTCATTCTTCTGAAAGAGGTGCCTTCTTGCACTAAGAACGACACGTTCACTCTGTCTTTCCCGCTGTCTCTCTCTCTCTCTTTTCTTTTTCTAATTCTGGTCAACCCTCCTGGATCTCTGACCCATACTGGAATCATCAGCTGACTTGACTCATTACTCAGTACAAAACACACACACTCTCTCTCTTTCATTGCGAGTCAGAGATGTTTGTTTTTACCCATGAAATGCAGACACGGCTGTAGGATTAGAAGTGTGGAACGCGAGGAAGGAAGAAATACTTTTTTTAAATGTTTGTGTATTAGTACTTGGCTAGGGCAGTAGTTCAGGATGGTTTTGCTGTCTTCAGGAGTGGTAAACTGACATGAACTCCTAGCTAAATGTCCCAGGTGGTGCGCATTCAAGACAAATTACACTGCGTAATGATTTTAATTGTTAAGAAATATCAAGCCATATCTTGTGTACCCAGGGGATATAAACTCATTTCAACCTTACACATTGTACTGAACAAACAATGAAACCACATCACAAACTGAAATGTTATGATTCTCTCTCAAGCTACAATATGCTTTATGGCCTTTGATTTCATGACTAACCACATCTGTGTTGGTGAGTATTTGTTTTCGGGTAAAGACAACAATATATGTTGTTTAAAAATAAAACGAAAGAATAAACTACTGTAGATTCTGAAATGTGACAATTTCATCTTTTTTTTTTCTTTGGGCCATTTACGTGCAGTTCAACATTTGTCTTGGCGTGGATCTCGGTAAATATTTGCAGTCTAAAACCAGATCATGGTGCTGGACCGGCATGTCAATGTAGTATGATCCTTAGGGAGAAGATATTTTCAGTACTGTTATGGGCAGTTTAAAAGCACAAAAAAATGTTTTTTTGGACAAAAGCTGAATGACAAATAAATAAGAAATACATATCTGACATGAAGCTCTAAATATACATGCAGGTTTGTATGGGCTGTAATCACAGACAGTCAGGTAAGGGATAATTTAATGGTTTATTTGTTGAGACAATTGAGTACGATGGGAAAAGATGGGTGCGACATCACTCGGAGAACTTGACCGTGAGGTGAGTTGTAGAAGGAGAGTTTGGTTCATCATGAAGAAGCGTTTGTGTACGGTACTGGAATGTGTTTGTGTTTGTGTGTTTACATGTATGCCATGCATGTGTGTGTGTGTACGTACTTGTCTGCAAAGCATGTGTGTGTAGTGCTGCGAGTGTGTGAGTTTGTCCTTGTTCAGAGCTCTGGCCAATGTCTGCCCCAGGGCCTGTGGTCAAAGCCCACCCTGCCTGACACAGTTTCTACCACTGAGGACCACACACCTTCACACGAATCCACGGTGTTGTCACAAGCTCCAGGAAAACATAATACATGTATCGTGTGATGGAACATGCTTGGAATCAGACACGTATCAATTATAAAGATATTTAGTCATGTCGAGTCAACAGCCACTGCTTCAAAGCAGCCCATCTCATCCTAAGGTACAGAATACAGTTCCAAGCAAGAGATATTTATTTCGTTTTTCTGGAAAACACATTAAGGGGTGATGATACCTGAGATGGTCTAAAATTACCTGAGGTTTAGGAGACGTGTACTTAACACTGTCAGTATTCGTTTTCTACGGTGGCTAAAAATGACATAACATAATTAGCACGCAGCAGACATTACACATGTGTAGGTATTTTGGTATTAGAAATGGAATGGCATATTAATAGTAGTTTTGGCTTGTGCTGTGTGCTCTCTCTGGCGGAATATCTGAACAGGCAAACAGGCAGGTACAGTGATTCACTTTAACAGGCTACATCTGTAAAACGCCAAGGTAGTTTACACTGCGGCTGGGCCCGAATTAACATGCTTTCATTGGAAACAAACACCACTTGTAATCATCTGCTGTTGGCTGCTGTGCTACTTGGTGTGAAGGTAAATATCTGTATCAACTTTGCTCAGCCAAAGAGGTGACGCCACTACAGTCGTAGTCTGAACTCTTAGACTCGTTGAGCTGTTACTTCAACACAGGCCAAGGACTCGTTGGGGGAAGGAAACTTAATCTACTGCGCTATGTCGCCAAAAGGATGTTGATGTTCTATGAGAATTGTTTGCTATGGTACGGTATGGTATAATCTTAATGAAAAGTAGATATTATTCTTGTGCGATCCAACGGTGGGTCTACATCTTCCAGTGACTTCAGGTCTTTTCTTGTGGTGTCTGGACAGCTGTTTTTGGAGTCACAACTTTGATGGAAAATAAAGTCGACCTTTAAGTAATAAGGGGAAATGTTTAATATCGAATGGCTTGCGCACAACCTAAACACGCATTAAAAATAGCTCTTAAAGTTGTGATTACATAAAATGGCAAAAAAGAGGTTAAGTCAGATCGCCGGTGTAGCTTGTGGCTGACCACTCAGAAACCAAGCCGTCTTTTTTTTTCTTCCATTCATTTTAATCAAGGTTCAGATCCAGGATAAACAGTCTCTACCTACACTGCAGTTTAAACAGCAGAGGCCCAGCGAGACTTAAGCGATGATTTCCAAACTTTCACTGACAAGTTGCTTTAATTTGTGTGTTAAGTAGTGGGGGGCGTCTTATTTATATCTTTTTTACTTGGCGTGCAAACCGCCATACCGCTGTTTCTCCACCTTCCCCCTTTAGTTAATGATAGCCTTCAGTCCCTGTCTAGTACGGGTGCTGCTTAAGTACTGCACTCGGCCCTGCGCAAACCCAACCATGCACCGACGAAAGGTGAGGACAGGTCGAACAGCCGCCAACTTCTCAGGGGAACCAGGGGGGAACCAGGGTGGAACCAGGGGGGAACCAGGGTGGAACCAGGCAACACCATACTCGACGCTCCCTGCTCCGCAGGTGGTGGTTCAGTTTAGCTAGTGCTTGGTCTCTCCACACCAGAGAAAGTACCAGCCTCTCAGCCCTGCGTCCAGCAGGGCTGGGTGCCGGACTGCAGAGTTGTGGCCAAGCTCAGGCTCTACTGAAAGCTCTGTCATTCTGTGGGCAGTTGTCAACAGCTGGGAGATTTACTACAGTCACCAAGAGGAGGTCGTGGGAGTTCAAGTAGATGGATTGTTAACTCAGCATTATAATTAGAACTGGTGATGATGATGAAGAAGTTTTCTGGGCTGACAGTTGTCACCTGATCAGTCACATGATGTCGTCACCGGATCAAATGTCAATTACAGAAATAATACAGTGTCATACTTCTGGGAGCATAAGGAGGACTATGTTAATAACTGTAGGTTGGCTGTGAGTCAGACAACGAGGGTCGCCGCGACAACCTTGACCTGAATGAGCGTACACATAATCCGTCCATTGTGTGTCTCAGGAACTCAGTTTACTCGCTGCGAAGTACAAAGTGGGTCTGATAAACGGAGACAACTCGCTGGAGAAACAAGCCATTATGAAGAGGAGTTCGGCGCTGTGTCACCGACACTGGGACAAACAAAGGAAGCTGTTGTCTGGCCGGTCTGTAAGAGGCTTCTCTGTAAGCCTATTGTGACGGATAATTGGCCTCCTCACATGATTTCATAACGCCGTGACTCGTCTTTCGGTCTCTGTGTAACACAATAACACGATAAAGAGGAAAGGATCTAAATCTGAATTTTTGACATTGTTTAGAAGTGGGCGCTTTTCTTCGTTGTGGTACATAATTTTAGAAAGATGTGTGAGTGCAAGGCTGTGACATGAACCAGTCACAACACAGCCCAGAGCTATGTCTTTGGACTGTCTGGGGATAATCATTTAAAACTGCTAGCTCAGTTCTCCTCTAGTTCATGGCTTTGAGTATTACTTTATCAAACAAATCATTCAACTCACGCGACTGAGAACATGGAACCAACGATAATAGATTTGTTCTCATCGGGATTTGCAAAGAGACGATCTCATGAACTGCAGAGATTCAGGAGGATCTTCTAGTTTTCCCTTAGCTGTGCCTTTGACACGCAAAAAATAGATGAACGTAGCATGGCAACAAAGTGCAAACACGGACTGGTTTGAACTGTGAACAACAGTCCCACACAGCACTTTGAGCACATGAGTCTCAACAGACAAGGTCCTCAAGGCATTGTCTGTCAGACACTGCAGGTATGCAGCCATTACTCTGAGTCAGCAAAGATCAATCCAGGACAAGCCAGCCAAGGAATGTATTTGCTCTTGACGGAAATAACACTTAGCTTCAAACGGAGGACTTCGAAGATGTTAGAAACCAAGTTGGAATTAGATCTTGTGGCCAAGTGTATGTTGACACCTTGGAGATTTTGGATAGAGAAGTAGTGATAAAACGAAACACGGTGGAGCTTGTCGTAAATGAGGAATTTCAGATCATCGTAAATCCCTTCAATAATAATCCCTCAAAGAACAACAAAAATAACCCGTTTTTGTGTGATCTCCTTCACGTGCAAAGGCGGCAAAAGATGTTTGTTCGTGTATCTTTCCAGGGAAACAAAGACCATCCCTCTTCACCTTCATATATTTGTTGTGTAGAATCCATGTATTTATAATCTGCTATAATATTTACTCGTCTGTCCTGTTTGCTGAGTGGCTAGCTGGTTACGGGGCTGAGTCAGTCCGTCTGGAAGCAGACTTGTGGAATCAACACACACCGAAGTCTGGCCGAGGCTTTTAGCCAAGCTACTGAAGAAGCTGTCTGGAGCCCCAGTATAGCGAGACTACAGCCACATCAGTGCCAGGCCAGGTGACTCTCGTCTGCTGAGGTCTGATGAAGTGAAGCCAGGCCTCCACAAAGCTTAATCCCTCCCAAGAGGGATTCGTGGTGACGATCAGATGCGGAAAATAATCCGTCGACCATCCACTGATTTTCTGACAACCCCAGACCAAACGTGTACGCGAAGAATATGCAGACTAACCTAAAAGGACTGATGGAAGGTCTCCCATGATGCACTGTGACACCAAAACTCCTTTGGATCAGGGGCTTGTGAGTCAGAGCAGCCAGGGGGCATTTTCAAGAACATCAACACCATTTTCGCAAACATTCCAGCAGCTGCCATGATGAAATGCTAGAATGCGAAGAATGATGCTAATTTCAGACAGTATAAATCTATAAATCTGCTGCAGTCTCTGGCTAGGGGCGTCTCAGCCATGGTAATTACAGGTCTAGTTTACAGTTCTGCAGACATCTCTCATCTGTGTCACTAATGTTATAACCAGCTGGCTGTTATGTGCTTACTCAACGTCTGTGGAGGTGAACGGAGGCAACTTGTTAGAAACAATGTCTTAGAAATGAACTTGGTTTTTACATGTTTAGACCAATAACCACTGCAATCAGTTATTTTCCTCCAGCCAAATGTGTGACGTGTGTAACTGGCAAATTTAATTTGTTTCTTGTCTATTAAGACATCTGCAGAGCACATATTTACGTACCAAATACAGATAAACAATCGCCAGGAGCATAGCACAAGTATTCTTGTGCCAGTTTAAGGAGCGTTGAACACCAAACTCAGGATGATCCGAGCACAAGAAGAGCCCCATCTGGTCCTGCTTACTGCCTCGTACTGCTGTGTCCTTCAGTCTACCACTGGCCCTCGATGTGAGCCAGAAGACTTCAGATAGGCACCAAAAGCAACATGTCGTGCTTGGAGGACCCCCCCCCCCTACACACACACACACACACATACTCACACAGCCCAGTTCCTCCCGTGGTGTAGCCCAGGAGAAGAGGCCTCACAGCTGGGGAGTCTGGGTGGCCTGATGGGGTGGTGGACTGGAGGACCAGAGGTCTCAAGGTTTCTCCAAAGACACCAGCATCACTGTAAAATATTCCTCAAAGTCCTTCCTCGTTACTGTTTCTTTGGCTCTTTTCTGACTTTTCCTCCCTCTTTTTATCTGCAGTAATTGCCCTTCCCGTCTACATCTTCTGTTCTCAACCTTCTGGGTGGCCTCGTTCATGCCAGCGATCAAACCCAACAGGTGAGTGCTCCCGTCCAATCCAATCACGTCGTCAGCATTTCATAATGCTATAATAGGGTGTGACAAATCTTGTGGCATTGGATTTGAGACCGTGAACCCTCCTTTGACAATGACTGCCCTAACCCGGTTCGACCCGACACTCTGACTTCCTGCCTGCAGAATGGAGAGTTCATCATGAGGCACTTACAGTATATTGCTTTTGCATGGTTTGAGATTTCCGGGTGTTTTTGCGGACTCCTGTTTGCACACCTGGTAGAATTGTGAAAGTTTGTCTTGGGTCATGTGTGTTTACCCACCCCAGGCCCTATAGGTGACCCCCTCACGCCACTGACAAGCAAGCATGCTTCAGTGTGCGTGTGGCGATTTTCAGAGTGGCCGGGATTGGAGAGCCGCCATGCTCCCTGCGCTGCAGTTCAGCAGTCTGGCTCTTCTGTGCTAGCCTGGGGGGTTGGCAGAACCTTGCCATGTTTTCAGAAGCACAGCTTTCTGGCAGCATGGGTCAATATAATGGAGAAAAAGGCCTGGTGTTTAATGAAAGCCAGCAGTGTATCTCAGAGTGGAGTTTAAAACGGGCAAAAAAAACTTTATCTCACGGAGATAGCGCAAACATGTCAAAACTCTATCCAAATCTTTAACTGTTTTTACCTTTCCTGACATCAGATTCTGTTTTAAAAAATTGAAATTGACAGAGTTAATCGCAAAGTATTCTCCGACGGTAAGTCCAAATGTCTGAAGATAAAAGCATGCTTTATGTTCTAGTATATTAACATCGACAGCCATGTATTTGACCTTAACCTAAGCTAGTAGTCTTGTCTCATAACAAAAAAATGGATTACAGTTTATCCAAGGAAGACATGCCAACGCTGCATCTGTAATAATTAGCAAGCTCAATGCCCCTTTTTAACTTGGTAGTTGCTAGTGGTGCTCTTGGCCTGAGCCCAGTGCTACACCTACAGTATGTATTAGTCAAATATTTACCCTGTTCAGAAATACGCAGCTATATTGAGAAAGGAGTAAGGGCAAGATGATTTAATGTGCGCACTAGAGGACCAACTTAGGTGCCAAAGATATGCAGTTCTGGTGGTCTTCTCTTGAGGATCCGACACCACAGGGTCGTTCAGAACACCGCGAGCGGCCGTGATTCACGACCCGCAGAGAGCACATGAAAGTGCTCCTAAGATAGAGAGGGAGAGACATGGCAATTAGCGCTCATCAAGGGGATTATTCAAAGGAAAAGCTAAATTGTTCCGCGTCTTTACGAATGAGAGATTTACAGCGGCTCTGCATCGCGTCAGTGCCGTTTGGGCTGCGTGTGGCTGGGACAGATCTCTGCCTGCTCTTTACACAGGACGCTTCTCATTGGAGGACGGCATAATGAAGTTAATTGAAACATCCACTTGGAAAACAAGAGACGGTACTGGGTAGCCAACACATATATTTGCTATGCTATTTATTGACTGCTCTTCAACCCACTACGAACATTTTGATCCTAAGGGTGAAACTCAAATGATATTAAATTTACGAGTTGCTTTTTTTTTTTTTTTTTAAACCTCTGTTTTTATTCAGAGCTCAAAAAGTTCTTTGTCTCAANAAAATAATTTGAGGGGAAAAATTCTAAACTTAAACATATCTGTTTTCACTGGAATATACCCTGCTCAATATGAGGTGCAAGGAAATATCAAACTTATATATTTAATCTGTATGATGGTACCTGATCACAATCTAAAATTCAATGAATATTATGTCTAGTATAAAACGACTCCATACTTTTCAGGAAAATTCGAATCTAACTATCAAGTTTCAACATTACAGGGAAACTTTATTAAAAATAAATGTAATACAGTCCTGGATTTTCCTCTTCTAAACTTGGTAACAGTTCCCGCCTTTGGCCTCATCCTTCTTGAACCTACAGCAGTAAAACTGTAATTACAGTATTGCAATAGAAGAGTGAAGAAATATGATATTCTGTTGTGCTACTGTTGCGGGCAACTTTTCCTTTCTCATTCCTTCTCCCAGTATTTTGTTCAGTCTTTTTTTAGGTGACTTGAAAGTTGAAAACTTTGCACTAAAACACTCTACGGAGAACGAGACCGTCGGACCTACAGAATGATCAGAATCCTCGGTTCCTTACACCTCGTTTGCGAGCGATGTAGCTGTTTGTTCTGCTTGCTGTTCCCGTTGGAGCAGGAGCTTGGAGCAGCAGCTGAGGTTCTGGGACTGCTGTGTCTAAGTCGGACCTTGGGAGTGTTAGGGAGTCCGGATACAGTGTGCATTTCAAAAGCGCTACTGTTATTACTTCCATTTCAAGGAAACGTGTGATTTTATTCCCTTTAATATTTCCCCTTTTTACGATCTGGGCACGGGCTTGTGGTCAAGAACAGAACTCACGTAGGTTTTCTGATAATCCACACAGAAACTTCCTTACAGTCTCTTCACACAGACGAACGTGGGTGGTCGTGATAAATGACATTGGACATTTAAAATTGCTCGCGTTCGTAACAGTCATTACATCAGCCTTCCCTAATGGTGGTTTCAGTTTTAATGGGCAGGATTATGTGAAAGGCCTGTGACGTTCATATTGAATCTGTTTAATATGATCAGAGTGGACTGTTGGATGACAGGGGTCTGCTTGACAAGCGTAACAGTCCCTGGGTTCATGTCTACCTCCTTCACACTGAAGCTGCACTGCTCAAGGGTCTCAGGAAGACCCCAAGGGGTCTCAGGTAAGACCCCTTGAGTCTCAGCAACGAGTCGAATGATATACAAATAATAATCTGAAATGAAGTGGTATCATCTGGCCTTGTAGCTCTATGGCAACAGAAACATTTGTCTACGGTGGGTTCACTGTATTTCATCCGTAGGGTGAGTCACTAGAGTGTGAATCAAACCGCCTGCCACAACAACCAACGACTCATCCTTAGTAACTGTAAGTCCTTTGTGTTGTCAAACGGCAGATGGAGGCTAAAGCGTGTCGGTGGCCGAGCCGCGTATCCACCGTAACAGACGAAGCGTAGGCCTAAGTGATGACTGGCCACCTAGCGCTGCTGTATCTGTTTCAGCGGCTGGATGAAGGAGACCCATGTGCTCCCTGTTCCAGCTCCTGCAACGACCCACAGGCTGGATGGTTGGTTTCCAGTCTGTAGACGAGGCTCTTTGGCTGATGAGCAGGCGGAGGTTCTATTAAACCATGCGACTCATCGGCTCATCTGACTAATCCAGCCCAGGCAGGGAGGCAGGCAGGCAGGGGGGAAGGAGGGAGGCAGGGAGAGAGGGAGGCAGGGAGGGAGGCAGGCAGGCAGGGGGGGAAGGAGAGAGGCAGGGAGAGAGAAAGGCAAGCAGGGAGGCAGAGAGAGAGGGAGGCAGGCAGGGAGGGAGACAGGCAGGCAGGGAGGAAGGAGGGAGGCAGGGAGGGAAGGAGGGAGGTAGGGAAAGAGGGAGGCAGGCAGGCAGGGGTGGAAGGAGGGAGGCAGGGAGAGAGGGAGGGGGTGGGAAGGGAGGGAAAGATGGCAAGATTGGTAGGGGAAAAGATCTCAGATCTTTTTAAATTTTTCGGTTTATCACATATTATAGTGTCTTTACCAGTTGCCTTTACTTTTGAAACAAAAGTCAGCATTACTGAAAGATAACGATGTTCCTATGTGTTCCTATAACATGTACCCTACTCTGGATTTCATTAAGTCAGTTCCCTCACGTTCTCAGTGAGTTACTGTGTATTTCAAGCGTACATCTGGCAGGGCTTCGTTTTAAACACTTCTTCCAGCCTCCATTTCCCTGACTTCCGGGCCACATAGGTCAGGGAAATCTGCCAAGTTCCTCCTGCATGTTGGGCACATATGTTATGCCACACATCACTGGATGGCATTTGATGTTCCTCAGTCCCCTCCGCCCCCTCTCCTTCCTTTCTCCCTCGTTTTTCTCCCCCTGCCTCCACTTTATCCCCTCATTTATTCACCCGCTCTTTTCTCTCTCCTTCTCGTTCCCCCTCATCCCTTGCTTTTCGCCTCCTCTCCCTTCTCCTCGGCTGTGATTGTGATGGAAAGGCTAATCCATGCAGCATATGGTCGCCGCTGGCATCTGATCTGTCCTTAATGGTGGACGTACCAACCAGCCCAATCAGAAGCTTTGATCGTCGTGAAGAGTCCGACTCCAGTGGCTCTGGTCTTGCATCACTGGCACACTCAAATGAGGCCCTGCCTCTCTGGAACTCATTTTAGGATCATTACTTAAGCCTCTGCGTATCCCTATTGTATTTGCAGGCATTGGACATGACTAGAGGCTGTGCTTCTGTGCAGTTGGTGTGGTTCTTTGCCCCGCGCTCAGAAGCGCGCTGGCCCCCCTGTACCTTATCAGACCTCTCTCTCTCTCTCGCTACGGCTGCAGGCTCTTGATGAGTGTTTTCATTTGATGCAGTAAAAGTTGGGTGGTTTGAGTTTCGTCATTTCTTTGGCTTATAATGATACACTTTTTGCCCACAGGAACCCCCCCACCTCCCACCCCACTCTCCTGGTCTACGTCCTGAAATGGCCTCCAGATTTGTTCCCCCTGCCCCCCCCCGCCGTCCCCGCCCCCCCACCTGAGCAAACGACATACAACTAAGCCTTTCCTCACTGTTACCATGTTTGTGTCGTAGTTGCTTTCTCGAGCCTGCTGTACCACCCAAGTCAAGGTGCGTTTCGGTGTAGGTAGACACTGTCACTGCCTGTACAGTGATCGCTTATGAGACCTCGGTTCTGTGACAGTATCCTGCTAGCGACTCTGAAAAAAACAGCCACAGCAAGGGCTCAGGATTGTCACTGGGGCAATCACCCACACCTCATATGTAATTAGAGTAAGATTCAGTGCCTCAGTCATACCTCCCTCCCTGTGACTCACAACCCCCTGCCTACACACACAACACACACACTCACACAGTCACCCACAAACACACACTGTCACCCACACACAAACACACACACTGTCACCCACACACACTCACTCACTCACCTCAGCACCGCCTACACACACGTGGAACCAGTCAGCGGACATCGAGCTGGGCCGGGTCTTAAGTAAGATGTAGAGGCTTTGAATGGATGATCTGTTTACAGAGAGAAGAAAGGAGGACTATCAGGTTGCTGTATCTGGAACACATTGATGTTGATGCTACTCCCATTGTCAGATCAAACCCTGGATATCTTTGATACAGAACAGATGAGTCAGAACAGAGCTCAAAGTGTCCGATCAGTAAAGGGGTGTCTTTTGTTTTCTATTAAATGACATAAAGACAGTTTCAAATAAATAAAGTCTTTTAAATCCATAAACACGACCTGTTTAATATTACAGGTTTAATGTTCAGGCATCAAATCGATTTTTCACTTCAAGTTATTCAGGCTGTTTTTCTATAATATTCATCTTAGGATTGTCATTGACTTTAGTATGTAGTTAAAGTAAATACTAAATCATTTTCACAACATGAAAATGTGAAGACCATTTGAAAGCAGGGTTTTCTCTTTGATGAGTATAGTCTCTCTCTGACAGACTTGTAAATAACCTGACAGGAATCCGATGCTGATTCTAGCAGACGCTCAGCTGCCTTTATCAAGATCTGAAGATGGACGCTTGACACAGCCCACCTGGTCAGGCTGTGAAACACCCTGTGTTGGCTGGGCTTGACACAGCCCACCTGGTCAGGCTGTGAAACACCCTGTGTTAGCTGGGCTTGACACAGCCCACCTGGTCAGCCTGTGAAACACCCTGTGTTAGCTGGGCTTGACACAGCCCACCTGGTCAGGCTGTGAAGCACCCTGTGTTAGCTGGGCTTGACACAGCCCACCTGGTCAGGCTGTGAAACACCCTGTGTTAGCTGGGCTTGACACAGCCCACCTGGTCAGCCTGTGAAGCACCCTGTGTTAGCTGGGCTTGACACAGCCCACCTGGTCAGCCTGTGAAACACCCTGTGTTAGCTGGGCTTGACACAGCCCACCTGGTCAGGCTGTGAAACACCCTGTGTTAGCTGGGCTTGACACAGCCCACCTGGTCAGCCTGTGAAACACCCTGTGTTGGCTGGGTTTTTACACGCTCACCTGTGTGTGTTGCCACAGGGAAAGTGGATACCTTCAGTCAAGGAAGCTTTGGAGGATGGGGTGTGTGTGTGTGCATGCATGTGTGTGTGTGTGTGCGTGCGCGTGTGTGTGCGTGCGCGTGTGTGTGCGTGCACGTGTGTGTGCGTGCACGTGTGTGTTCTCGCGCAGCTTTCGCAGGGTGGTTAGGAGGAGACAGCCTACTTGGCAGACTGATTTCTGGTTCTGCTTGTGTTGCTCCCTCCCTTGCTCACCACCAGAACGAAGCAGATGGCGGCGGAGACTGGAGCAAAGTGATTAACAGTGTTAAACCGTGAATGGCTGAGGTCTGTCGTCTTCCTGTTGCTGGGTGGTAATAGAACGGCCGTATTAAACATTAACTTCATTTTCTTCTGTTCCTTGTTTGAGAATGAAGATTCGTCAAGGGAGGCACATTCCTCCTTTTACAAGACCCGATTAGGGAAAACGAACGTTACCAGAAGATGAGAGAGAAGGCGGGTAAAACCAAGAACGACCAATATTCCCATAAGCAGAGTGGCTGCAACAGCTTTCATTTATGATTTTCTTTTTTTTTTACAAACAGGAGCAGTGTTATTTTAAAGCCGTGTTTGTGAACATTTTCAAAATTAGACATGCAGACCATATCCTGTTATTGAAGTGCCTGGTATCTTTATTGCAGTGTGAGTGAGGAGGCAAGGATGCAGGGTACGTTGTTCAGCCCCCACCCTGTGCTCTGTCGGGCCAAGGGGGCAGCGTGTTTAGTCATACATTAGGGTGAAGGACACTTAACTGCGACCTGATGTTAGCTGCTTGTGGATGAAATGGGTTTCTTTAGGCGTGCCTCGAAAAGTATGCACAATAATTTGGCCATTTGCTGTGGTCTTGTGACGCTGCCGCTGTTATATTGGTTTTGGAATGTACCATTCTATTTCGGAGCAAGCCCACTCGCTGTTGGGTTGTGGGCCAGTCCGGCCCTTGGCCTACCCATGACTTCACAACAAAGCCCCATGTAAAGGGTCAAACCACACAGAAAAGGCCACTTTGACTAAGTACATTTTTGAGGCGACTCTGTCAACATTTATTCAGCATCCTTTTTCTGAAAACAGATGACAGATGGAGCTGACTTGCCGTTAACTCACCACCTGTTTGGACAAATACATTCAAACGATTGTCCTTCTGAGATTTCGGTGAGAAGCATGAAGAAATCTTTCGAACCCCACGTCGATGTATGTCGGAAAACACGGACGAAAGGAACAGAGCGAAAGAGCTGACCCTTATCTGTAGTTACGGACAGTAACGTAGACATGTACACATCTACTGTGCACGGGTGTGTATTTGGATGATTTATATAATGATCCACATTTCATTAACAAGTAGTGTACTGCAATAGGGCCTGCTTCTCCCATTCATCTGTGAAAGCAGAGGCAGTAATTACAGAACGGAGTGGTTATGTTTTAACTGCAATACAGTTTGCAGTTTTTCACATAAACTGTCAGAAGCTTGAATTTGAAACGTAGCAAAATAAGCTATATTTCTGTAGTGAGTCTCTGCCAGTACCCAGAACAAAATAACAACTCCCTCTCCAGTCTCAGTGGCTGCGGCTGCCATGTTTATTTATCTGGACAGAGCTCATCGATGGAATTTCAGAATTAACTGACAGACTTAAAAATATTTATTGAAATGGCACAAAAACAAAATGAACATCAAAAAGTGTCCATCATCGCTTCAGTAGAGTTGGACCACGGAGCAGCTGTCTTCTCCTATCCACAAGCTTGAAGTGAAATAAAGAGCTTGCTTCTATGGTCTCTGTACAACCCAGCCTCCTGCCTTCTCACTGCTATTACCTGAACACTTGACAAACTAAGGACAGACTTCGAATGAAATATATTTGTATACTTTAATCAGCAGTTCCTGCAATTTTTTTTATTAAATTGTTTTTTTTTTAAGGACCGTCAAAAAATCAAAGTTAAATTGCTTTATTATTGATTATTATTAGTACTATTTTGCTTGTACTAATATTGTATTTGGTTCTGGCATTGAGTGGTGATATAGAGTATTGGAATTATAGCGGTGGCAACAGTAGTAATAATAGTAGAGTTTAGCAGAAACCCTCAAAACCATTTCATATGTGAACTGTCTTTCATTTAGAGTTGACTGGAAGAATAATGGGAGGCAGGCTGAGGATAGTAGCCACACAAAGACAGCTCTCTGAGGGCCTGCCTGCCTGCCCCCCCGCCTGCCTTATCTGGAGATGAGTGTGGGGACTGCGGCAAAGGTTAATGGCTGGCCGGGGCAGAGGTCAGGACCAGGGCTGGTATCGGGGTCAGGGCTGGAGCTGGGGCTGTGGCTGGGCCTAGGGTCGGGCCAGGACTGGGCCTAGGGTCGAGGTTAGGGCTGGGCCTAGGGTCGGGGTCAGGACTGGGGCTGTGCCTAGGGTTGGAGCTGGGGCTGTGGCTGGACCTAGGGTCGGGTCAGCACCGGGCTTCTGGTCGGGGTTGGGGCCAGGCCGAGGGTCGGGGCTGTGGCTGGGCGTAGGGCTGGGGTCTGGGCCTAGGATCGGGGCTGTGGCTGGGCCTAGGATGGGGTCTGGGGTCGGGGCTGGTTTCGGGGTTGGGGCTGCCCTCCCCTCTCTCTCTGAGAGGTAACCCAGAGCTGGGGAATGATAATGAAAGGCTTGGATGGATGAGGAGAGTCAGAGGCGTGTCGTACTCTACTCCTGACCCTTACCTCAGACATCATCTCATCCCAGACTTCATCCCAGAGCTTAGAGAGGGAGGAACGGGGGAGGGGGGGGAGGGAGAGGGGGGTGGGGTGGGCGGAGTGGGGTGAGACAGGGTTGGCCCACTGTGGGTTGAGGTAGTGGTGGGGTGAGTTGGGGTTGTGGTCGTTTCTTTCTAAACACTGATGCTTAAAATAGTCAGGTTTTTTTTTGCATTTGATCATTTCAACTTCTGTCATGAAAGGCAACGGTTGGAGGGAAAAGACTCGGATTAAATGCAACATCAAACATTTGCGCGAATATGTGCACGTGGGAGGGAAATGCAATACTTCACATCTGCCCGTATCAGATATGATTTGGCTTTCCGTTGTGCTCGTATCGTAGGATGATTTCCAACTACGATTTCTGTAACAAATAAAATATTAAGCTTCAGTAGTTTGGGCAAGAGATGGTTCTGTCTACCACAGCTGCAATAAAGTTAGAACGTCAAGCTTAGCTGATTTATTTGAAGAGAAGGGGAAGTGTTTAATACGAGACATGTGTTTTTAATAGATAGCTGAAGTTCCACGCGATGAATCGCAGAAAGATATAAAAATGAGTGTACGGGCGACAGCGAGAGTCTTACCCCTGTCGTGTCTCTCCCAAAGAAAGATGAGCTTTGTGAACGCGCTCCTCTCCGGATCAAAGCAAGCGGACTTTCGTAAAACATTTATTCATCATACGTTGAATCAACTCAGCCTGCCTGTGTTGGGTTTCTGAATCTTAGGCCTCTAAACATAATCATTCAAAATGTTTGCATATTGTGTATCACATGTGGCAATCGAATAGCGTAGTCTTTGGTTCTTGGACTGCATCTCAGAAGAAATGCATTTTCATCTCTCATCAACCCTTTCACATGTGGAACACAGTGTCTGCCTTTGGTTATATTGAGAGAGACAGACAGGTGCAAACAAACACACGCAGCTATCCGCCCCAAGAGCTCCACTGTATACAAGAGAGGATGTCCAAATATACCACGACCCATACCAAATCTACTTATCCAGCCTTTGTTCAGGGTCTTGCACTAACACTTGGAACCTCCGCTGCCAGAAAAATAAACACAATCACTCAAGACTGGGACCTGAATCAAAAATGGCGTCTGGTCCTGTAGGCTAGCAGAGATGCCAACCCGAAAGTTTAAACAAGTTTTTTTTTTTTGGTCAAATCTCCCAACAGGATTTCGATAAAGTATGTGCATTATGGCAAGATTTGATGACCAGATATGTTTTGCTAAACGCAAACTGTCTACCGAGCAGCTTGTTAGTCATTGTCTGTGTTCCAGCACAAGCCCGTTAGTCAATCAGCATCTGAGCTGCTGTTTATCAGTTCACAGTTTAATCAGCAAGTCTCTCGCTTGACTGTTTTGAGGCTACTCCCGTTTCCACAGCCGATGTCTCTCTGCGATGGTCAGCAGTATGTTGTGGTGTTGAAGGACTGTTCATCTGGGTCCTTACGGCTCTTTATGCATGTGTGTGTTCAGAGAAAGAGATCATTTTGTGTGTTTAATTGCCGTAGGTGGTGGCAGGGGATGGAGGGGGGGGGGGGGGGATAAGAAGGAGAAAGAGTGAGGGGAAAGGAGGGGGTGTGGAGCGGGCTGAGTGTAACGAGAGAGACTAAGAGTGTGTGTGAGAGTGGGAAGGGTAGGAGGAGTGGAAGATCTTCGATGAGACACTGACAGTTTCCCTCTGCTGCAGAAACGGCCCATGAGTTTGAAGGCGTTGTTGAGACTACAGAGAAACGCTTTCCTCCTTTTTCGCTCCGGGAAAAGTGATTGATCACTGTCCAGTCTGTTCGCTTTCGAAAGACAGTTGTCTCTGAAGTTTCCTGAGCCGGACTAAAGCCCTTTGTGACTAAACAAATGGAATAAATTACACAACTGGAGTGAATTATAGTTTTTCCTTCTAGAAGTTGCTGGCATTTATTATATTACAAATGCCTTTATGTTAGGAACAGAAATTAAATGGGGAAGTCATAAAAGTGCTCTCCCTCCCTCCCTCTCTCTCCCGCTCTCTCTCTCTGTCTCAGACTTCTGGCAATGGTCCCTATTATTCAGTTAAATAGGAGCTCATGCTATTCAAGGGTCAAATCTTTCTACTTGTGAATAGATTGACATGGGTTTGAGGATCTTAGTGTCTGGCTGACTCTGTTTCCGTCCAGTCGTGGACTACAGTGTCAAAGCAGCCCCAGGGATCAGCTTTTAGTTTGCCTGCTACATCTGCTCTACATATTTACCCCTGGGCCTCTTGAATTCTACAGCTCCACACCCACCCACACACAAACTACACAGACACACACGCAAACTACACAGACACACACGCAAACTACACAGACACACACGCAATCTACATAGGCACGCACACTCATAACCCACTGGAGGGATATGCGCGCACCCCCCTCCCCTCCCCCCCCCAACAAACTAAATCCTAGTTGTACACCTGGTTGGGAAGTTAAGTTCACGTGCTGATGTCTTTGAAACACACCCCCCCCCCCCCCAGTCTTACTCTTGAACCACCCTGTGTTTATTAGGCAGGTAGCAAATCTAAAAATGAGCCCATGTTATTTCAGCCTATCAGCTCCTCCGAAGCAGCAACATGTTGCCGTGGCTCCACCAAAGCGCTCCTGATGACTCAGAATATTTCCTTATTTACGGCGGCAGCGGCCTCAGCTTTGAACTCCTTGGTTGTTCAGAGGCTGATCCTGTGACAGCTTGTTCCTGTAAATACTTCGAAGTGCCCCAGGATTAGAAGATTGGGGATCCAATGGAAAAAAAATAAACACTGTTTACAGCCTTTCATTCACTGTACGAGGCCGTGCAGAAACACACAGAAAATCATTTGGTAACAGTAGATGGACGTTTACTCTGTAATTGGTCGTAATTGTGGAGCCACTGTTTACAGGTTCTGTCAGTGTTGGATTGTGGGTGATTGAGTGTGCAAGGCTGTTTTGCCACACACAGCCTTTGACATGCGACAGCAGCTGCTGTTTGCCGATGCAACCGACCGCTTGTCCAACATAGACGAGGCTGTGTAGCAGTAGAAGGAAGCATCCAGAACATGCATGTTTGCTTCATTCTGGCGACGCTAACGAAGGCTGTTCGAACTCACACGCACCCACACGCGTCCATACAACTCTCACACGCACACAGACACGCACATACACACACACTGTGCGCGCTCGCACCCTCACGCAAAGACACTTTTTTTGTTGTTTTTCCTCACTGCCAACGTGCGCTCTTAAGTGTCTGTATTTTCCAAGACCGTTGGCTGAGCTGTGTACAGGCCTGAGAAGGAGCAGGTGCAAGCTGATCCTCAGTGTTGGTCTGTTGATTCACTCCCCCAGCCAAGAAAAAAAAGGCAATTACAACCGACCACGCAACCCGTTAGAACAAAGACCAGCAGATCCTTTTAAGTGACAAAAGGGACGAGAATAAAACCAGAAACACATATAAAGAAGTGATGAGTGGCTGCCTCTCCGCATCCTGTTGCACTTTAGTCTAGATATGGAAATAGTTTCTTCATCCCTGCTCCTTTTCGCAGTTGAAAAGCTGATAAAAGTGGCACGTGAAGGAACCACGGCTGCTGTGCGACGTTCCTGTTCCTGCCCTTTTCTTTCCTTCGCCATCTTCTAATTGGACTTGTGTTTGCATCCTCATGTGGTCTCATGCTTGATTCTCCAGTCCAGCTACTTCAAAGTAACCTTATGGGAGTCATGCATTGAGGGGGGAAAGAAAACAGGCACCAAAAAAAAAACACGTTTCCGACGATGGCAGTAAATGTTGTTGGTTAAAAGGAATGATTATCTTTTAATGCGGAGGCTGCCAGACCCATCTCATGTTCGCTGGCCACGTGCGGATGACATCAGAGTCTCTCTAACACCCCTTCATCACAGATTTCAGCACATATTTCCTATCCTTTTGCCACTCGCTCTGTGGTCTCCCTCCCTTCGTCGTGTGGTCTTCATCAGACCCACTAGGCAGGGTCGTGAATACTTAGAGACAGACAAAAGACCGAAGCGCTATTCAAGTTGTGGGCTGTCGAGTGACTTGATGATATAAGACTTACATTGATTTGAATGTGAATATGTCTCCAGCTACGCTATATGACCAGCCCTCAGACTTCCTGACCTCACCTTTGCAGCTACACGGAGGGGGGGGGGGGGGGGGGGGGTCACATGACCTACACAATTTCACATGACCACCTAACACTGGGTGCTACTGTATCGTGAAGTAGCATGGGGGACCAACGTGGGGGTAAAAGCCATACACATCAATGACAGTCCTGACTACGTGTAACAGGAACCTGAAACTGCCTTGAACCACCAGTTGGTGTTAACCAACCACAAATTGGCTTGAAAGAACAGAGAATATGACATGACCGTGTGACTACTCACAGGATGCAGCCGCCACAATCTCTCGGACCCTGGGGTCTTACCGTCAATGCGATCTATCGCAGTTTGTTAAGATCCCAACCCGGAAACACGTACAGCTGCAACTAGGTTGATGACACGCACACACACACACACACACACACACGTGTGGAGATGAGACAAGAAAAAAAAAGTATTAGGAGACATAAACAAGTCAAGAATCACCACTTCAAGGAAAACAAAATTCGTTCACTATCAAGGGTGGAGATCTGCCACATTCCTGATCCAACAGTCAGGTCAGAAGAAGCCTTTTGAAAGTCAGTACATCTGGCAGGGGTATCTACAGGCAGGAGCCTGCGCTGCATTCTGAAGATAGATCAATCTTTACATGAATAGTCTGAGTAGTACTGAATGTGCCAGGTGAAGAACTACAAGATCCCATGTTTCTTTCCACCCTGATAAAATGAGCAACATAAGATAGCCCGTGGCTGGCTGAAAACCACAGGACCTCTTGATTGCTTGAACAATCACAGTAACACGCCACCTCAAATATAACACACAGAAACACAGGGTGTCGAATGAAAAAAACGACAAGATGAAAAATCAACCACTTACCTCCATTACACCTCTAATGAAATGTTGATCAATCATTACATAATGTCAAAATGAATCTACTCCCTTCAACGAAATACGTGTACCATTTGTTGATACCATAGTTATATTATGTCTAGAAAAATCTAGTATTTCCGTATCGCAACATAGACTGTTGATTGGCTGTGGTTTGGATGTTAGATATCAGTTTTAACAATAAGTTTGGAAGTGATGTTAATATTTTTTGAAACACACCCACCTGCAACCGACGAAAGCACAGTTCACAATCTCCCCTAAAATAGTAGTCTGTCTATTTAACCCAAAATGAGCCAAAACAGATCTAACACACCAAGGTAAAACATCACCACAAAAATAAGCCGTTTTGTGTCCATCAATTCTCACGTTTTCATCAGCATCACAGTGGACGTTTATGAGTGCGATGCAGTAAGGAGATTATCTCCTTGCGTGGCGCATTACACGATATACCTGTGATTCATAATCAGCACAGCAATTCTGATGAAATTATTTTTCAAACCCTAAAGTTTTGCAGGCATTCATTAGAGGTCCACATTCCTTCAAGTAATTAATATCAGCTGGTACAAAATGTTTTAATTTAGTTTGACAAGATTTCTCAACTGCGAAAAGTGGTTTGCATTTGCACTGTGGGTGAAAGCAACGAGAGCGTAGTTGACCATTTTTCAAAACAAGAAAGAAGGAGTTTGTAAATGATGACGAAGATCAAGTGCATCCTAGTTTCATTAAAAACGTCCTAACAATGTAGGAAAAGACCTCCCTGGAGCTCAGCTCACGACACAACTCACCACAGCCGCGACCAATATTACGTCAAACACACACACAGACGCAACGACACACACTGGGTTCCCACAACATTGCTGAAGACATCAGTCAAAACAAACACAGTCCGCGGGACACAAGGCTTGAAGGCTGCCTGTCAGACTGGCTTCTGTGTGGGTGTGTGCACGATCCAGAACTCATTTTTCACCACCTTGAAATGGAGATAAATCTGACCGCACATGCTTACATCAGCACGTTGCCATGCCTGTTGGTAGGTTGAAAAGGAAAATTGTATTTAATTATTGCCTGTTATCTCTGCGTACACATATTGTGTTTTGAGATTGCCAATAAAGAGAAAGAGAGAGATGCAAGAGTTGCGAGAGAGATAGAGAGACAAGAGAGAGATGCAAGAGAGATAGGGATGCGAGAGAGAAATGCAAGAGAGAGATATGCGAGAGATAGAGATGCGAGAGAGAGAGAGAGAGATATGCGAGAGAGAGATGCGAGAGAGAGAGAGAGATATGCGAGAGAGAGAGATGCAAGAGAGAGAGAGAGAGACATGCAAAGTGAGAGAGAGGTCAGAGGTCACCCCCTGACATGTGGAGCTTGTTGAACCTTTCACTTGTAGTGGAGGTCACAGCCAGGAGGATCAGAGGCGAAACTTTATTGTTCTGTGTTACAAGCTGCTCGCTAGTGCTGTTAGAAGGTCCTAAATCACACACACACACACACACATACACACACACACACTAGGTCATTCAGGGCTGGCAGGCCAGATACTGTGCTGACCAGATTTTTCCCCTGGTAAAGTCTTTATCCTGTACGCCTTCACCAGTCTATTCCTAGAAGCTGTTAGCATGGAAACTAAGGAAGGGATTTTATTTATACAGAACATTTTGAAATGAACTTATATGAAGGAACATCACCTCATAAACCACCACCTACAGTACTTCTGCTGCATGTAAGGTTATTGCTCCATCTTGGAAAATGGGCTAGCAGGCTAGCTAAGTGTGTACGAAAAATGAAACATCCGCAGAGGATCATCAAGAAGCTAAATTGGTATTTCCTACCCACACCCATTCAACATGAGGTGAAAATACTGGGTTCTTTTAGGATAATAAACACAAAGGATAAACGTTTAGCCAGGTAATCCGCAGTTTTATTGTTTAACAATATGCAAGATTTATTGTCTTCCCTGTTCGTGTCTAGGAGTCAGCACATCGTCAGCAAACCGTCCAATCAGAGCTATTTCAAATCATATTTCGCATGCCCATGGTGTTACATTGTCAACAATAACAATGAAAATAAATAGCATTGTAACACGACTCTTGTCTGATATGAAATGCCAATTTCATAACCGCTTGAGTATTTCACGACGTTGCACAAAATGATCTTTATACATTTCTGAATCCTTGAGAACTGTCTTTCATTGATTGCTAATTAGAACGATTGGACACGGTCATTGTTTTGCTCACAATAATTGTAAGTAGTTGTGAAATAGGGAGCAGTCAGAAGTGTGATGATGATCGCCTCAAATGAATTCTTCTCTCTCCACCCTTCTCCATAGTTTATTAGTTCAGGCCAGGGGCCACTTGTAGCCTTTCTGAGTGGCCCATAATTGTATGCGTGCTCCTTAAGCACAGACCACAGCAATAATAGACTGAATTATACAATAAATTCCCTCCAGATGTGCCCCTCCACCTCCCCCACCTCACCCCCACCCACTCCAATTTGACAGTGCACACCCAGCCTCGACTGAAGAACTTCTAGTTCCTGTCACACACACACATCCACACATATGGGCTCGCACACATGCATGTACACTGGACACAGACACGCACACACACACAAAAGCAGACTGGACACACGCACAGTGAGTGGGACTCGCTGTTGCTGTGTTTGCGTTCTAAGATTGCTTCCATACTAGGTTTAGCCATGCTTCCTCGCTGCAGGCCTAATTACAGGTCGTATTAGCTGATGGTGTTTTGTTAACCTCTTAATAGATGTCCTTCTGCCTCGGAAGCCCACAAGGAACCAGTCAATAACAACCAGCCTTTCTAATACCCCCACATTCAACACACACGTATACACACACACACATGCATACACACACACACGCCCATACGCACACTCTCACTTCCACACAATCACACCCACAGTGTGACTCTCAGACTCTGACGTTTTGATTAATGGAAAATAACAGGAGCATGAGATTTGCTGTTGTTTGGTAGGATAATGACACTGAAAGAGAGAAGCATTTTCATCAGTCTTAAATGACTATAATTCCTCCTAAACACAACTAGTCCTTGTTTGTTGCTTTTTTAGGTGAGAATTGTTACTGATTGCACAGAGAATTTGTCTTCTAGTACAAAATTCACTAGGAAAGACTGACTAAATTAATCAGAGACAGAAAAGACCAGTATGGTGACAGTTGTGATTGGGTTGAATAGAGAGAGACAGATTGCGGACAGCACATTGACAACTGTAAGTCCAAAAATCTCCGGTCTTCATGTGGTAAAAATCAAACCCTAATAGACTGTCACATATCGTTCTCAGGAAAAAGCCTGTTGAAATGAGCAGCGCCGTCCGTAACAAACAGACTGTTGCTGTCTGTGTGTGTGACAGTGCTGTAAGACCAGCACGTGGATTACCAGGGGCATGAACGTCTGGTGAAACGTGATGAGGGATTATCCTGAGCGAGGGCAGTGGAGGCCCCACACCCGGCCTGGGAATCGCAGGATCTATTCTTGCGACAAAAAAGGAGGAAGACCAGGGGAGGAAGAGAGCGGTCGGAGTAATTACGATGTGCTTCGCTTTTGAAATACGACTCGGCTTTTGGGGTGTTTCTCCTAAATGTTTTCATTTGGGGATTTTTGTGTGTGTGTGTGCATATGTGTGTGTGTGTGTGTGTGTGTGTGTGTACGGCACCGCATTGAAGTTGGGAAACATGGCTTCAGTTTTTCGCGTCTAAATATTATAGCTTTCGCCCACTCCTGCCCACCGGTGTGCTGATGCAGATGGATGCTGCCTGACTCCTACAGTATGGCAGGCCACTAGTCTGACAGGATATTGTATTTACTGCCTCTGTCTCGGGTCCACTGTCTGGTTCTCCCTCAGCCCGACCCAGCTCCTCACACTGACATCTAGTGTTCAGGACGTGTCAGGAACACACAGTGAGCAAGCGTACGGATTTAATGAACGTCATCTCAAGCTGCTCATTTGTGAAAATAACTCATTTTATAACTAAATAATTAAACTAACTGATAGCAATAGTGTATTTATAGATCTGTTTTAAATAGTGTCTGTTTTTTAATCTCGATAATGCTGATTTTTGTCCGATTTTTACGGAGCAATATCATTTTTACCAATAAAAAATACGATTTGTGTCAACGAAATGGACTTAACACAAACAAGCCTTTGTTAATTTCCCTCTATAATTCTGCGATCATTAGTGCAAGTTACTTGACTGAGAAAATGTGACTTCTAGGTCTGCCATAATTTGGTTCTCAACACGAGACAGAGCCATTACTAATCAAGAGAGGCAGAGTAATTATCCTCAGACATGTCCCAGAGCAGGGCAACACGTCCTGAAGCAGAGCCCAGTTCCCTGGCTGCTGTCTCAGGTAGCCCCAGTGTGCATGTCTGCTCCACTTAGCTGCTTCACCATGAAACGCTGCAACGCACGGCAATGAAAACACGTCACAACAGGAAGCAGGAACAGGAAACAGACTTGGCGGTGTATCCAGCGCCAGGTGCAGAGGTTGGCTGGAGGACCCCCTCCCCTCCGCCCCCCCACCTCCAGCAGGCGGGCGGGCAGGCAGGCGGGTGGTGGTAGCGAAGGCCTTTTCATCGCCTCCAGTCTTTATCAAACCCCCGAGTCTAGTTTGTCCTCCAGCAGATCTCCATTGGTGTAAATTAGCCTGGAGGAGATGCAGAAAGCTCCCTGCTGCCTGTTAGCTAGATGACTGCTCTGAGAAGGTCAAGTGAAATATAAACTACGGCCGTTCATTTTTAATGACAAGTAGCCAGCTTGTAAAAGCGAGCTCATGATCCCGGGTGTGACTCGTTCCTCTCGCTGGCTTTCCTGCCTGCTCCTGCTTTTCTCTGTCCTTCCCTGGTTGTGTTTAACAACAACCTTTAATCACTCTCTGAATGGAAAAGGCCGCCTGCATTAAAACAAATTTATTTTATTTGACCCCGATGGAACGCTTGCTCACTGAAATGGTTTCTAGTAAGGTAAAAAAAAAAAAGTCTTCATCCTTTCCGAGCTTGTGCTTGGAAATTTACTGCTGGAGCGCGCTCTCTTTACAGCGAGGGAACAAATTAATTTATGGTCATATTGACCATTTTAGAACTTGATGACGTTTAGGGGAAAGAATTACTTTCAGTCAGTCTCAGAAAGACTCACTGTGAAACTGTATGAAAATTGCGTAATCAGACCCCGAAATTGCAATTTCAGAAACGCCAAAATACACAGACAGTACCTTTCAAAGTTGCATTCATTGGGAATGTTAGTTGTAGTGTAGTCCAACTAACCGATGCCCAATTAACTATTTGCACCTAGGTAACTTTGAGTGGTTTTGTTTGTTTTCGCTTGAGTGGTTCTGGGTAAGTTCGTCACTGTGCCGTCTAAGCCTCTTGGGTGGCCAAGGAGCGAGCCAAGGACGCTTCCAGAGTGTTTAATCTCTCATGTTTGTTCGTTTGCTGTTCACGATGAACACGCAGTGAGGGGAAAGACCGATCACCTTCCTTGTAGTCTGGGTACAGGAGGCCGTTCATCCTGCTAGACTGTGGTTGGTCAAGGAGCCTCCCCGCAGACCAGTGTCGAGACACTGACTGGCGACTCTCAAACCAACCAGTGTCCAGATGCAAACCTGGCAACCCGACTGCTTTACTGTTCAAAAGGAATCTGGCAACCGCTACCCAGCAGGCCTGGCGTTAGCTCGATCCAGCCCGAGGCCATGGTGGACATGCATCATCACTACAAATAGACCCTAGGATTAGTCTAGCTCAGTTTCAAATACATGGTCCTTCTTGAAAATAAAAGAACCTGTGCCAGCAACTTCTGTGAACCCCAAATTATGTATTAGCTGCTTTCAATTTCCAAAATATTCAGGCTTTGATATCTGCGTATGTATTTCTGTGTACAGCGTGTGTCTGCCAGCATCTTCGGTACCGTGGATTTCACTGGGTTTCTAAGTGCGGCCTTACCTCATCTGGCAGCCATTACCTGCACACATGCTCCTGTCTGAGGGTTGATCTGCCGGGTTAACCAAGCCCAGCCACCGCTGTGCTGGGTTCCGTCCCATAAGGAGCCCGGCCCGCTTGGGCCCAGACAATACATCAGCTCTGGAACAGGCTACATGACAGGCTCTGAGCCCGCTACCGTCAGCCTGCACTATTCTTGATCTCAGCTTACTGTAGCTGGCGAGATGTTGTTGTTTCAATTGGCGACGACGGTCGAAAGTGCCGCCGTGATGATACGACGAAAATGCAATCTTCATTCGCCTACAGTTATGACGCTCGCAGGGAGTGTGAGAAACACATGTACAGCCGTGTTGCCATCTACGTTCCTATCCTTGCTGTCCTTCCTCCAAGGCTAGCCATGAGGCAGGCTTCCATATCAGCAACACCCTGAGACCAATAACAAGTTTATACCTCATGTCTTAAACAGGGACAAGGGGACGACCGCAATCTGTTCATGTTCTGCATGTGTTTGTCATGGGGAGAGGGGGGGGGGGGGGGGGTTTGTAGAGGACCCCCACGTTGAGAGACAACAAGCAGAGTGCGTACAGGAAGACCCAGGTAGCCCACCTCAGCAGACTAGCAGGCCTGGGGAGAACATGTACCCAGTGATATGACTTGGCCTCAGGAATTGAACCTAGAACCTTTACGCTGTGAGATGACAAGAGAACAGGATGGTAGCAGTTCTCCATGTGGCACTTATGGTTACAAACCTATACATTTGCTAACACAATATTTGTGACCAGTACCTGAAACATCAGTCGCTAAAAGTTACAGCTTTAAACGTGAACTTCCTGAAATGTGGCATGTGCGTAATTTGGTATTTCAGTGTGAATGGAGGCATAAATGAATGACTGTCTGGGTGTAGATGGCATGGAATTGTCAAATGAGATGGGTTCTGCTACAGTTCCACTTCCAATCAAAAGCTTGAGATTCTTTTTATGTTTATTAAATTTCCGATTTCTCACTTCATCACACGGTGATTGAAACTGACAGGATAATTATCTTTTCATCCCAAATTGATCCCAATCCATGTGGGCTGGCTCCAAGCACAGACACATGGAGAGAGAGGGAGAGAGAGATAGGGAGAGAGGGGGAGAGAAAGAGAGAGAGGGAGTGGAAAATAGCAAGAGCAGAAAAAGGCAGCGTTTTGGGGAGTTTTTGGCGAAGTTTCAGTCGTCTGGGAGACATATCGCTGAAGGGTGGAGAAGAGAAGAGGATAGGGAGGGAAGGAGGGAGGGAGAGAGGGAGGCATGGAGAGAGGGAGGGAAAAGCGTTGGGAGGGGAGACGTTGGGAGATTGCGTTGCGGGTGTTCCCTTGATGTCCCCTGACAGGAACCAGATTGGGAGTCGTGCGGCGTCGAAGCCTTGGCTCTGTGTCTGTCTGGCTCCGTCGGGTTTTTCCTGGCCTGGGCAGGCCCGGGTCTGACTCGTGGTGGGCCACTCATGGAGCTGGCCTATGGTTTAAGAGAGAATAACAAATGCAAGAAAAAAAATAAAAGCAAAGGCCTCTTAAAAGTGAAAGAGAGGGGCGGCACAATCCTACTATTGTTCCTGGTAGCTGGGCAGAAAACAGACTTGATGTGCGTTTTTGGGCCATTTTACTGGCTCTAATAAAGAGTGTGTGGTCCTTGTTTTGGAGTGGGACTGCCAGACTGACAGATATGCTCTGCAGTAGTGCTGTATCGGAGGGTTCCGTGTCATGTAGTTTGGGTTGTGTTACTTGGCAGTGACAAGGCGAGAACTGTCATTCATCATGCTTTTGTCTAGTTGGATGTTGTAGTGGTCCGATTTGCTTATGGTGGCATGGTGTGCAATAAGCTGAATAAGTACTCATAAAGGCGTGTATGGACAGGGGACTATGGGGAAATCTCATCTCAAAGTACTCCCAGATACATTGGAAGTATTCTTAAAAACCTCAGCTCAGGACCATGGTATGGACAGCCATGTATCGTAGATGATATGACCATGAACAGAGAAAACATTGACACATCTGCGTACGTGAAATCATTTACAGTACATTGCACAGTGAAGCCGCACAGCGAATCGTTATTTTTTATTGATTGCGTATGAAATGTGAAATGTTGAAGTGCCTGTGATCCCTCGGAGCCGTCTGACACGTCTGTTAGTCTGTAGGTTTCCCTTCAGGGAGATTTGTTGAATTGTTGTTACAGTCGTAAAGTTGGGACTTCTTCAACGGACCGCCAGCCGGGAGCAAGCAGAGGAGATTCATCAACTGGTGGAAACCAAAAGACAGATGTGTGGCATAACTGGCAAAGATAGGTTGATGCAGACTGTGTGTAAAGAAGCAGGGCTGTTTTAACTTCCCAGGTTCATTTTTTATTCAATGCTATTCAGTGTTAATCCCAGTCGAACGTGTTGCATACATCCATTGGGGCTCGGCTTGAGCGTGTGTGTGGCACAGACACACAGAGTTGGGTCTGTGCTTAATCAGTGCTGTTATTAAGTGTTCTTTGCTAGGTTTTCCAGCACAGCTCTGTGAAAGAAAAACGTCTTGGCTGTGGGTGGCTTCACTGGGTCACTGAACCAACAGACTGAACATTTCATAAGAAAGCACCCACTTAATTCTGAACCATACATCGCATTAGCTGATTTACATGTGGACAGCTATCATTTTGTGAGGAGCTTGACATTGATAAATGAGGTGTTTCACCTAATAGGTAATAAAAACAAATTACAGGTCTTAGGAGAAAGGATGTTCTTCATTTGGTTCTATTTTCTGTCTTTGCAGGGGCAAAGTGCAGATTGTTTCCATATGATTGTAGTGATCATTTGTTAAGAGCGCAGACAAAGATTTATAACAGTGTTTTCTGATGAAGGATCTATGAATCTCGGGTCTAATTCGGTAGAATCAAATCCTACTTTCAGTTTAATTTAAACGGACAAGAGGGTTAAGGGGGGGAAAAATTGTCTGACAAAGGTTTTACTTAATGGGAGGTCACTTGCAAGGACTGACCATTCCAAAGACAGTTTAGCAACAGATTTAATCATTCGGTTAGAAAACCTACAGCTATTTGGCCTGGCAAGTGAATTACAACAGATAAACAATGTCTACTGATTATCCATGTGGATGTATTTAAAAATCAGTATAAACTATAAAGTTTATAAAGTTGGATGGATCATTATCACTCCTAAATCATAACTGGACTGGCCTTATGAAACTGTTACTTACCAGCATGTAAAAGCAGCAAAGCAGGGATAATGAAGTTGATGATTTCATCCGTGTGATATTTAAAAAATCTGTCATATAGTTTTAAAATCAAATTAGCGAAACCATAAACAATATACTTATGGTCAGCTGGGACTGGCATCGTTTTGAGAAGGAAAATGTTGACACTCGATGTAAAATGACAAACTGCAGAAGTGAGACCAGAACAAACCAATCCTCTAACCAGTATTTTTTCTACCAGAGCAAATATGAACCCAAACAGTCCTTAGTAGGTGAGTGTGTGTTATTCTTCACTCTTTTGAATCACTAGTGGACTCACTGAATCCCAAAGACCTCATATATAAGCTCTCTCAAGTTTCCTCAGCAGGGCGTGAAAAGCTTTTCCTCTTGCTTTAAGACAGCTCTAACAGAGGACAACTCTGTCCCTGTTCATGGTTTGGACACGGTCGGACTCGCTGCTCCGGGACCAAAACTGGCCCGCTCACGCAAGCATGGGCCACACACTTCTGCCACCAGAACCAATAAATTATAGGGATTATTTAATCAACTGCAGCTGGATGCTAGATTGTGTGTGTGTGCAGGTGGGAACAAAAGCAGTCTTCTAGTGATAATACAGTCTAGGACCTGGGAAGCACTCCTAGAGTGCTTAGAAGTAAGTGTACACCAAGAATTCGCAGAGAGTCCAGCTTTGACTCAAATGAGTAAAGTTACTGTATGTTTTGTCACAATCCCGTAATCACAGTGTGTAGAAGCAAAAATGATATTTTTCTTGTGAATTGAATTTCACCGTTCTGTCCCGCCTGTAAATGCTGTAGGCATACCTTACAACTCCAGAGTCAGGCCAGGGTCATTATAGGTGCCACATCCAATCAAATGTCATGGCAAAGCATCACAGCCTCAACCCACGCTGACTGGGATGTTTTTGACTGAGACGACACTCTGACCACCGCGATACAAACTCACGGTCATCGATATTGACCTGAAACACAAGTATGTGGAAGGGGATACGAGGAAGGGAGGAGTGGTTGGAGCACGGTGGAGGGGGTTGGGGGGAGTGGTGTGGGGGGGGGGGAGCGAACGTCTGGGATCTTGTGGTAAGTGCCAGAGGGACACATTTCCCTGGAACACAGGCTCTGCTGAGTGATGGGGGAACGGCCTCGGCGCTGTTTAGAAACACCAGTCGGTCGGTCTATTGCCTCGGAGCCCGATTGTCTGCACTGTACCCCCCACCCCTGCCCCCTCCCTCCCTCCCCCCGCCTCACCGCTCTGAGCAGGATGGTACATACTGCCTCACTAGCGGCTCCTGCCTGCGCACCGCTCAAATGAGCCCCCCTGGAACCAGATGGAATTCTAAACAGAATAAACTTTTCTTGACTTGATTATATTGAGCCTTTCCAAGCTCCAACATTAAAAGAAACAGGGAAGGCGAGTACGGGGTGAGGGGGGTGAGGGGGGGTTGGGGGTGGGGGGGGAGGAACCTTAGAAGCTAATTGCCGTTGGTCTGGCGTGCACATTGGCCATTGTGTTGAGTCGAGACACTGCAGTTATACCGGAGCCTGCCTCTTCCCCGGGGCCATGTCTCCTGATGGGGAACTGTCACATCTTCCATGCGCTTGCGGTCGGCCTCCAGCGCCACACGGACCGCATGTGAGGCAGAAGACGCTAATTAAAACCAAGCGATCCGTGACTGTCTGGATCTCCCCGCCACGCTCATCTCCGTGGCCCACGTCCACTCACACAGGCCTTTGCCCCGCCCGGCTCCTCTCTCCGCCCAGTCACCCCGTCTCCACCCCCTCTCCCAACCAAGATAACGCTCATCCCGATTCTCATCCCACTGCGAGAACCAGACCTGTTGCTTTAGGTCCGAGCGCGCGGAACACGTTTGCCAGGCTTCAGGACAGGACAGAGAGCCATGAGGTGAAGTCTAGGCCCCAGTGGCTCTGCAGTTGCCAGCGTCACCTCACATAGCGAGGACAGGAGGAGTGAACATCCAGATCCTTGTAAACACTCTGATTACTAAGATTTGTTTGTTTCAGCAAAATGACAGCTTTGTACCCAGAGTCTCTTTTAAACCCAAGTCTCGTTAAACTGCAAACCAGTCCCAGAAGTTGGCCACCTACACAATGGAAAAAAACGGTATCAAAGGCTACCTCTGGTGGCTCTCGTTCTTGTTTATCGGATGCTGATTTTAAAGCTCCTTTTTTTATCGGAGCGATTAGCGTTGTTTAGTAGTCGGGCAGAGCTAGACTTCCCCTTCATCCTTGCGAGTGTAAACACCCCTCCTTGCTGAACGCCATCGATTGGATGCAGAGATGTAAGGGGGCAGTTCAACAGTGTCTTACTGTTGTTTGCCACGCCAACAGACTATGATGCAATGCAGTGTGGGTTTATGGGGGAAAAAGAAAGAACATAATTGCTGTATCAGTTTAGACGGAGTCATGACCACCGTACTGAACACACTGACCACCATGACTTGTCTTTTCTAACTCTCTGAAACACGATCGCAGGCTAGGAGCTTCCACGTACGTCTGTAAATAAATATACATCTTAGAAAACTTCAATTGACTACATGTTTGAATGCTCAAACCTGAGGTGAAACATGACATACAATGGAAGAATTGACTACGCTCGCTTTTTTTTCAAATGGCATCAGAGATTCCTCAAGCGACGTAGTTATTCTCCGAAACTCCCCAGGAAGAGGCAGTGTGAGAGCCAAACCCAGCGTGGGACAGCACGGTGGAGTGCGCTGCAGCACTAACTAACTTTAACGGTGGATAGGAGGGTTTCCTCGACAGCAGGAAGGAGAGGGTTGGGGGAGGGTGGTCGCGGAAGAATGTTCGGAGGAGAGAGAGAGTGTGTAAGAGAGAGGAGAGAGGAGAGAGAAGGCAGCGACCCAGACAATGACTTGGCTGGGTCAGGTGTAAACACACACACAGCTGGCCTGCAGATGTGCTCAGATGGGAGCAAGTCACCATGTCTTTACTTCCTTCCTCCACACTCACCTGGGTTTCAGCTAATTCAGCACTTGTTGTAGTGAGAAGCGACTGGCTGCTCAAACACACACTCGCTAAACCGCACGTACACACATTCATCCCACACTCTTTTATACACACACACACACCGGTTTATGTTTGTGGCCACACGCCTAATAGCACCACACACTTTATCCACAATTTCATAACACTCACGTTTATCGTACACGTATGCAGGGGGGGGGAGGAACCTTAGAAGCTAATTGCCGTTGGTCTGGCGTGCACATTGGCCATTGTGTTGAGTCGAGACACTGCAGTTATACCGGAGCCTGCCTCTTCCCCGGGGCCATGTCTCCTGATGGGGAACTGTCACATCTTCCATGCGCTTGCGGTCGGCCTCCAGCGCCACACGGACCGCATGTGAGGCAGAAGACGCTAATTAAAACCAAGCGATCCGTGACTGTCTGGATCTCCCCGCCACGCTCATCTCCGTGGCCCACGTCCACTCACACAGGCCCTTTGCCCCCCCGCCTCCTCTCTCCGCCCCCCCGCCCCCCCTCCACCCCCTCTCCCAACCAAGATAACGCTCATCCCGATTCTCATCCCACTGCGAGAACCAGACCTGTTGCTTTAGGTCCGAGCGCGCGGAACACGTTTGCCAGGCTTCAGGACACGACAGAGAGCCATGAGGTGAAGTCTAGGCCCCAGTGGCTCTGCAGTTGCCAGCGTCACCTCACATAGCGAGGACAGGAGGAGTGAACATCCAGATCCTTGTAAACACTCTGATTACTAAGATTTGTTTGTTTCAGCAAAATGACAGCTTTGTACCCAGAGTCTCTTTTAAACCCAAGTCTCGTTAAACTGCAAACCAGTCCCAGAAGTTGGCCACCTACACAATGGAAAAAAACGGTATCAAAGGCTACCTCTGGTGGCTCTCGTTCTTGTTTATCGGATGCTGATTTTAAAGCTCCTTTTTTTATCGGAGCGATTAGCGTTGTTTAGTAGTCGGGCAGAGCTAGACTTCCCCTTCATCCTTGCGAGTGTAAACACCCCTCCTTGCTGAACGCCATCGATTGGATGCAGAGATGTAAGGGGGCAGTTCAACAGTGTCTTACTGTTGTTTGCCACGCCAACAGACTATGATGCAATGCAGTGTGGGTTTATGGGGGAAAAAGAAAGAACATAATTGCTGTATCAGTTTAGACGGAGTCATGACCACCGTACTGAACACACTGACCACCATGACTTGTCTTTTCTAACTCTCTGAAACACGATCGCAGGCTAGGAGCTTCCACGTACGTCTGTAAATAAATATACATCTTAGAAAACTTCAATTGACTACATGTTTGAATGCTCAAACCTGAGGTGAAACATGACATACAATGGAAGAATTGACTACGCTCGCTTTTTTTTCAAATGGCATCAGAGATTCCTCAAGCGACGTAGTTATTCTCCGAAACTCCCCAGGAAGAGGCAGTGTGAGAGCCAAACCCAGCGTGGGACAGCACGGTGGAGTGCGCTGCAGCACTAACTAACTTTAACGGTGGATAGGAGGGTTTCCTCGACAGCAGGAAGGAGAGGGTTGGGGGAGGGGTGGTCGCGGAGAATGTTCGGAGGGAGAGAGAGAGTGTGTAAGAGAGAGGAGAGAAGGAGAGAGAGGCAGCGACCCAGACAATGACTTGGCTGGGTCAGGTGTAAACACACACACAGCTGGCCTGCAGATGTGCTCAGATGGGAGCAAGTCACCATGTCTTTACTTCCTTCCTCCACACTCACCTGGGTTTCAGCTAATTCAGCACTTGTTGTAGTGAGAAGCGACTGGCTGCTCAAACACACACTCGCTAAACCGCACGTACACACATTCATCCCACACTCTTTTATACACACACACACACACAGGTTTATGTTTGTGCGCCACACGTACGCACACACACACATTTATCCCACACACTTTCATACACACTCACGTTTATGCCACACGTATGCACACACACCCACACACACACAGAGATCTAGTGAGGTACTTTCCTGAGCAGGGGAGGTCTTGAAATGCAGACGGTTAGTGAAATCAGAGTGAGGTCAGTTGTACTCCATCAGTGACCTCGACACTTAAGTTAAAAGAGTGTGTGGTCGATGACAAAAAACATGGAACGTTACACAGTTTTTCTTTCACTGGAGGAGCTTGTGAAGATGAATGGATAGGATTTTTAAACAATTCTCCACGTAATTATGCTCAAAACAACTCTGAATTCCTTTCACATTCCTATTTTCTGTTTTCACAGTTACGCACTGTGTGCCAGACCCCCCCCCCCCCCCCCCCCAAAAGGACCGAGTAAATAAAACAATACGGCCACGTTGTGATTTTGTTAATTTTCGAGGATTTTCTACGACTGGAAACCATAAGTAACTTATAAACAAATTTCCTCTCAGTAATGGTGTGGAAACAAACAAACAACAAGCTCTGCATTCTGAGCAAATACCAACAGTCAAGCCCAGTAAACACACGCGCGCTCATCAGAGCACGTGACTAAACTGAAGATTCTCCTAAAATGTCTTATGGTAACCGTGGACAACAGGAAAGATGGCTTTCGTACTTCTCATATTTTATATCGAGAAACTGAAGCAGAAAAAAAGAAAGATTCAAATCTCTTTGTACACAAACTGCCCATTGACTCCCTGTCTTCCTGTCGGAAGAAGCAATTAGGTTTCCGAGACAACGATCTCAGACATGTTAAAGGACTTAAGATAAATAAATGGGAGAATATTGCCGTCAGACTTTAAGCCCTGTTTCAATTACAGCTGAGGGCAGGTCGTGGTCTGTCTTTCTGTGGGGGCTTTTAATTGCAGTGTTTTAGCTGAGAGCGATAAAGAGAAAGGAAATGTACAGTACCCCCCCCCCTCTCCACCCCCCCAGTATGCTTTCTGCTTGCATGCCGGGGGCCAGTTTTCTCCTCAACACTGCATACTGTACTGTGCTGTGACGTACGGCCCTCCGTGGACAATAGCTTCATTCTTCACATCGTGAATGGAGATTTCTTTGCTAGAAGTTTTTCTTCAATAGCCTATCTGGATTGATTTGTGTGACAGGATTCATGCTGACCACTGCATTCAGCTCTGTCATACTTGAGAAGTCGATGATTTAGACCGATATTGCTCAATCAACATACCTTTAAAACTTCAGCCTATATTTGTAATTCTGCAATAGATTCATCCTAACAGTTTTGGCATGAGCAAAACTTTTATATAACAGGCAAAAAAAGTAGACAATAACTTTATGTCCAAACTAAAGCATCATGTTCCCTTTCAGACATTCCTAACCATCCATTGTAGAGAAATGTCTCCAATGTAGGATTTCATTTAATACGTTTTATCATCATTCAGAGCGGAGGGCAGCCGTGTCTGAACTCTGCCAGAAAGTTGCAACAGAGAAGCTCCTCATAGAGATGACTGATGGTCCACTGAATATCAGCCTCCTGCTCTCTCTCTCTGTCTCTCTCTCTCTCTCTGTCTCTGTCTCTCTCTCTGTCTCTCTCTCTGTCTCTCTCTCTGTCTCTCTCTCT
>BROE01000004.1:3287873-3376076 GCA_036571765.1 Plecoglossus altivelis
ACACACACCTCTATCACGTAGACATGCAGACGGCAGAGCTGTGGTGAGTGGAGAGCTGTTACCATAGTGACGGGTCAGCGAGGTGTTGAAGGAGCCACAGGAGTAAACACATTACTCGAGAAAAGGAGAAAGTAAAAACTTTCTCTCGTTTCCTCCCTCCCTCTTTCTCCCTCTCCCTCTCACTCCCTTCCTCTCTATCCCTCTCCCTCTCCCTCCCTTCCTCCCTCTCCCTCTCCCTCTCCCTCTTGCGCTCCCTCCCATCCTCTCCCTCCCTTCCTCTCTCTCCCTCTCCCTCTCTCTCTCCCTCTCTCCCTCTCCCTCCCTTCCTCTCCCTCTCCCTCTCTCTCCCTCTCATTCCCTCGCTAACTTTATCTCTCTAAGTGGGAGAGGATGGGCAGTTAACAGCCTGGTATCCATCCACTCATCTATCAATTACCCTTGAGAAAGAGGGATTTCCAGATCACTGAGGTCATGCTCTTCACGAGGCTCCTGTTTAAGCATCAGATTTTTATCTAAGCAACACTTAATATGGTGCGTTAGCGTGTGCTCGTGCGCGCAACACTGAGCGTACTGTATTTGTATGTGTGTGTGTGTGTGTGTGTGTGTGTACCGTATGTGTGTTTTCATTTGGAAGTGATCTCCTGTGTTTTTCCTGTTGCAGAGTACAGAAGCGTGTGGTGTGGAAGCACAAAACTGTCGCCCACATCAAGAAAACCCATCCGGCCTGGCAGCCAGTAGACCTTCCTCTCCTCCCCCCTTCTCAGGCGTAATAACAGAGCCATCAAATAGCCGTATTTATAATCTCAAAACGGGCCAATTTTAAAGTGGTCAACTCCAGGGGTATTGGAATTGTTGAGAGCAATTTGTGGTTTTCATTTTTAAAGAGGCACCATCCTCGTGGCAAATGAAATAAAGTCAATTTTCTTTTTTTTTCCATTTGGCAATATGAAAGATGTGTCCTATTACATCTTGGACTTGATTGTAAAAATCATTTCAGAGAAATATATTAATTTGATTTCGAGAGAAAAAATGATTTAATATAGCAATTTAGCTGTCTGTCTCTGTGCCATATAAATTAACTAGGGAATAAATAAAAACATCTTTATTTTGAATGGTCTGATTCAAATAAAACAAAAATGCCCTTTTAACTTCAGTAGCGTGGCAGTGTCAGCAATCATCACTCCTGTATAGGTATGCATATTTTACTTAAAAGAAACAATAATTGCCAAATGTACGTGAAAACTTGACCGTAGATTTACACAATTTCCTGGTTACCAAACCCAGCCCACTCTGTAATGTGACTGGACATTCAGTGCTGCATCCCATTAAAGCAGAAACAAGTCATGACGATGAAACATTGATCCAGCATACAACAGAGCATCTAGCACATAACCCCTGACTAAGAACAGCCTTGACTGAATCCATCAAATACATGATCCCATGAACGCTGTCAGATGTCACTTGATTCGCAGCACATTGCCAACAGGCTGGTAGGACTCCATTCATGAATATGTACGGCATATTTCATCTATTACTTTGCAGTCATGGAACAGACATCTAGCTGCCAGTTTCCACCGTACCGTCGCTAGCTGGTATCCGACACTGATGATAAATACAGTGTGTTTTGATCCCGCTCAGGGTTTTTTCAATGCGTTCAGATCGAATGGCTTCCCAGTATTTATCTAGCATGATAAATGTAGTGTTGCAGAACACGACGTGCTCTATAAAAGCCTGGCTATTAAAAAGCAGCTGCCAGATCTGTAATTGTGAGAGTTTTGAAGTTGCAGAAAACTTCTCTACTGCCGGTTGTGTCCATTTCGCCGTGACAAGCAGTCATGTGTTGCTTCAGATATCTAGCATGAGTGGACGTGTGTGTTCAGGGTTTTGAATGTGCACCTCGGTGTCCTAACCAGGAATGAACGTACGCATGTTATGGTAATGAGATTTCGAGCCAAGTTGCGTTGCCTAAGATTCAAGACGCCAAAACAAGAGCGAAATCAGAGCAAAGAAAAACAGATTTACATGGTTTCAGAAATTGTTCCTCAACAGAACTATTCCGTACCACAAGGCTGTCAGAGCGCACAAACTTCTAAATAAACTCAGAATTTCATTCAAATGCTACAAAGCAGAGTTGCATTTGATCTAAGGGGCCATATATAAACAGTTTCTCCTAACTTTGAAAATGACAGACTTGAAGCGTATTTTTAGATGTCTTAATCACATTGTTTACTGATGCATTCTAAGGCTTTGGGTTCCCCTCTCCTTGGAGTTTGTGATGTGCAAAGCAGACCCGCAACCATTAGCTGGAGCTTCCTTTCATCTTCCTCTCCTCTCTGTTCTCCGTTTGCCCCAGAAGGGGTGTGCTCACGCATGCTGCCGTTATAATCAGCCATTTTGATATTCAAATGAGAAAGAAAATGCTTTATTCGCACATGTGTAGTTGACGACCAGAATACATCAGAAGGACAGCTGGAAAGAAAAAGTTCCCTCTAGTTTTTTTGTAATGTTTTTTTATATATAAATAATATATGTATGTATTTTTTTTCTTTTTCTTCATTGTCTGGATTATATGGATAAACTATTCAGAGAGCAGAAACAGAAAGAGCAAAAAGCAAAAAGAAACAAAAAGTCATGGAAGTAGTGAGTCGTGGAACTGTTAATGTGCGGTTTAGATTACGCCACTGTCTGTGGAGGAAGGAAACACTGTTTTATCCTCTCCTCTATGACTTCCTGTTTAAGATGTGCAAATCACAAACTCACCAAAAGAGGAACAGGAGGCTGACTAGGAACCTGGTGTCATCTAAACACAGGCTGTGTATTTATGTGATTGTAGGAAGTTGAGCAGTGCCAAGTTCCTCCTGTGTGTGTTTGAAGTGTGTGGATGTGTGTAGGTATCTAGTGTGTGTGTGAGAGGTGAAAAAGCTGTGTGTGTGTTATGTATGTATCTACTGTGTGTGTGATGAGAAAGAGCGAGCTGCGTGTGTGTGTGTTGTGCATGTATCTACTGTGTGTGAGTGTGTGTGAGGTGAAAGAGAAATGAAATCTGTGTGTGTGTATTCAGGAGGATGTGTGTATCCCATAGAGGAGGATGTTATCAACATGGCAGCGATGAGAGATAAATGGTGTCCCACGAGGCTGTCTTAAGGCCTCGCACATGTACACTGTACCACCGCCCAGTAAAAATACGACTCCTGGATACTTTTCCGACTTGTGGGTCTATCCATAAATCACTGGCCGACTGCTGGGCCAGCGCTTGGCAAGGAATCAGAGGCGTCTCCAGTGACCAGCCCTGTCCATCAAACCACAGCTGCCGCCAGACCTCGCTTAATTAATGTGGCAATTGAACGCTGCATATCATAATGAACACACAGCTTTCTCCAGCGGCCCCTTCCTCGCCGTGTTATTCTTGGTCGGCCGTGAGGATACGTCCCTGTGTACGTTTGGATATTTATAGTTAATGGATCTATTAAAATGCACGAGAACGAATTAAAAAACAAATAAATGCGAAGGTGTTCAAATGAGCGAGGAATGTTTGTCCGAGGGATTTCGGATTTGACGTGTTTTCGTAGCGAAGCTGGCAAATTTATCACTTTCACTTTTGTTGGCGTTGAGACTTGGGTCTCTTTTCATCAGTGAGGAACACACAGGCTGTTTCGACCTGGCAGATTTTTCATTTTAATTCGGGTTCCAGCCTGCAACCGTGAAGGAAGTGACCAGGAATCAGAAGCCCTGATAGGTGCAAACACCTAGGTTGTGCTGAAAGGCCCACCGCTGTGGAGGACAGCGACTCTATGTCTCAACCTTTCTCCCTAAGAAGATTGCCAAATGTACGTGAAAACTTGACCGTAGATTTACACAATTTCCTGGTTACCAAACCCAGCCCACTCTGTAATGTGACTGGACATTCAGTGCTGCATCCCATTAAAGCAGAAACAAGTCATGGCGATGAAACATTGATCCAGCATACAACAGAGCATCTAGCACATAACCCCTGACTAAGAACAGCCTTGACTGAATCAATCAAATACATGATCCCATGAACGCTGTCAGATGTCACTTGATTCGCAGCACATTGCGAACAGGCTGGTAGGACTCCATTCATGAATATGTACGGCATATTTCATCTATTACTTTGCAGTCATGGAACAGACATCTAGCTGCCAGTTTCCACCGTACCGTCGCTAGCTGGTATCCGACACTGATGATAAATACAGTGTGTTTTGATCCCGCTCAGGGTTTTTTCAATGCGTTCAGATCGAATGGCTTCCCAGTATTTATCTAGCATGATAAATGTAGTGTTGCAGAACACGACGTGCTCTATAAAAGCCTGGCTATTAAAAAGCAGCTGCCAGATCTGTAATTGTGAGAGTTTTGAAGTTGCAGAAAACTTCTCTACTGCCGGTTGTGTCCATTTCGCCGTGACAAGCAGTCATGTGTTGCTTCAGATATCTAGCATGAGTGGACGTGTGTGTTCAGGGTTTTGAATGTGCACCTCGGTGTCCTAACCAGGAATGAACGTACGCATGTTATGGTAATGAGATTTCGAGCCAAGTTGCGTTGCCTAAGATTCAAGACGCCAAAACAAGAGCGAAATCAGAGCAAAGAAAAACAGATTTACATGGTTTCAGAAATTGTTCCTCAACAGAACTATTCCGTACCACAAGGCTGTCAGAGCGCACAAACTTCTAAATAAACTCAGAATTTCATTCAAATGCTACAAAGCAGAGTTGCATTTGATCTAAGGGGCCATATATAAACAGTTTCTCCTAACTTTGAAAATGACAGACTTGAAGCGTATTTTTAGATGTCTTAATCACATTGTTTACTGATGCATTCTAAGGCTTTGGGTTCCCCTCTCCTTGGAGTTTGTGATGTGCAAAGCAGACCCGCAACCATTAGCTGGAGCTTCCTTTCATCTTCCTCTCCTCTCTGTTCTCCGTTTGCCCCAGAAGGGGTGTGCTCACGCATGCTGCCGTTATAATCAGCCATTTTGATATTCAAATGAGAAAGAAAATGCTTTATTCGCACATGTGTAGTTGACGACCAGAATACATCAGAAGGACAGCTGGAAAGAAAAAGTTCCCTCTAGTTTTTTTGTAATGTTTTTTATATATAAATATATATATGTATGTATTTTTTTTCTTTTTCTTCATTGTCTGGATTATATGGATAAACTATTCAGAGAGCAGAAACAGAAAGAGCAAAAAAAAAAAAAAAGAAACAAAAAGTCATGGAAGTAGTGAGTCGTGGAACTGTTAATGTGCGGTTTAGATTACGCCACTGTCTGTGGAGGAAGGAAACACTGTTTTATCCTCTCCTCTATGACTTCCTGTTTAAGATGTGCAAATCACAAACTCACCAAAAGAGGAACAGGAGGCTGACTAGGAACCTGGTGTCATCTAAACACAGGCTGTGTATTTATGTGATTGTAGGAAGTTGAGCAGTGCCAAGTTCCTCCTGTGTGTGTTTGAAGTGTGTGGATGTGTGTAGGTATCTAGTGTGTGTGTGAGAGGTGAAAAAGCTGTGTGTGTGTTATGTATGTATCTACTGTGTGTGTGATGAGAAAGAGCGAGCTGCGTGTGTGTGTGTTGTGCATGTATCTACTGTGTGTGAGTGTGTGTGAGGTGAAAGAGAAATGAAATCTGTGTGTGTGTATTCAGGAGGATGTGTGTATCCCATAGAGGAGGATGTTATCAACATGGCAGCGATGAGAGATAAATGGTGTCCCACGAGGCTGTCTTAAGGCCTCGCACATGTACACTGTACCACCGCCCAGTAAAAATACGACTCCTGGATACTTTTCCGACTTGTGGGTCTGTCCATAAATCACTGGCCGACTGCTGGGCCAGCGCTTGGCAAGGAATCAGAGGCGTCTCCAGTGACCAGCCCTGTCCATCAAACCACAGCTGCCGCCAGACCTCGCTTAATTAATGTGGCAATTGAACGCTGCATATCATAATGAACACACAGCTTTCTCCAGCGGCCCCTTCCTCGCCGTGTTATTCTTGGTCGGCCGTGAGGATACGTCCCTGTGTACGTTTGGATATTTATAGTTAATGGATCTATTAAAATGCACGAGAACGAATTAAAAAACAAATAAATGCGAAGGTGTTCAAATGAGCGAGGAATGTTTGTCCGAGGGATTTCGGATTTGACGTGTTTTCGTAGCGAAGCTGGCAAATTTATCACTTTCACTTTTGTTGGCGTTGAGACTTGGGTCTCTTTTCATCAGTGAGGAACACACAGGCTGTTTCGACCTGGCAGATTTTTCATTTTAATTCGGGTTCCAGCCTGCAACCGTGAAGGAAGTGACCAGGAATCAGAAGCCCTGATAGGTGCAAACACCTAGGTTGTGCTGAAAGGCCCACCGCTGTGGAGGACAGCGACTCTATGTCTCAACCTTTCTCCCTAAGAAGGATCAAAGCCACCCAACACGTCTTCAACCGCTGACCCCTCCAGACACAGTCAACCGCTGACCCCTCCAGACACAGTCAACCGCTGACCCCTCCAGACACACTCAACCGCTGACCCCTCCAGACACAGTCAACCGCTGACCCCTCCAGACACAGTCAACCGCTGACCCCTCCAGACACAGTCAACCGCTGACCCCTCCAGACACAGTCAACTGCTGACCCCTCCAGACACAGTCAACTGCTGACCCCTCCAGACACAGTCAACTGCTGACCCCTCCAGACACAGTCAACCGCTGACCCCTCCAGACACAGTCGACCGCTGACCCCTCCAGACACAGTCAACCGCTGACCCCTCCAGACACAGTCAACCGCTGACCCCTCCAGACACAGTCAACCGCTGACCCCTCCAGACACAGTCAACCGCTGACCCCTCCAGACACAGTCAACCTCGCTGAACTCTCCCTGCTTTTACTTCGCAGGGTGACTTTTAACAAGCCGAAGGAGGGACCATGATCATAGGAACAGGGAGTACGTTTCAGCTAACCCCCTTGCTCTTCCCATGTAACTGGTGCCTGGTTCATTTCCAAAGCGAGTGGATCATTCTGACAGCCACAGGTAGAAGGTGATCTCTCCCATTTGTAACTCTTCTCAGTGTGAAATGCCACTCCCTGTGTCCTAAAAGCGCCATAAATCTCACTGGTAGATCCTCGGTTTTCTCTCTCTAGGGAGAGAGTGGTTGATTTACAGCCACAACGTCCAGCAGACATCTCATCTTTTAGCCTCCTTTATTGCACCTCTCCCCCCCCTCCCTCATCACTGCCAAAGCACCTATTCCCTTCCCTCTCCTGGACAGGTCTGGCTTCTAACTTAAGGCAGGTCCAGTGCAGCCAACACACACACACATGGAACGGACATCCACTTCCAGAAAGGGCTAATAGGAAGTGACACCATTTTATGGATGACTGGGAGTAATATGTGACTTTAAGTTTTTTTTTCATAAATAAAGGATTTGTTCAGGACAGCTATACATTTACCGTGGGAGATTACAATGGTGAACAAGAGTACAATGACCTGTTAAAGTACAGCTTGCATACACCGTGACGCTAACTACAGGAATGGGTGGACACAAATGTCGCCAAAAAACTGACAACATTATGGCACGGCCATCCATCTGAACTCCATCTTCTGTTCAGGTGATCTCCTCTCTGTGTGGGGCTGAACCTCGTTACCATGGGGAGGACACAGGAGCTTCCTCAGTCACACTCCATGTCTTTTGATAGCCAGGCCGAGTCCATGACTGGGACCTGGGGCCACGGCCTGGGGGCCGGGGACTTGGGACTGAGCCTGGGGGCTGGGCCAGGGGACTGGGCCGGGGGCCTGGGGCGGGACTGGGACTGAGGGCTGGACTGGGCCTGGTGCCTGGAAAGGGCCATGGGGTTGGGGCCTAATGGCTGGACTCGGGGTGGGAGCTGGAATGGGCCTGGGGGCTGGGGCCTAGTGGCTGGGCTGGGGGCTAGACTGGGCCTGGAGGCTGGGCCAGGGGCCTTGGGACTGGACTGGGGCTGGGGCGTAAGGGCTGGACTGAGCCTGGGGGCTGGGGCCAGTGGCTGGGCTTGGGGCTGGACTGGCCCAGGGGCCAGGGGACTGAACTGGGGCCTAGTGGCTAGACTGGGGCTGGGGGCAGGACTGGGGATTGGGCCTGCGGCCTGGGGACTGGACTAGGGCTGGACTGGGGCCTCGTGGCTAGACTGAGGCTGGGGGCTGGACTGGGGCTGGGGGCTGGACTGGACCGCGGGGATGGACTGGGGCTGGGGATTGGGCCTGGGGGCTGGACTGGACCGTGGGGCCTTGGTTGGGGGCTGAACTGGGCCTGTGGCTGGGATCTGTTGCAGGGGCTGTTCAGGGCCTTACAGCTCTGAGTTATGAGTTATAGTTTTCAAGGTGGGGCTTGCTGATGCACGCTGATGCACTTTCCAGACCACTGAACAGTTCCTGTGGCAGTCGCACAGGACTTTAAGATTCAGTTGAAGTTAAGATCTAGGATTAACATAGAAGACTTATGGAACTGTTTAATTCAACTAGGAGTTTTGTATTTATAGCATTTCCCTGAAATCACCGAAATGTACAAATGAACAGCTTTCAAAGTCTTTACTCAAATCATTGTTATTAAACATGTAAAACTTTAAGAGTCTCTATTGCTTGAAGTCGTTTACTTTGAAACCATAAAAGCATCTTTTGCTTCAGCCTTAACAAGAAATGAACATTTCTTCTTCGGATCTTGGATTTCTTGTTGTGACCTACGTCACAAAGATGGGCAGAAGAAGGGTCTTCACTGACCATAAGATACTGTTCACCACACTCTTGGATTCTAACCTCTATACGTAGTATGAAACAAGTACAGAAACGCGTACAATTACTGTACTAAGCACTGGAAGATAGTCTTTTCCCTGATCAGACCAGAGTGGGTCAAAGCAGGCTAGGCCAGGCCAGAGGGGGCGGGGCATGGCGAGGCGGAGTATCTCCACCCTGCTCGCCACAGCGGTGTGAAAACTGGCCTCTGTGTCAGCATAACCAAACCTGCTGTTGTCAAGGTGTCACTTGGTGGGAGACCACAGGGAGGTCCGACACACTGAGGACCAGGATTACAGAGACATGGAGACAGTGTTCACTCAGCTCTCACACTCCTTTCCCTGGAGCTCCGAGCTTTGTGTTGGGAGCCGCTGCTTGTCTGCGGTCTGTGGTGCCAAAGCTCCTTCACAGTCCTTTATTAGACCAGGGATCTCTTTATTACACCTTCCTCTAACAGGCTGCTGGAAGAGACCATCTAAAGACCATAATGCTTTCAGCAGCAGTGACCCAGTGCACGGCCCAGACCTGTGAACTGCAGAGACTGCTTGTGCGTGCGTGTGCGCGTGCACGCATGTGTGCGTGTAGTGTACCACATTGGATCTGCAGGATGTTGTATGAGCCTACCCTTGGGACGAATCAACACACGCTCTCTCTCTCTCTCTCTCACACACTCTCTCTCTCACTCTCTCTGACTGTCTCTCTCTCACTCTCTCTCTCACTCTCTCTGACTGTCTCTCTTTCACTCTCTCTCTCACTGTCTCTCTCTCACTCTCTTTGACTGTCTCTCTCTCTTTCACACACACACATGCTGCGGTTTTTCCTGTGGACGCCTGGCTTACTCAGACCCTGACCACCAGTGTCAGCCCCCTGCCTCACTGGTTCCCCTTCCCCAGAGACCACAGTGCGGTGCTGGGCACTCACATGCCCAACTGTGGGCACAGATCCAACAGCTCCAGTGCCTGGAGGATGCAAGAGGGCCTCAGGAACAGGAGAAGGGGAACGGGATAGCGGAAGAGAGTAGCGAGAGGAAAGGGGGGAGGCACAAGGGAGGAGAGGAAAGGGGGAGAGGATAACGTATCACGTAGTTGATCATGTAGAGTGTGGCCCTCACCCTGCCTGTCAGCTACGAGGCTGGGGAAGGAGAGAGGTGAAGAGTTTGTCCGATGCCGGAGGAGATGGGGTATGATGACATGCAGCACAGTGCTGCCATTGTGTGGAGGCCTTGGAGAATATCTCTATCAAACGGACTGATCTATCTCCTGTCAATGAAATGTATTTAACAGGAACACTATGGAGCCGTTTATTTCATGAGTGAAGATACAAATCTGGTGTGTTTATTTGTACATACCGATCGTTTTGTGCTATCATTAAGGAGCGTGCGCAGTTCTGAGCAGCGCTTTTGGGAAGCGCCCGTCTAAAACTGCTGCTCTGCACACCAAAAAAATGTGCACGTGTACTATTCTTCTGGGCCTTGATCGGGGGGAGAGAGAGTGGTCCGGGTCATCGTCTGGGGAAGGGGACACAGAGAGGTGCAGCAGAGGGCAGCCTGGCTGCCACCCAGGCCTGCTGTCCTGGTGTTCTGTAGCCTCTCCTTCCTGGATACACATCAGCACATCGTGTGAGAGGGTGTGAGGGGAGAGAAGGGGGTGGGGGGTGGGGGTGTGAGAAGGAGGTGGAGGGCCAGAGGGGGGGAAAGGGTGAGAGATTTTGCACGAGCGAGAGAGGTGAGCGAAGGAGAAATGGGGTGAAGGAAGAGAGACGAAAGAGAGCGGGATGGGAAAGAAAGAGGAGAGGAGGTGAGGACGTAGAAATAGAGTCCAGAGATTAAAAAAACCAGCCAGCCAGAAGCGTAAGAGCGTGAGAGCGAGACGGACAGGTACCGTAGGAAGAGAGACCTAAACGAGGAGAGAGTCCAAAGTAGCCTGTCATCCTCCTGTGTCCCCCTCCACCTCCGTCTGGGTCTCACATAAACACAGAGAACCTGCGGAAAGTTTCACTCCTCTCAGGAGTGTCTTCTCCACTCCTCACCACTTTTCATTCTGTCTATCCGGCCCTCGGCTCGACTCTCTTGTTTTAGGAAAATTCCGGTGGCAGAGGCCTTCACCCCCCCCCCCCCCCCCCCCCCTCCTCCTCCTTCCCGAAGCCCTAATGTCGACCATGTGATCATTACAGAGCTTTTTCTATTTGTTTTAGGCAAACAGCTCGGTTGCCACTTCATCCATCTAGTTTACCTCTCAATTCTGGAAACAGACATTTTTCCAGAGCCTCCCGTGGTGGAGGGCGCATAGCAATGGCCACGCCTCCAGCCTCAGACTCCTCACTTCCTGTCTAAGTACGGCTTCCCTCTGACATCAGACACCGGAGTATCAGCTCTGGGACTCTGGAGATGAAGTGGGACTGGGACATGTGTACAGGCTTGTTAAATGTCACTTATTAGGAAAAATCCCCCCCCCCTCACACACACACACACACACACTCACACACACTCACACACTCACATTGGGCTGCATTGGAGTTGCCGGCATCTCTAATCAGGACAACATCGCCATCTATAGGAGGCCAGTGGAACCTCGTAGCAGACAAATGGAAGTTGCCATGCCCCGGAGCCCTAAAGACAGTATCGCCCGTCCCCTCTGAAGTGCTGAATCTTAGAATTCTGACCTCAGCTTTTACTTTTGACCAAACATCCACAGAGAAGAAAAGCTTATATAAGAGAACTGCTGTAAGGCCTCCTTTGCAGTAGGGGGCACTCTGGTGTATTTCCAGCCTCTAGAACTGTGGTCAGAGTTGGACCGAGATTCTGTTTGTTTGGCCGGACGTGTTGACGCCCACCCACAGGTGCTAAAGGTGGAGTGGGTACAGGGCCAGCTGTGTGTTGGCCACAGAGCTCTCTACTCTGGTGTCTTGTTCCGCCTTAAAAGCTAGACTAACCAATCATTCTCCCAGGGTAGGAGGAAGTAGTGCAAATTTGAGGTTTAATAAAGGGTGAAAGCTCTGAAAGGGTTTCTTGGAGGCACATTCACCAACTCAGCAACTAAGCCTACTTAAGGTCTTTTCAAATGAGCCAATCACAGTCTTGAGTCTTTAGTTGTCTGTGTACACACCAATCAGATGAAAGTATGAAACTAGGCATGTTGAACCAAGACCAGCATAGGCCCAATGGGATATTTTAGGATGTGTCTACTGCATTGTGTTACACATCAAATGGATAAACTGAGATTTCAAGTGTAACATGATTAATCAATGAGATGGGTGCTACGGTTTCTTGAATTTGTAGTCATATTTATTTCAAACAATAAAATATTATTAGTATGACAGACATAATTGTGTACATTATTTTATTCTTACGGTCTAATGGACTAAAAGGATTTTGTGTAAATTTATTCAACAGAGAAACCACCCACTCTGACCTCAACCAGACCACACATAATGAAGTAATACCCCACTCTGCACAGCTCTAAACGAATGCAACAAGAACTTTTATTCGGACCACATTAATATTACACAGCGGCTGTGATTGTAGTAGAACATACCTGCGCATTCCTCACCGTTTTGCAAGAGGTGAAATCTGTGAGGCATTTATAGCATTTGGATTTTATGAATGGTTTACCTTAGCACCATCCTGTCTTTGCCAAGCAGGGGGAGGAAAGGAGGGAGGGATGAAGGAAGGAAAGGAGGGAGGGCGGGAGGGAGGGAGAGAGAGAGAGAGAGAGAGAGAGAGAGAGAGAGCGCTGGTAGTTTTGCCTCTTGTTGTTGCCAACACAACGAACCTCAGTCTGCGTTCAGCTGCAGCGTATTTGGAAGCCTGGAAGCGAAGCGGCAAGGAAGGGGAAAAAAATGTTTAAATCAGTTCCACTCTCCTGTAAATTACAACCCTGCATTTTTAATTTCCTCTTTCCCCATACAATGTTATTCATTGGCGTCCAAGGCAAACATAGCCCCCGCAGCCTGCGCTGCTCTGCAGAACAAACTGTCTTCCTTTTACCGTCGCTACCTGTCAAATACATGATGGAACACATGCATTCCTGGATGAAGAGCTGAGATGTTATAAAGCCCTCTGGAAACAGCCGCAAAACAAAGACAATCCACGACCGTTAGATGACGTGACGAGGCCGCGAAGGCAGTGGACGTCTAACGACAGTGGTATTTCTAACGTCAGATCGAAAATAGTCAGAGACTACGCGGAACTACGTCTCAGATAACATCTAATAACGTAAATTGTGTTAGATGAAGCTGGTGTCTCAGAGCCAGAGGCCGTGCTAAATGAAGACAGGGACACTCCAAATTAAATTTCAACGGGAATCCAAAGCCTAAATTCCAACAATGTTGAATGTAAGCATTCACGGAGTTCACGTTGCAGTATTTCATGGTTATAATATTGCAATTACACGCTAAGGAGGGAATGTGCATACCCAAACATGCTTACTCCATGCCCGGGATCAGGCCCTAACTCCTCTAACCACTAGAAAGAGACAGACTTGGTTGCTGAAATAACATTAGAGGTCTGTTACCATAATACCAGACTCATTTGTTAGCGTTACATATCTAAATGCCATCTGAAAACCATAACTTGCTCTGACTAAGTCAGGTCTTGTAACGGTGTAACGTTTCCAACAACCCTATATCCACAGTAGAACTATTACCTCCTGTAGAAGGTTTAAGAGAAGCTGAATAGAAGATCATGTACAGTACGCAGCTCTGGAACATGAGCGCATCTCGAGGCGGGGCGTATCTTGAATAGATTGTGACTGTTATTCAATTACACTTTCAACATTTTTGTCAATGTGTGATTGCGAAGGCTGGGAAACTGTACCCACATTGTAAAGAATTAAAACCTTTTCATTTAGTTAGTGACAGAGTGAAATACCATTTGATTTCGTTTCTATTGACGACAACACTTCAATGGAAATGCAATTTCCACTAATTACATTTAATCCCCTCTCGTCTCCCTCCAGTCTCAGACACGCAGGGTGATAAAACAAGTTACCTTGCTTCGCCTTAAGCAGGCATGTCATTTTAATTCCAGTTTAGGGCGAGAGCTGGGTTGAAAATACTCATTAGAGTAGTCCGAGAAAAGCCCCAACATAATCACATTGCTATCGCGGCTATTTCTCCACGCTGTTGTCTAACTCAGAGGCACTACTGTAGATTTGGTGTTAGCAGTCCGTGTTGGCCTTCCTACTCTGTGCTGGCGAACCCAGCAGGGGAACTACCACTGCCTGTATTGTACACTGGCACCTAGCCTGCTCAAACATTTTAACTTTTACAGACAAAAACAAAGTCATTTCTCTTTCTTTCTGCTCCGAGTTCAAAAATAATTGTTCCTGAAGCGTGGAAAGGACATGTGTCAACTAACTTTTTGGGCTTCACAAAAAAAAAAAATGCCGCTTTTGCAAATTGTGCCAGAAGAATTCCTCCCAACTCCCCCTCAGTCTTTCTGCTTCAGTGTCGATTATTTTGCTTTTTTGTCTTTTCCTCCTGAAACGTGTTATTCATCCTGTTCCGAGTGTCTCCAGGCACACTTTGGAACTGGATATAAAATAAACAGTGGCGTTTCGGCCCCCTGTTGCGAGGCGTCTACACGCTGTACCTGTAACAATAAACTCCCGTTGCTCCCAGCGTGTTTATACTCATCTCCAGCAGGATCAGGGCAGAGACACAACAGGGACTGGCTGAGACAGACATTGGCTGGATGTGCCACAAGGTGGACGCCCGCCAGGGCCAGAGGTGTGGTGGAGACAACTACTACTAGACCATGATAGAGTTCTGAGGCAGCTGGCAGGTACTGGTTCTGTGGCAGAGCAGAGATGATCTTGGACCGGCATCAACCATCTCCATGCAACGAGGACAAGTTGGGCAACATGACGTACAGCAAAGAAGACAAATCCCTCTGTGTGTGTGTGTGTGTGTGTGTGTGTGTGTGTGTGTGTGAGAGAGAGAGAGAGAGAGAGAGAGAGAGAGCATGGGCAGAGTCATGACCTTTTGAATAGACAAATAAAGCAGGCTTCAGTGGATCAGTGTTATTAGTGAGACTGAATGAGACGTAAAATGTTCCTTCCTGTTAAGCAAAATGATTTTCAATTATGTCACACCCCCATGCTCTCAAGGACTAATCTCACCACCCTCCTACATCAAAGTCAGGGGTTGCTGTAATTATGCAGAGGAAAAGCATACCGTAATCCTGAAATACGGGCCTATTTATAACACCGTGACCCAGTAGGAATGACTGTCATCGGTGGTTAGCGTGTGCGTGTGTGTTTGCGTGTGTGTGTGTGCGTATGTGTTTAATGTTGTGTGTTCTCATTTGTTTTTCTCCATGTGCCTCTGGGCCACATGGCTGTGACTTCTTCAACAAGGCTGTTAACCCAAATGACTATCTTCTGGTAACCCACGTCCCCTGCGCTGTGTTTATGCCATTTCGCTGCGCTGACTCCTTACAAAAGGTTACCAGAACGGATGAGTGCTTTGCTCCCCGGCCAGGAACAACAATACGCCTCAGCCTGTGTTTGGGTTGACTTGTGTTCAAGACAAATAAGCATAGCATGGTCTCAATCCTGAGAGTAAAGGTTAAAGTAAACTAGCCTCAAGTATCCCTCAACACTCGTCCTCTCTGCCTTTCAGCTTGCGCCTGCACTAGACTACCAGATATCCAGATCGGAGTTGGAGTTACACGTGCGTTAGCTCAGGTCTTTACCTCAAAAGAGTCTCTGACCGCTGTCTAGCTAGCTTCAATCCATCTGCCTTGTTTCATGACTCTTCTGGGGTCTTGTCTGCCTTGACAGGGGAAAGGCAAATCTTACTGTGGGACCTGCTAGTACTGTACGCGCTATAAAGCACTTTGATTAAGTAGGACTCGTTAAAGATCACTGGATTATTACCTGGCCCACACGCAGCCATCACAGATCTGTCAGATATGTGCCAATAGAGTCATAAATCATCTACTTAGGAACCCAGAACGGACATTTGACGCCGGACAAACACTTCAGCTGTTGGAGGGAAAGAATTCAAACCTTTAATTAACCCCCAGTTTCATCGGACTGAAGAACTTCTAACAAGTTAGACAGCTTCAGCACAAGGCTGAACGGGCCAATCCCACGCCTGCGTTGGAGTTCTGATGGGTTTTCCAGAAGGATGTGGAACTCAGATGTGTGGCAGCCTTTTAAAATAAAGTGACAATTTTTAATGGGGTTTCAAACCTCACCGAGCCTCAATGAGTCCTGCCAAGGCCCGTACGATGGCCGGCTTCCAAGGCTTCTCTCTATCGAACAGGACACGGAGGAGTGAGCATGTTCATTCAGACTGCTGCCATTACTGGGTCTGGAGGCAGTCGACCATTTTCTGATCTGAGTTTGTCGTCGCCAGTAGCCTTTCTGTGTGCCATGTGTGTGGATATACCACTGCAGTCAGCTTTAAACGATTTTAGAGGTGAATGCTCCCTTGACTATAAAGTGGATTGAAAACCTCTGCCAAGCTCAGTTAATGATAATAGGGTCAGGTCATTTTATACATTCATCACAAATTCACCACAAGCACTGATTTAGATGGGCAGGACTGCCTTCATCATTACGGGAATAATTTAAACAAAAAATAGGTTTCTTTGAAGATTTTCTCTTAATATGAGACGTGACTGAAATGGATACTCAGTAATGCTCCCTCAACTAGCGCTGTCTCCATTGGAGTCTACAGTGCTGCAGGATACAGCAGGCGATAGGCCATGTGACCAGTCCAACCGGCAAGACACGCTCAGTCTTAGAGAGAAGGAGTCTCACTTGGAGACTAACAGGAAATGCAATTACTGTCTGTCTGGGGCCTGCATTCCTCAACAGCAGGGCCAATTTCACAGCAATTTCAGTGAGTCAACAGCTCGTAAGTAATGGTAATGAGCGTCTTAATGTTTTCACACGACGCAGAGCACCCCTTTGTGGTTTTATCCCGTCGCAATTTGATCCTCTTAATACTCTACAAGCTGTTTATACTGTACACTCGTACTGTGGACACGCAGTGGTCCCTGGAGGAGGCCCCTGCCTCAGTGTTTGTGGAATACTGTCATTTAAATGCTGCATCAACAGAGATCTGGTTCCCTGACTTGGCATCTTTCAGGTTCAAAGGTCGGTAGGAGTCAGTGGGCCGTGGGTGAGTGCATGGTGGTAGGGGTGTTGTGTGGGGGGTGGGTGTTGTGGGGGGGGTGGGTGGAGCTGATGGGTTGATCTCTTTCAAGCTGTAGTTGTGCTTAGCTGTGGGGGGGGGTCTATTACACACTCTTACTCTGGGGCAAGATTTGGGGCAGTATTAATCCAGAGTCACGACAGGAAACGTGAGACAGACCAGGGACAGGACAGACGAGACAGACAGTGCAGGCCAGGCAAGGCAGGAGGCAGGCAGGCAGGGCAGGCAAGGCAGGCAGGGCCGACAGGCACGGGCGATGCACGGTTGGGATAGAGAGACAGACAGCAACACACACACATTAAAAGTAGCTGCTGTGTGAACGAGGTCCAAGATGTCTCTGTATACGACTCTCAGTGCCAAAATGATTAAACAAATGCCCCCTTTGTGAGCAGCAGCCTTGATTAAACTGAGGCGTATGTACCGCCTGAAAAAGACACGCAGGAAAACGCCTTTGGTGGTGCCAAAATTCACTTGCCCTGTTAAAACATTGCTCCTGTCAAAGTTGTTTTTACACTCTCTCTTGGAAACTACATTTATCATGCCTCTCCTGAGATTTCAGAGGGTTTTTTTCAGTGAATGAGCATGATTATTTATGTGCAAAATAAATATTGAAACTATATATGCGTTAGTGGTCACAGAATGCTGGCACCAATAAATTTCAACAAGAAATTATTTACAGTGTCACAATAAGAATGAGAAAAGGGCTGTTGTGGCTTTTAAACAGGTCCTTAACATATTAACCTGCAGATTTCAACCACTCAGGGGGGAAAAAAACTGCAGCGAGAATTCTCTTTTAAAACTCCAGATACTCATGAAATGTTTCTAACGTTGATGCCTGCTTGCGTGATCAATGCTGAGTTTGTGTGTGAGACGCACAGTTGAATCATGGACCTTCTGTGAGGGTATTGAATGTGGAGGAAAAGTCACACGAATATGTCATTCAGTTTGTCATCGTTTTGTATTTAACAGTCAACCTATTGCTTTTCCATCACATTATCAACTGATTCAGCGAAGATTGGTGCATCTACTTGTACCGTTGATCAAGAGATCGTTAGAATCAGCGCTGTGTGTAATCGTCTCCCGTCCTTTAGGCATGATGATGAATGTGTAGAAAAGGTTAGCAATACTTCCGCCTGCTGGACGTATGAAAGAGTTGCACAAGAAAAAGTTGAGCGTTCCCGCTGAGTAAAGAACATCTTTTCTCTCTTTTTTTGTTCCTTTGTTGTCACTGCTTTTAATATACTACATATACTTGTGTCGTTTTTATTTAGTTATTTTTTTAAAGTTGCTTTGTACTCCGTGGACATATTCGTTCAGCTTTATTTGGAGTTTTGACTCTATGCGTTTAATAGATGCTTATTAAACTTTAAAATACCTCGAGGACTAGGGCAGAAAAGAAAGCTTCTGTGGGCTTTTGTAATTCATAAAAAGTTAATACCTCCAAGTTGTATGATCTCATGACAGTATTAACTCCGAAGGCCTTCGGAGGTTTGGCTTCCGTCGAACAACGCTCGGCGCAGTACATACTTATTTGTTAATGTCTTAGCATAGACCATGAAATAACTCGATCTGAATAATGCACTTTTCGTACTTTTTCAGGACTGCAAGTAGTGAGCTTCTCAGCATGGCTGTTCCTTTATCTATACAAAGATATCAAACAGATTGTGGAAAGCTTCCATGGGCTGTTGAATTATTGAAGCAGGGCCTTTTAAAAAAAAACAGCTAGATCTCTCATCTTCTCTCTCGAGGCAAACATAATGATCTAGACATCCGCATCTCACCGTGAGAAACGCTGTTCAGTTCCTCCTGAAAAGAATACAGCTACGGTACCGAGGCAGGCAGGCAGGCAGGCAGGCAGGCAGGCAGGCAGGCAGGCAGGCAGGCAGGCACGTGGGCAGAGAGACAGACAGAAACACACACACATTAAAAGTAGCTGCTGTGTGAACGAGGTCCAAGATGTCTCTGTATACGACTCTCAGTGCCAAAATGATTAAACAAATGCCCCCTTTGTGAGCAGCAGCCTTGATTAAACTGAGGCGTATGTACCGCCTGAAAAAGACACGCAGGAAAACGCCTTTGGTGGTGCCAAAATTCACTTGCCCTGTTAAAACATTGCTCCTGTCAAAGTTGTTTTTACACTCTCTCTTGGAAACTACATTTATCATGCCTCTCCTGAGATTTCAGAGGGTTTTTTTCAGTGAATGAGCATGATTATTTATGTGCAAAATAAATATTGAAACTATATATGCGTTAGTGGTCACAGAATGCTGGCACCAATAAATTTCAACAAGAAATTATTTACAGTGTCACAATAAGAATGAGAAAAGGGCTGTTGTGGCTTTTAAACAGGTCCTTAACATATTAACCTGCAGATTTCAACCACTCAGGGGGGAAAAAAACTGCAGCGAGAATTCTCTTTTAAAACTCCAGATACTCATGAAATGTTTCTAACGTTGATGCCTGCTTGCGTGATCAATGCTGAGTTTGTGTGTGAGACGCACAGTTGAATCATGGACCTTCTGTGAGGGTATTGAATGTGGAGGAAAAGTCACACGAATATGTCATTCAGTTTGTCATCGTTTTGTATTTAACAGTCAACCTATTGCTTTTCCATCACATTATCAACTGATTCAGCGAAGATTGGTGCATCTACTTGTACCGTTGATCAAGAGATCGTTAGAATCAGCGCTGTGTGTAATCGTCTCCCGTCCTTTAGGCATGATGATGAATGTGTAGAAAAGGTTAGCAATACTTCCGCCTGCTGGACGTATGAAAGAGTTGCACAAGAAAAAGTTGAGCGTTCCCGCTGAGTAAAGAACATCTTTTCTCTCTTTTTTTGTTCCTTTGTTGTCACTGCTTTTAATATACTACATATACTTGTGTCGTTTTTATTTAGTTATTTTTTTAAAGTTGCTTTGTACTCCGTGGACATATTCGTTCAGCTTTATTTGGAGTTTTGACTCTATGCGTTTAATAGATGCTTATTAAACTTTAAAATACCTCGAGGACTAGGGCAGAAAAGAAAGCTTCTGTGGGCTTTTGTAATTCATAAAAAGTTAATACCTCCAAGTTGTATGATCTCATGACAGTATTAACTCCGAAGGCCTTCGGAGGTTTGGCTTCCGTCGAACAACGCTCGGCGCAGTACATACTTATTTGTTAATGTCTTAGCATAGACCATGAAATAACTCGATCTGAATAATGCACTTTTCGTACTTTTTCAGGACTGCAAGTAGTGAGCTTCTCAGCATGGCTGTTCCTTTATCTATACAAAGATATCAAACAGATTGTGGAAAGCTTCCATGGGCTGTTGAATTATTGAAGCAGGGCCTTTTAAAAAAAAACAGCTAGGTCTCTCATCTTCTCTCTCGAGGCAAACATAATGATCTAGACATCCGCATCTCACCGTGAGAAACGCTGTTCAGTTCCTCCTGAAAAGAATACAGCTACGGTACCGGTACATGTATGATTAATGAGAGGTGGCGTGTGAGGGCGTGAAAACGTGCCCTCTTCTACCTGTAATCTTGCCGGTCTTGTGGTCTGCGTGGTCCTTGTTCCTCGCCCGCTGTTGCCTCACGCGAGTCAGAACTCACACTGGCAAGTCACAGCTTTATAATATGCCGTTTATGAACTTTTTTTTTTAAATGTCTGGTAAACGTGGTGATGCAACATGTCGATCAAGAAAAATGTTAAAGTTTCGAATTTCTTGAGAATTGTTTATGCACTGCGGCAGATACTCTGTGCTGTTACAGAACTCCAGTCACACATGTTTAAATTCAGTGAATGCTTTGAAGATATTTTTCGATCGACCCCATGCTCTGTCATTATGATGTCCGATATGGAATATATCACGATTCAAAGGGCTCTCTAGTATGGCTCTGATGACTAAGATGTTTCTGCCATTTCTACACCGTCTATTTCTTACGCGTTTCATCCTTTCCTCACGCCGAAAAATAAGGGATAACCAGATATATACAATGAATGGACGATGCGCAGGCATTGACTTAGGCAGAGTGCAAAGTTAATCAGAAAAACATCACCTGCACCAGTATACGTAATAGATTACGTAATTGAAACCAATCAATGCGGTTTTGAACGGGGGGGGGGGAATCAGGAAAACGTTTGCGTCCATTTCGGCATCGTTTGTTGCAAACACCAAATACAACTCTCTGTCATCGATATAAGTAAGACGTAGGCCTAGCACCAACTGAGTTATTACTCAATAGAAGTGTAAGATTATCCTTTAAATAGTTTAAATGGGATGTGTAGGCCGTGTAGCTTGCGGTCTCAGATGCCTTATGGTTCAGCATTTGTATTTGTTGTCTGTTGTACCTACGTATATGAAGTCGTGCCGAAACGTATTAGCCTACAGTGTGACAATATTTTGTCTCTTTTTAATAGTTTAAGTAATTCCTTCACAACGTGGTTGTTGACTTGCTGTGAAGAACGAAGGTTCGCGGCTTTTGAGTTTTGCATTACCACAAGCATGATTTATTGGTTTGTTAAAGCCGCTGTGACGGTGACAATCGACTACAATTAAGCCCGCAAATTAAATCGAATTTACTGTATTGCTTTACAGTTATGGATAGCAGGGAAACCAGTGACGTGCACCAGGAAGTTACTGTTCCAGACAGTGAGTTACTTAAGGATATGGGCTGCTAATGAATTGGTGTCCTAATAGATGTAACAATGTGTTTGTGTTTTCCAACCTTTTAAGTGTCCTTTGTTTCTGTCTGATTTGAAGAGGACACGGTCCCAAGGGACAAAAATGCCCCAAAGAAGGCAGCCAGCTCTCAGAAGACAGGAAGACTGTTCACGTCCAGGAACGGCTGTCTATACATGTGCTCCGAGTGCTCATACCTCACTCAATACTCGCGCAAACTCACAGTCCACCTGAGGACACACAACGACAAGATGTTGTTCCTCTGTCCTGAGTGTCGGAACAGCTTCAGCACGAAGAGCGCGCTGACGCGTCACGTCAAGCACGGCCACTGCAGAGGCGGAGCTACGGCCGGCGGGCGGAAATCCTCCGGTCGCCGGAAGCGTCCGTGCGTACCTGTGCACAGGTGCGACCTCTGCCTCTACTTCACCACTCACCCTTACAACCTCAAACTGCACATGCGGACGCACACAGGCGTACGGCCCTACGCGTGCAAGCCCTGTGGCGTGCTGTTCCGCACCCAGAGTCATCTGTACAGGCACATGGATAGCCTGCGACACCAGGCTGCCTCCACTTAGTGATGTCCACCTTTTGATTTATTATTCAAGTGTTGTGCATAATTTTATTTGATGGACTTCAAGGTTTTGTGGCTGTTGCCCCAGTACTTAAAAAATGTATTCTGCAATAAAGAATGTATTTGGACTTGAGATGGAATGTTTATTTTGCAACGTTGAACTGGATAGAAGGAGAGTCAGTAGTTTCTGTAGTGAGAGTCATGTCAGTTCTGTTCCATTTGAGTTTTTGCACCCCTCTTTGTTGAAGGTTCACAAAGAGATTCATTTTCAATGCGGAAATAGACTGGGAACCAACAATTAGGAAAAGATTAGGAGCAATTATAAACTGTTACTTATTCAGGTAAGACGCCTCTTTTCCAAGTGCTGTTTTGTCTGCTTGTAGGAGGGTAATTGTGGGAGACCAGCAGGTTGTTCTCAACCTTCGATGACTTTAGAGTCGATGGTAAACAACGCACAAAGAACCAACTGCTGAACATCACTTGTGGAGATTACCTTTCTCTGAAACACTCATCTTTTTGATAGAAATGAGGTAATTTATAGTACTCATTTACGACACATTCCAGGAACACATCTGTCATTGTTCAATATCTGAAATCAATGTCTTTCAGAATCAGACAAAGGTTGTTTTTTTGGCAAGTAGTTTTTCAAATACAATTCCTCCGTGTATACAATTCCAACCTGTCAGGTTGCAGCCTATCTGAGCTGAACTGAGCTGAGTTTGAACTTGTTTTGGCCACATCAGGACAAAGTTGAGTCTGATTAGGTTGTCTGAAAACTTTGGTAACTTGACAGATGACTGGAGGTGCAGCTGTTTGTGTACAGTGAGAAGAATAAAAGGGAAGGAAAGGATACTGACTGGAGGGTAATTACTGCTGATAGGCCAACAATCACAGACGTGCTTCTTAAGCTGGACGTTCGGCTTCCTGCCAGACAGGAAGTTAGTGCTCCACCTGCTGGAGAAATGAGGCACTTGCAGCTGGGAGAGCTTGTCCTGGATGGATGGTGTTCAAGGAAGAGCTGGAATCCACAAACAAGATTCAGGTACTGGGGGATGACATGAAGGGTGATGTACAGCACTGTCCACAGACCTGCCCTGTAGGGGGTCCAGGAGTGTGTTCATGATGGTTGTATGATGGGACTTCATCACCACAGAGGTCAAAGGGCAGGTCTGTAATCATTCAGTCCTGTGGTCTTTGTTTTTAGAGGGACAGTGATTATGGGACAGGCCCTTAATGTAGACTGGTCTCTAGTGAGGCGTCAGATGACTAATTCCTTCTTTTCACATCTTCTTTAATCAAAAGTTAGTTTGGCCCAACTTTAGGTTTTCTTTCAGGATGGTGCCTCTCTATGTATAGATCTCATGATATGTGGCTGTTGCTAACCATCATGCACTGTAGAAGAGGGATGTTTATCACGTCAATATTTAAAATACTCCCAACTATCTTCTGTTTTAGCCTTGATATACTCCCACCACAATTTTGCATGTATGTGACTGCCAGTCTCTGCCTTTTTCTTTTACTCTTTTATTATTTATTTTTTATTCCCAGCCCGTATTTTATACAGCATACATTTATCTGTCCAGCCATGAATTATTTTCACACCAGACCCTTGGTGCCAGAGCAATCAGTGATTGGCTATAGAGTGCTTCCTACCTTGACTGGATTCTACTGAGAGACAAGCATCTGTTCTTGCCTCCATTTTTTTATTTCGAAAACGTGCGCCGCGTGAAGGAAAATACTCATCTATTTCCTTCACGCTGGTGATGTGATATCAAAGAAAAATGTTCCATAATGTTTACAATTATAGACGCACATTATGAATATTAATTCTCGGGGATGATTCACACTCTTGTGTTTAATCGAAGTCAGCGCAGGACTAAATAGTGTTTTATTTTTTGGTCTCTCCAACAACTACTCAGTTTGCCTGTAATAATAACTCTGATCGCTTTTTAGTTTCACAAGCTGCCCCTGCTGAGTCATTTAACACGCTTGGTCACCTCACCTTCATTTTATTTCTTGCTCCGGTTCTAGATTGGGAACCTAGCTGTTTTTGGGAACCTTGTTATTTAGCGAGCCAGCCAGGAGTCCCCCTGGTCTGAGACAAACACAAGGGGGCTCTGTTCAATCATGTTGTTGAGCACAACACTGTGATGAGATGCTACAATGACTCTTGTTTAAAAGAATGTGAAACTGCTAACCTGTCTCCTCAAGGTTGTGTCAGGTATGCACTCAACTCATCCTGATTGGTCCACTAAGGCTAGAGTTGTTTGTTTTTCTCGAATGTGGTGGCATTTACAGATGGTTACGAGAATACTCTTGTTCCAAGAGTTCATTCGAGCTCAATTGCGCTAAAATGTTTATCTTTCTCTCTTCACGGTGAGGATGTCTTTGCAACAGGGACCTAGGCCAACACAGAAATCAATCGTTGTTCACGTGTAAATAAATTGTCTTTCGTAGAAGCATTTCCACATTTTGGTTTGCTAAATTGCTTCCTGGTCATATCTTCACTGGATGTGACATACCATCAACCAAACACTATGCAATATTGTTTAAGTATGTGAGACAAGTCATTGTGTCTTTTGACTGTTTTGTCACTTGAAAGCTATGTGTTCATGTCTGTCTCTCTCTTATAGATCTGTAATAGACTTCTCTAACCAGAGGGACCATCTCAACAAAACATCTATACAAACACTCCTTCTGGCTCAATATTCTCTCACGCACACGCTTACATACACACACACACGCACGCACGCTTACACACACACACACACGCTTACACACACACACGCACAGACACACGATAATCTACCTGAAAATGGCTTTAGGGTGCATTCTAAGCCTTTCAATGATTGAACCATTTGGTTGACTGCTCTGGCTCACGGTTTAGAATGTGCTCTATCTTACCAGTGAGCAGAAGGAGCTATTGTGTGACAGACCAGTTGATGACACGCATCAAAGACAATGGAAACAACAGATGTAGAATGCTTATTTTTTCACATCAAATACACAAAGTAAACATCTTAAGATTCAAGCACAATCCTGGTGGATCTGATTAAAGACGAGCTATATCAGAACTAACTCATAAATTCCACAGACAGACGAATATCCCACAAGAAATAGAGTGTTTGTAGTTAGGGCGAAGGGTGATTAAAGCAAATGGTAGGGTGTTGTGTGTGTGGGGTAGGGTGTTGTGTGTGTGTGGGGAGGGTTGTGTGTGTGTGTGTGTGTGTGTAGGGGGGGTGTTGTGTGTGTGGGGGAGGGGGTTATGTGTGTGGGGGGGAGGGGGTTATGTGTGTGGGGGGGTTGGGGGTTTGGCTTTGGGTCTAAGATGGAGTTGTTTTCACACAATTCGTGACCTTGAATTAAACCTTTGTATTGGCAAAGATGCATGATGTAAATGTTTTACATTTTCTGTTGCTAGCCAGAACAGTCAAAAGCTTCACAAAGTACGAGTCCATCTTTAAAATAGATACTGGTTCCTTTTAAATTTGGACAGTGTGACCAACAGACATTTGGGACTTGACTTGTGATTTTTCAGTTTTTGTTCTTTAAAGGGGTTCTGAAAATCAATTGCCTTAAAGCAGCAGTGTGCTTATCGATGCAATCATTTACAATCCATTTTTACATATATTTGACTTCACTTGGCCACCATTATTAAAATGACCCTAATCTCCCAAGGCACTGATTGTATTTCAAAGTTGTTTACACTCCTTGTCTATTTTTCCGTTCCAACAACTTTTTTTGCAAACCTCTTTCTCTCTGGGTGAACTCACTTTATGATTTATATAAACGGTATGAAATGATGTGGAGTTTTTTGATATTGCTATAGATTATTGCATGTAGCTTATTCCATCATGTGGTCCATAATGTCCATATAACCGGTCTGGTAGTATTATAGGATTATACAGGAAGGATTCAACATTAACCATTGAATGTTTTAGTTGTTTTGGTTTTGACGTCGGTCTAGTCTTATTTTCTAGTCTGCTTATTTTCTAGGCCAGTGCTTCCAATGAGCTGTGACCCATTCAGAGCATCACGTCCAATACAATCATTGTACTGAGAATTGAATAGTCTGGTAGGCTCCTCTGAACCTAACCATGATTATATCAGTTAATGTAGGAAAAGGAACACGATAGGTCCTGAATGAGAACCTTTCTACATGCCACAGGGTGTGGAGAATTTGAATCCTGTGATTGTGCTAATAGGCTTCTGTGAGAATACATTCCATGCTTATTCCTTGAGACACTGCCTCATGGCTGTATAGAGATGTCTGGGAATTATGTGCTTTAACACTGTAAAGATAAACACGACAGTGAATTGGATTTATGTTATAAATTCATGCAGAAATTGGAAGTGACAAAATACTAATACTTTGTCACCAAAAATAAATTTTCCAGTACCAGATACCAGTACTTCACTATTTAAGTTCTCCTGTCAGCCCTTAAATTTCTACACAAATACTTGCAGTTTTTGTTGTTACATTTTTACATTTTGTTAGTGAGCTTGTTACCCAATCTGTCTTAGGTGCCTTGTGTTCATGCACAGCGAACGTTTGAGACTCTACAAAGCTACCATGGAGCAAGCAGAAGACAACATATTTTCAAATATTTTCACAATAACGTTTCACAAAAATGTTTTGCATCAGTGATGAGAACTTGACTCTACTATACTCTTTTTTTTAAATAAAATATTTGAGTTTAAATGTTTTAAAAGGTTTAGGGGGAAAACTAAGTTCACAAAAACGTTTTGAAAGGTTGAAAAAATATTTAGGAAAAAACAGTTTCATTCAAAACAGCTTTATATAATAATTTATAAGTATTTGATGAAGACTCTATTGTACTCTACTGTACTCTATTGTACTCTATTCTGTTTCAGTTTTGTCGGCTCTCTCCTCCTCCTTTAACTGTGTGAAAAAAGTTTCCCCTAAAAGTTTGTAGAAAGCATTTTGAAAACTTGGAGAAAAAAAACTAATCTACTGAAAGTTCAATGTTTTGGAGGAAAAAGACTTTCACAAACTGTTCTTGCATCACTGATCAGTACTTTTAACGAGATGTAAATTTACTATCTGATGTTGTAACCATGACTACCCTAGCCATGCATCCTCTGGTGAAGTACCATTTTGTGGAATATTGTGTTGTAAATGATGTGATAAAATTAACCTTAAATTTATGAACCTGTAAACCATCTGTCGGAATATCGTAATGTTTCTCTTAAATACAAGTATAAAATGTTTTTGTGCACAGTTTAAAGAAGACCCACCTGTTCCACCAAAATGAACAGACATTCCCCAGGGTGTATATCAGGTGGTCTTAATATCCATTTATACCAATTTGGTCACCCTGTTGAGCTTCTTCCCTGGAACGCTACAACATTCCGTATTCCGCATCTCGATGAGTTCGAAACGGCAGAATCCACCTTTGATTTTCATGTTTATGCTATCACAGAAATGATTACTGAGTCTGTACACAACCTCAGCCACAAGCACTTGGACCGAGCTGCGGTTAAAATCGGGTGGAGTGTGGGTAATAGATTACACTTCAGTACCATAATAAACAACCATTTTCTTCTGCATATCGTAGCGTGCTGGTGGTTACTCCGATTGTCTTTATGACATGTGTAATATTGCGAGACTATCACATGTCTTTGCAGACATGTGATTTCCGTGCAGCGAAAGCTTTCCAAAGCCATTGTCAAATGTTACTCTGTGTCATTGTCTGCTGCTCCGTCTCTAAACATGAGCTTATTTCCTGGAGAGCAGTGGTCTTCCGAATTGTTCCATACCGCACCTGGTTTGTGCGCCGTCCTCGATAAGAAACGGTGTTTGTTGATTACGTTTACACACGACACAATGGACAATAGCCAAAGCTAGTGAAGCATGACTTGACACAACATCTGCCCAGAACATGCTGCACATGACCCAAGGAGGCACTTGATGATCTTGGACATCCCAGACGTATAAATTTACATTTAAATTTCCACAGATAATCGGTCCCCGCAACACTGGATGTATCAACTTAATTTAAATGTTAAATAGTGCTGGTGGATATCTGCAGGTTTCCAAGGGATTTTTTTTTCCCAGAGTGACTAGCGGTTTCACGCTTGAGGTCCTGAGTGAGGACTAACATGGTGGAACAGCTCTGCCAAGACCCCTCTCAGATGAACGTTTTGCAGAAGCGACAGACTCTGGGCTTTTCCCTGCACTTACATCAGACTGTTTCATGCCATGCCAACCCTGCCCTGCCACAACATGTTAGCTGCTCAACACAAAAGGGACCGGGGAACTTTGGGTAGGATACGACACACTTGCCGTTTCGCCCCCATTTAGAGTCGACTGATTTACCCACATACACTTCAGCACTCTGTACTGTAAGTATCCAGTTGCGAAGACAGGTGCCAGTTATATTGTGGCTGGGCTGGCATCTGGATTTCTTCCCTCCATGGACAGTTGACACGCTCTGTGTGTGTGTGTGTGTGTCTATGTTACCGGTGAGTTTCCCTGGAATAATCCTAATCTTTACAGCAGGTTTAATGCGTGTGTGCACAGGGGGTGAGTATCAGAGTATCCATGTGTTGGTGATTATTATGGAGACAAATCGCAAGCAAAGAAGAGGATATTCTGATCTGTCATCATCTTTCAGAATTGAGACTTCTGCCTCTTTAAATTGAAGTCTTTTGGGAGATTGATTTGTTACAGTTCATTACCGCTCAGTGGATGAGGATGGAAGACAAATATACATCTAAATTGGCTCCTGCCGTTGACTTTGGAGCAGGGATGTTCCTAGTTGTGGTCGGTAAGTATCAGGTTTCTATCTACCTTTGTACCGAATACATCATTTCTGTGTTTAATTTTGAGAAAGGTTGTTTTGAAATCGCCTTAACTGATACATTTAGAGCAGAAAGTGTTCTTTTGTGAAGAATCACTATCTCATAGCAAAGCTATTTGGATCTAAGATTGCATCTGTACCTTTGTCACACAAATGTAGAAAACTTTTAAAATTACCTTTTATTAACTTTCATTAAAAAACACATTAGGAATGAGCTAAAATGTTAGGATTGTATATGTATGGGAAAATAAGGGACCAAGAATGTATTGGAATGTCCTGGCTATCACTACTGTAAATTATTCACGCAAACATTTTTAGCCTTCTGAAAATATAGGTCTGTGAATTCAAGATGAATTATGAAACAACAATGTCTAATTTCTAACATCTATGAAGTTTTGTGATGCATTTTCTTGTGAACGAGTGCCTTCACGTATATCTTTTGCTATTTAGTAATTACGTGAAATGATCAAATGGTCTGGCTGTTGTCACAGCAATATTCTTTCCTTCTGCCAAGACAGTAAATGGCAAAGCACTTTATGAGGCTATTACTCACATTATGAAAATTGCCCCAGAGATACAGTTAGCCCTATATATACGTTGCACACTGTAAAGGTGGTGAAGGGTGCTGATCGAAATTCCTAGTAGTGTTTTGTACATTGCTGTTAGCTGAGACAAAGGCTGTGGCCCAGAAGGGATTTGCCCATACAGTAAGAGTCAGAGTCATGTTTGGAGGGAAGAAATAGATTGGAAAAGGCAAAGATTACAGTTGATTTGGGGCAAGAATCAACCTATCCATCCATCCATGCATCTATTCATCTATCCATTAGCCCAGACACCATTAACTCTCTTGTGAAAGCTGTGAGAGGTAGGATAATAAGAGTGATTAACTCCTCAGAGCTAACCTGGGGTCCTCTCCCTGTCTGTTTGATTATGTGGCATGTTCTACAGTGACCGATCACTCAGGTACCATCTCACCCTACCCACATCGCCCTCAACTGCCTCCATTTGATGGTCTGCCCTTGTCCCACACACACTTAATAATAATAACAATAGCAGTAATAAAAATAGTAAAATATAGAATTTCTATCGCTCCTTTCTTAAGCCTAAGGATGTTTTACACAGTAGTTCAGTACAAAAATACAAACTAACAACATGGCAAACAAACAACAAACACTCTCTGTTTGTTAAAGGCACCATCACAATGTTCCTAAGATCCTTGTTACCCTTTGTCACTGACTGTAGACTGTTCTGACAGATACCTGGGAACATGGAGCTATTTTAAAGTCACTGTAGACTGCAGTGGATTGGCAAATGCAACAACTGTTTGTCCTAGTCTTATTATCATCCGTAATATAATCTGCTTGGACAAAAGGTGACAGATGTTTACTGTTTCAGATGCACAGTATGCAAATACAGGTAAACATATGCTTGTACATTCAGTGGTTTTCCCGTATAAATTAGATTATTTTACCCTCTCACACATTATATTATTTAAAGGTACAGTACCATAATTATAGAAGCTCTGTCGTATTGCGATTCAGGGTAAAATATTAAGTCTAGTTGCTTTTAAATTTGCTACAATTTTGTCTTAGAAACATTGCCGTCAGGCTACGAGTACATCTCAAAATCTCTATCTTTTAGCCGCATTTAAAAATTCAAGTTATTTGTGTTTTGCATTGCAAGGTGTAGTTCTTGTTGACCCTGACAATCTCTGTGTTCCAACGGGAGAAACAAGGATTTAGACGTTGAAGGGACCACTCAACAGGCCGATCAGACACTGAATATGACCATGAATAGTGATGAGGAAGACGTTTTCCAAGATGCTTTGGAAAACAACCAAACAGCATCTTCAGACCCTGAAAATTACCATCTTGCAGCCTCTCGAAAAGTGCACATCTCTTAAGAGCCTTCACAGGCCACATTTGATAATGCTTCAAAGAGTTTCGTAATTCAAAGGAGCAGGGTTCATCCGTAAAGGACCGAAAGAGGTATTCATGTCACACTGAACATAAGGAAACCACAACAACACTGTACATCACAAGGCAGTTTGATCGCACTGCACCATGGATGGAGTGTTGCATCATGGGTGGAGTGTTACACCTGATGGAGTGTTACACCTGATGGAGTGTTGCATCATGGGTCGAGTGTTGCATCATGGGTGGAGTGATACACTTGATGGAGTGTTACACCTGATGGAGTGTTGCATCATGGGTGGAGTGTTACACCTGATGTAGTGTTGCATCATGGGTGGAGTGTTACATCTGATGGAGTGTTACACCTGATGGAGTGTTACACCTGATGGAGTGTTGCATCATGGGTGGAGTGTTACACCTGATGGAGTGTTGCATCATGGGTGGAGTGTTGCTCCCGATGGAGTGTTACACCTGATGGAGTATTACACCTGATGGAGTATTACACCTGATGGAGTGTTGTATCAGGGTGGAGTGTTACACCTGATGGAGTGTTACACCTGATGGAGTGTTGTATCAGGGTGGAGTGTTACACCTGATGGAGTGTTGCATCATGGGTGGAGTGTTACACCTGATGGAGTGTTACACCTGATGGAGTGTTGCATCATGGGTGGAGTGTTACACCTGATGGAGTGTTGCATCATGGGTGGAGCGTTGCTCCCGATGGAGTGTTACACCTGATGGAGTATTACACCTGATGGAGTGTTACACCTGATGGAGTATTACACCTGATGGAGTATTACACCTGATGGAGTGTTGTATCAGGGTGAAGTGTTACACCTGATGGAGTGTTACACCTGATGGAGTGTTGTATCAGGGTGGAGTGTTACACCTGATGGAGTGTTGCATCATGGGTGGAGTGTTACACCTGGTGGAGTGTTACACCTGATGGAGTGTTACATCTGATGGAGTGTTACACCTGACGGAGTGTTACAAAGCAACATCTCCCTCAGTAGAAGGTAGCACTGTTTGGCTGATTCCACCCGAATCCGAAACATGCTATGATCTCCTGGAAGCGTTAGTTATGCAGTTTGTTTTCTCTTGGCCCTAACCAAATGCTTAAGGTGGTAGCGAGGAATATCCATGCTAGGTAATGCTGGGTCATTGGAGCGAAATATGGTATTTAGCTTCCGCCCAACGACTCGAAACGGCGCTTCGCTGAACCGTAAAGGAGGACTCATTCAGATGTCACATTTCAAATGCCCAGGGGAGGACCAGCCTTCAGGAAACACAGACTTTCTCCTCGATGGTCAATATGGTGCAACCTGTGCGGGCCTCCTCAGTGGACCTTTTTGTAGTCTTAATCTCTCTCTCTCCTTCCCCCTCTCTTACCCTCTCACTCATTCTCTCTCTCTCACCTTTCCCCCTCTCTTACCCTCTCACTCATTCTCTGTCACTCTCCTTCCCCCCTCTCTTACTCTTTCACTCACTCATGCACTCACTCACTCTCTTACTCTCCTTCTCCTTCCCCTTTCTCTCACCCTCTCACTTACTCACTCACTCACTCACTCTCCTTCCCCCCTTACTCACCCTCTCACTCGCTTACTCACTCACTCAGTCTCTCTCCCTCACTCTCTTTCTCCAACTCTCTCTGTACACACACTTTCAGGTCAGAAGTTAGATTTTTGACGAGGCAGATATCGACATCTATATCACAGTCTTTCACTGCGAATCTGTCTTCCTCAAAAATGGTATGCCAAGGTCCCTGGCTTCACTGAAGCAATGCGAGGAATCACTGCACAAGTGCAAAAACGCCTATTGAACAGTTCACAGAAGCTGGGCAGGAAAACTGTTTTGTACAGGCATTTTGATTCATGTCATACATGAGTCACACGTTAGTCATACAAATGTCATACATTGTTCTCAATGATTCAATAGGTACAACTTCAAAATACCCAATGTTGAGCGAAGAACCATTCTGTCTTTGGGCTCTTTCTGTGATTAAATTGCAGATTAATTTGATTCTCAAATGGAAATTGATTTAGAAATAGCATAACAACATGGTTTAATTAATTTTTCATCAACCCACAGGGTTGGGAGGATAAATCTTATATAAAGCAGATTTAACCCAGAGTTCATCAATCAAATCTTACTAATGGAAGAAACATGGATGGCAATCAAATTTGTAATTATGTTCAGTTCCTCTGATTGGATCCATGTTTGTCAATTACGGAAGTCAACATTAGCTACACTGAGAGGATGTTGAAAAAAATCAAATAAAAGTTACTGTTAAAGTTTAAAAAAAATGTAATAATCGATGCTGATTAACAGCTTCTTAACTGTCAGATGTTTCTGAAACACTCCCAGTCTTCTGGTAGTTTTTCCATCATAGGACAAACAGGTAGGTGGACGAACAACCGTTTCTGATTTGTGTAAACTGTTGTTGTCTATTTCTGAGCCAACAAACGTAGCATTACCTGAGGATAAAAACACATACCACAGGTTACCCACTGAAGGCAAGGACATAACGCCCTTCAAATGAACATTTGTAAAAACAGACGACCAATCCTCATAAAATAGCCTTTTCTCTCCCTCATTTGTAAATAAAGTCTTGTTTTCTCAAAGAGAAGAAATATGTTTCAGTGGCTAAAACCAGTGATTGGAAGCCATGTAGGAAACAACAGTGTTATGAAACAAAGCAGATGAGTGTTCACAGATAAGACAGCAAAAAGGAGGCTAACTTTAAGATGGAAAATGTTAGTAACAAAACAGGGACAGTTTGGGCCTCTTGCACCAAACTCTGAGGTCATAATAATAATAATTCACACTAGTGTTTTTCTGTGTCAATTAATACAACACTTCCTCGACACAATGTTCCTTTCCATCATAATCTTCCAATCCACCAACATAGCAACGGAAGTCTGTTTACAGTTGAGCCATAGTGTAAACTGTTCTGTTTTCAATGATGACTATTCATTGACTGCTCCTGCAAATCCGCCTTGCCTATCAGTAAGAATCAGGACATGCAGAAATAGTTGCTGTGGAAATAGTTGTTGCTGTGGATCGTTGAGAAAAAAAAGCTCTATTGAGCATTGAAGAGAATAATTCTTTATTTGTCATGTGAGATGAACATATGTACATGCATGCAGGGAGTGGCATGAACACACACGCACACAAGGTTGATTGTCCTCACATTGAAATTCAGTTCCACGTCATTAGCATGCGTAACCGTTTTGTTGATTTTCCACTTTTTCCTAATGTTTTTGCTGGACTGAGCAGACAAAAAAAAACAGCCCCATAGCATCGACAAGAAGCAAGTGAGAGGCAGGACTGTTATGCTAGTAATTAGCCCACCTACAGCACTGTCTTTTGTCACGGTATTTTAGGGTATTTTTCATGACAGTGCAGTTGAACAGTTTGTTATGTAGCCACACTGCTGTTCCACCTTTTTACAATTTATCAGTACGGTCCGATTGTTTTTCATTTTGTCTGGCTATTGATACCCACAGCCAACGTCTGCCAACGTCTACAGTATCAGAATGCATGCAGCTATTCGAATACATCTGATTACCTACTATTTTATTTCAATCTACGTATGTAGATATAACCTTATCCAAAAATGTTGTCATGAATACCACAAACACACTGTATGTTTCCACATCTGATCAAATGCTCCCGTGTAGAAATAAGGAAATAATCCATTTTCCTGCTCTTGATAATGACATGTGTTTGGAAGCATGTAGATGATGTAGCATTGATAATTGCGTCGCACTAACGTAGGGGGAAATGGGCCATACTGTACATAGGCTGTTTGGCCACACTGGTAACCTACATTGGTAAAGGATTTCAGACTGAAATGCAACGTTTAACTTTGAAATTTGAAATGTCGTGCACGCGTTTGTAGCTGCCACATAACTTTGATAACATCAAATCTAACTATTTGTTTTAACCATCTTTAATCATGCATGGAATTTCAGAGTTATGCAGACTTCGTCGAAAGAAATTGAATTATGAACATTATGAATATAGGAGATTATGAATATTGGAATATGGGATCGCACCGTGACGCAGTCTTTATCGTTTACTGGCACACAGTTATTTAAAGGGTGTTAACATGTATAGTGTTAGATTAATCTAAGAATATTAATTTTGGAGGGGATTTAATGGAAAGTTAAAGGTATGAAATCTCACCCTCGTTCATTCTTTCCTGCTGTATGCGACTGTTCTATTAGCGTCTTTTCAGATAGGCTATCTGTTCCACAACCCCATCAGATTAATGAATCGCTCATTACATGTTTTCCACTGAAAAGGGGTTAGGCAAAGGTAAACTCACTAATCCTTATCTCAATTTACAGGGAAATCAATCTGTCAAGTAATGAAAAATGAATTGTTTAAAAATAAATGGTTACCACTAGTCTAGGATGTAGTCTACCATAGGATTCAACAGTTGTTCACAAACCTAGCAATAGCTTTGTAGGCACTTCAAATCAAGCAATCTGACTGATTCAAAGCCCTGAAATATCCTTGTTTTGTACAATGTAGTATCAGCCCGCTGTGTGACATTACTTGTATAAAGGGCTATACAAATCATTTTTGATTAGATTTGAGCGCACGACGCATTGCAATTGCCGTGTGGGAAATCAAAAGAACCTACGTTATAATATAAGTAAATATAAGCAAAAAGGTTACTGTGAGATAAGAGTTTTGCATCGTTGTGATTGATGCTCCTTCTATTTCATACAGCCATAGACCATGGCCTGTTAAGACCTACTGCTTACTTATAGTAGCAGAATAGATTTGTGTCCTTCATAAGTAAACACACTGATGCTGTGGATCTGCGCAGTATGTTGTGTTATAGATTCCCATGGCAAAAAAGAATGTCACATTATGTAAGGAATATGCATTTAAAATAAGAGTTTGTCATAGAAACAGGATGATTGAACTTAGTACATAATTGAACAAAGTTTGTGTGTCCAGTTAAAAGTACGTTTTTAACCGTCTTCAATTCACTGACATAGCCTTACCTATAGTAATCGGGATCGATCATACATAGAGCAAGTTCCTCAGCCAATTATATAATCTCTGGCTGGCTATTCCCTCTGTGACATAAGACTATGAATCAAGATTTTCTTTTGAAACGATAGTTGAAAGGATGTCAGGTGTCAGTAAAATGCGTTGGCTAGCCAAAGAAAGTATTTTACGTAGCCGGCTGCTCGTTGATAGGAGAACAATCGCCATGGATACGTCAGATGCCACAGTCTCTAAAAACAGCCGAAGGGCTTGTTCCGCAGTGTTCTGCTGCAGCGCTGTTCAACACAAATTTAAAGCTAAGATGACCTCCCATCCGAACATGCTGAACATAGTTAACTGCAATCTTAGATTCAGGGGAAATCAGTGGTTGTGTAATATGCCTGAAAGCATTAGAGACACGCTGAATGCATGTTACTTACATGCTTTACTTGCTTGTTCATAGACAACAGACTATAGTTGACCCTGCCTTGGAATCCACTGGTGGTCAGTGGAGGGAGGTATTTGTTTCTAATGAATGATCAGTTGGGATGAATATAGCTCTCTCTACTCCACCATTCTCTCTCTCGTTACTCTCTTTATCTCTCTCTCTCTCTCTCTCTCTCTCTCTCTTTGTTCTCTTTATCACTCTGTCTTTCTCTCTCTTCTCTCTCACTCACTCTTTCTGTCTCGCTCTCTCTACCTCTCACCCTCTCACTCTTCTCTTTCTCACCTCCCTTTCGTTTTGCCCGGCAGCCATTCTGTCTGTCGTGGGAAACGCCGCCGTGCTGGTCACGTGTGTGCGCCGCCAGACCCTCCTCAAGGCTCCAGAGCTGCTGACTGTGAACCTGGCTGTGACGGACATCGGCATGGCCCTCAGCATGTACCCTCTGTCCATCGCCTCTGCTTTCAATCACGCGTGGATCGGTGGGGACTCCTCCTGTCTCTATTATGGGCTGATGGGAATGATCTTCAGCGTGGCCAGCATTATGACTCTGGCTGTCATGGGCTTGATTAGGTACCTGGTGACAGGAAGCACGCCCAAAACAGGTAACTTGACTTCCTGCTACACTACGGGGGCGGGAAAGTTATTCCCGGAAGGTCCAGACTTCTGGTTTGATTGGCAGTTGAGTTGTTACAGACAGTTGCAAGAGCATTTCTAATTCAGGAAATTCAAAGCTAAAATTATTATTATTATTTTTTTTACAGATGTTTACTATCATGATTCTAGTTTTATTTTTAAATTCCAAGGATTTATGACCGGCAGTGAATAAGAAATAATATGAACAAAGCTGGTTGACGGCTTTGAAGTCTTGCACTGTCTGTTTCCATATCTTATGTCAAGAGCTCACATCCTCCACAGGGGATTTGAACGTATTACATTTTTCACGTCTTATCAAAAAGTGCTGTAGATGAATCTAGCTTTAGACTGGTGTCAGACAGGAGCTGCAGTGATTAAAGTCATACATCAGTGTCTTCAGATAAGCAGTTGTCAAATGTGCCGACAGCCCCTGGCATCTCCAGGAGGAACCCTTCCCTCTGTGTTTGTACAATAAGAGGGTTTAGTCTAATAACATTCCATAACAATGAGAATGACGAGACTAAGATGACAATGACACTGATGATGAAATTGTTCATCACAAACACTTTAGCGCTTTAAGAAAGGCTGAAGCATAAGAAGGTGCGTTTCTTTTCTCCAGATGTTAACTTATCCGAATTGATGAGTGTGTATGACATCATGTCTCACATTCATTGTAATTGGAGGTAGTTGGCACTTTCTATCCCATATCCAAGCCTTTCGAGCCCAGATAAATCGTAATAAAAAGTGGTAGTTGGGCAAAGGAAAGTAATGATGTCTGCTTCAAGACCGCTTCTCTTCAACTCAGCTAGACATGAGCATCCTGTCCAGAACCTTAGAAGTGACGGGCACCATGTGATCGCTTCAGAATCTTTCTTTCTGTTCCCCAGGTAACAGGTTCCAACGGCGGACCATCACCGTGGTGATCGGTGTGATCTGGCTGTACGCGGCCCTATGGGCTGTGTTTCCTCTGCTGGGCTGGGGCGGCTACGGACCTGAGCCGTTTGGATTGGCCTGTTCGGTGGACTGGGCGGGCTACCAGCAGTCTCTGAACCGCTCCACCTTCATCATGTCGCTGGCCGTGCTGTGCACCTTCATCCCCTGCCTCGTCATTCTCCTGTCGTACTCGGGGATCGCCTGGAAGCTTCACAAGGCGTACCAAGCTATTCAGAACAGCGACTTGAACTACGGCAACATAGAGAGGAAGGTTACTCTGGTGGGTTAAGGTTTATTTTGAGATCCTAGCGGGGATCTGTGTCCGTAGAAGGTGGATGAAATCCTTTGCTGACTTATTCCAAAAGACTGGTACAATATTGTGTTGACGTTTTCTTGTTGATGGATTCGAAGCTTTCCCAAGCGACTATCGTTCACATTCATTTGACTTGACTTCAAAGGGCAATATAGCAAGCCATGCATTGTGCACTAGGGACCTGATATGCAGACCCCCTAATCCCATCCTCCCTTTATCTCCCAGGTGATCAACTACTGATCTAATATTGTGTGATATGTGGGAGCAGTGTCGAGGCACATATCCTGTCAGCTGCAGTATACTATCACATCAGTCAGGTGTGTGTCTGTCTGTGTGAGCGTGTGTCTGTCTGTCTGCCTGTCTGTATGTGTCTGTGTGCGTGTCTGTCCTTGCGCTTCTTGCGATAAGATAAACCTTCAGCACATATATACTTAAGATTCAGGTCAACAGCTCCCACAATGTACAAGCAGCCAAGTCAGATGAAGTGTGGAGCTTCCTCACTAAACAGGACTTAGATGACGCCAAGGCAACGGCTGTAGCCATGTAGGATCGAGAATCAACAGTCTTAAACTAACACATACCACTGTTGACCCATTGAGAAAAGGGCTTTGGAGCAGAGATGAAATGAAACAGGCTTTAGTGTTTCAGCACAGAGGAAGTTGGGATCGGAAAGCCGTGTTTTTACAGAGGACACAAGATCATGGAGTGGACACTACTTGTTCACATCTGCAATCTCTTGCTGTGATAGAAGTGTGTCTGAGATGTAAGTTTGAGGTGTGAGTGTGAGTGTGAGTGTGTGTGTGTGTGTGTGTGTGTGTGTGTGTGTGTGTGTGTGTGTGTGTAAAAGTGAAGCTCCGGAAATGAATGTGTAATGACAAGTGTCCTCACACTTTGTGTTCTTATTACTACTAGTAATATAATATGGAGAATATGGTTTCCCCTGACTTGGGTTTGCACAAAGCTATCATCGGGTTTCACCAATGCTGTGTACGATTCCATAGCTCCCATATAGTCATTTCTTCTGTCAGATGAGCCTCAGTCTTGAATGAGTGAAGGGAATACGAATGATGTGTGTCAGGAGTTAAACTGACAGACAGAAAATCTGATGCGAGTCCTTACTCTGTCTTCACCACTAAGATTTCCAGTGACATCTTCCGTTACTAAGTAATAGATTGTGTATGTTTCTAAAAATGTTATTTATGCTTGGTTCTCACATGAATAGACAGTCTGGATGTAAATCTGGACTTGGGCACACTTCCAAACAAATATCATCTGGCTCAGTGGATGCGTTGATATGATTCACATTCAAGAAACAATGTTATGCCATGTCCATCTCTTGTTTCTTTTCCCTCCCTCCCTCCTCCCTCCCTCCCTCCCTCCCTCCCTCCTCCCTCCCTCCCCCTCCCTCCTCCCTCCCCTTCCCTCCTCATCTCCTCCCACTCTCACCCTCCTCTCCCCCTCATCTCCCCCTCTCTCCCACCCCCTCTCCCTCCTCTCTCTCCCTCCCTCATCTCCCCCTCTCTCCAACTCCGCCTCGCTCCCTTCTGCCCTCTCTCCCCTCTCCCTCCTCCCTCACTCTCTCTCCTCCCACTCCCCTCCTCTCCCTCCCTCATCTCCCCCTCTACCTTCCCTCTCCCCCCCCCGCACCCTACCCCCCTACCCCCCCTCCTCCTCTCTCCTCCTCACTTCCTCCCCTCTCCTCCGACTCCCCTCCCCCCTCCCTTCATTCTCTTCTCCCCTCCTCCTTCCCCTCCCTCCCTCTTCCCCCCTATTTCCCCCTCTCTCTTCCGCTCCCTCCCTCATCTCCCTCTTCCCCTTCCCTCCCTCATCTCCCTCTATCCCTCTCTCGCTCATTCCCCTCGCTCCCTTCCCTCCCCTCCCCCTCTCCGTCCCTCCTCCCCTCAGATGGCAGTGTTGATCAGCACAGGGTTCATAGTTGCCTGGGCCCCCTATGTGACCGTCAGCCTCTGGAGTATATTCCACCAACCAGGAAGAGCCAGCGTGACGCCCATAGTCAGCCTGCTCCCCTGCCTCTTCGCCAAATGCTCCACTGCGTACAACCCTTTCATCTACTACATCTTCAGACGTTCCTTCAGGCGCGAAATCCGTCAGCTGCGTGGGCTGCTGTGCCCCTGCTCTCCCCGGCCGGAGCCTGGCGCTCACGGAGACACGGACAAGTCGCTGCCGGCGAACAGCCGGGATCGACACGGAAGCCTCAGGAAGGATACGACCGTCACCTCCCTGGTGAGGGAGTCCAGAACCGCACCCACGGAGAGACAATCTGAGAATGAGATGATGAGCACGTTTTAACAGGCGTTATAACAGGTGTTTTAACAGGGGGGGGGGGGTGAACTCCTTGAGCTGATCCCACCACTGAGATAAGATGATAGGGACCTCATCTGTGTACTGCTGTCTCTCCTGGTGAGTCTTGTCCTTGACATGAAACACACCACCTGAAATTCTCCACTTGTTCTTTGTGTCCTGGTAAATAACCATCATTTGACACCAACTTTACACTAACTGAACAGTGATGTTACACCACACAGACCTGAAGGTAAGGTCTGATGCAGCAGCTATTTTGAATGTCTTACCCACGATGCTTTGGGGTCTCAGGAACTACAGTTTCAACTGTGGATAGTACTGTCTCTTGTCATTCTGTGTTTTAAATGAGACCTTTTTTTGTGGCCACATTGTGATTGTAAGAAGATGTGAGAGTATATTAAAAGACTGAAAGTAATGTGATTGTCGTTGTTTCCCTCTTTCTCTCTCTCTCTACCTCTCTCTGTCCCTCCCTCTCTCTTTCCCTCTTTCTCTCTCTCTACCTCTCTCTGTCCCTCCCTCTCTCTTTCCCTCTTTCTCTCTCTCTACCTCTCTCTATCCCTCCCTTTTTCTCTCCCTCTCTCTTTCCCTCTTTCTCTCCTCTCTGTCCCTCCCTCTTTCCCTCTTTCTCCCCTCTCTGTCCCTCCCTCTGTCCCTCCCTCTCTGTTTCCCTCTTTCTCTCCTCTCTCTCTCCTTCTCTCTGTCCCTCCCTCTTTCCCTCTTTCTCTCCTCTCTGTCCCTCCCTCTGTCCCTCCCTCTCTGTTTCCCTCTTTCTCTCCTCTCTCTCCCCTCTCTCTCTTTCTCTCCTCTCTTTCTCTCCCTCTCTCTCTCCCTCTTTCTCTCCCTCTCTCTCTCTCTCTCAGTTTCCGTTTGCCTCAAACGCTCAAACGACAGCTCTGCTTCACATACTGCTGACTCCCTTTCTTCTCTCTGACTGCTTCTGCCTCCTCTAACCTCCCCCTGCCAGAGGAAAACCTGTGGGTGTGAAGACTAAGGGCAAAGTTCTTCTTCAACAGGGGAGCGAAACTGAAAGAAAATAAGCATTCAGGTACAATGTAGAAGAACGTTCACCGGATTCATGTTGTTGATGTTATTTACGTCCGTCATCATCAGAAGCTTGTAACTGCGGCGTTGTTCGTCTAATCTCTCCTGAACACACAGAGCTGTGATTTGGGTTTCATCTCGTCTCCAGAGAATTTGGCGACTCGTGTAATACTCCATAAGCAGTGTCGTTAATAGAGTTAAAGTGAGAAAAAGAAAAGGGCATGTTCTAACTAAGCGATAAAGGAAATCCCATTACAAAAGAAATCTGCAATTTGTCAAGTAGTATAGAACAATTGAAATGACTGAAGGTACAGGTCCAGACCATATGTTATACAGATTATTCAACATACATTATGTGAATAAAACCCTTGCTTTCGATTAAAAATCATAAGAATAAGATGGTGATCATTAAAGAGAATATTCACCTTCGGTATCATCACAGCAGATTACATTGAGGATCAGGTGGAACTCTGATCCAGATTGACTCAAATTGTTTTCAAGAGGCTACGTTTTAGATACTAGGAAAATAAAAAATACAATTCTTGAATGCAATTTCAAGGGAGCGTTGTGGGACCATTAGACATACAAAGAAATCAATGAACGCATGAATGAATTCAACTGTAACATGCTGAACTTTGACCTATACACCTAAGATGTTCTCATAATGCGGTAGCTAAAATAGCCATGTGTCAACACATCTCAATAATTTGCTTATTTAGCTACAAACAAGACCAAATGCCTCCCTTTCAAAAGGTTGACCTTCTATTTATTTCCCTGCTTTAGAAGAACCTGCTAAGCTAACGATGCCTGTGTGAGCTGACGTGATATTTTCTATGATCTCTGTATTTTTTGATTATGTGGTGTTTAGATATGGGTATCATTCTGCTGTCTGTCTAAGATTTAGCTCATCATACAACCACGGACGTGCTGGGGGTTCAGTGTGGCACAGCACAGATACAGAATTCCAACTATGAGCCACTGCAAATACAACCATAGTCCTTTCATCCTTTACACACCAAGAAAGAGAGAGACACATGGGTCTGTCTGTGCTCTGAATAACACACATTTCCCCTCTCAAAGGGTCGGATATTTTTTCCATCCAATTTTCTTTTGCTTCACTTTCTGAAATCTAGTATCTTGTGAAATCGACATTTGAAAAAGACGGTTGATGCGACCACTTGCACCTCCTCGATTGTCTCCGCAAATCAATACGTTCTCATTTAAAATGACCATTGTACATAACACGGACAAATCTGTCATTACTCAGCTGATTATATTGATTATTTAAAAGATCCATTTTTTGATGTCGAAGATGGTCCAGGTGGATTGGGTGACTGATAACCAACTCCCTTGTGCATCGTCTGCTTAAATTGGTCACAACAGTAAACTTCTCCGGTGAAACATGACATGATCTATTATGTCTGCCTTTCGTTTGTTTCTGCTGAGGTTGTGTTCCGGTTTCAACCCCCCCCCCCCCCCCGTGCCCATTTTAACTGCCAACGTGCCCTCTACCATCTCTCTGTTGTCTTGGGAGTGTTGACCCCCTGTAATGCAACCGCAATCACGCATCCGTTCACCATCTCTCTGCTATCCTGCAGGACTGTCTAAGCCCCCATCTTCTTAGATTACTGTCTGGATCAGCGTGATGGGTGCTGATAGGAGCCCAGGAGCAGGCCTTTCCGTCGCCTGGTCACTCTCCTCTCCAATCAAGGACTCTTCTCCTTGTCTTTCGCTCTCTGCCTCATCTTATCTGACCTCTACGAGCGCTGGAGCAAAACCCAGAGGCTAAGAACAAGCTTTTACATGCTGGGAAGGGATGTGAAGAGAGTAGAACAAAGGAAAAAGAGGTGGGATTGCAAAGAAGACAACAATGACAATGGCAGAGGTGCATTTAGATGGTGACGTCCTCAAAAAAACATCTCCAACATCCTCTCTTAGTCATCAGCCACACTGCTTTTACTGCTTACAATTGCCGGCATGTGATATATATGGCACAATTAACTCGTGTGAGAGGAGTCATTATATTAGCCCATTAAGAAAACCCGTCAAAGACAGAGAAATATGTGCCGTAGTATTATAATAACGATGATCTACGATTTTCTTTTCATGTTAATGGCATTTAATGGCGTTAATTTTCAGTCGCCTACAAGTCTGGCATTCCAATTAAGTTCACGTGCAACTATGACACTGCTAAGCAACCTTCCCTCCTTTTGCCCAGGTTTAGACACCTTTTCTCTGGCCTCTTCCTTGGTCTCCATGTCCTTCCTCTCCACTCTAATTACGTCCCCTTCTTGTCGACCGTTTTCTCACCGAGTCTTCTCTGTGGGGAGCATTTCCAGAGAGGCTCTGCTCCAGTTCAATCAGGCCAGGGAGAGCTGTGATCTCTGTGGAGGATGAGGGGATGACGGCGTGGGAAACATCATCCCAGATCACAGCTCAAATCAGCAGCTGTAACAACCTTCCACCATGCAGGGTCCATACCTAGACCACAGCTTGTTCAGATGGATCTTGTGAATTTCGTTAACTTTGATCTTCTAATGTTCTCCCTAGCTAAGGTTCTTGATATAATGTTAATTAGTTTGACCTAAGGGGGGTGGGAAGTTCTTGAAAGGGTCAGTTGAAGACTTACAGTATATGTTGGTGAAGCAGCTGCATAGAGATTTTGCTGTATAGTTTTTTTTGTTATTTAATGTTATTCAACTCATTATGAAGAAGAATGTTCTCATTGTTCATATTGATTAACTGTTGTTTAGATATAAGACGCATTGTTGAGTCTTTATCCGCTAAACCACATTTGTGTTTTGCGTCATCCAGTGCATCGATCACAGAGTGGTCTGTTAACGTCTTTATGGTATTGAATACATCATTTGTATTAATCCGGTATCCTGATTATCTGAGCACACAGTGTCTTTAGATGTTCCTTAACAGTGATCGGTTTTTACAGCTGTTAAAGTTGCTGTCAAATACTGTATCTTTTGAAATTTCATCAATGTTGTCTACCTCTTAAATGTCAATCCCTGATGAAAGAGTTAGGATTTGGGTTAGGGTTGGGGTTAAGGTTTTGGCTGGGGTTAGGGTTGGGGTTAGGTTTCGGGTTGGGGTTAGGGTTGTGGTTGTGATTAGGGTTGTGGTTGTGATTAGGGTTGGGGTTAGGGTTGTGGTTGTGATTAGGGTTGGGGTTAGGGTTGTGGTTGTGATTAGGGTTGTGGTTGTGATTAGGGTTGGGGTTAGAGTTGTGGTTGTGATTAGGGTTGTGGTTGTGATTAGGGTTGGGGTTAGAGTTATGGTTGTGATTAGGGTTGGGGTTAGAGTTATGGTTAGGGATTGGGTGCAGTTTGTGTCCAGAGTTGTGTTTGGATTGGATAGTCTTACTTAAGTTGATCAATGTACATGGAATCACACCACAAAATGTAGTTAAGTTAGTATTTGGTCATAATATGTTTCCTGATAATAATGTACAGTTTATAAAACGCAAAATTACATAAAGTCACAACTACTGATAAACAGCTAATTAGAAAGAAATGTTTCTCATTTGTTTTGCTACATAAATTAACAGGATTTTAGTGTGCAATGGCTGTGTGCGTGTACAGTTTCATTCATCTACACACCAAAGGCTTTTTCTTGCTAATTAAAGGTATTTACGATTTGACTGTGCATGAGCATGTACATAATTTGTATTCCAATTCTGACTGATCAAACACGTGTTCTTGGAAAACTAATTTAGAATGTAATCAGACTGTGTATAGATAATCAGAATTACTGTGTTTTTGCTTCCAGTGAATGAAAGCAGTATCTTCAAGATTTGTAAAATAATTTTTGATGATTTACCACAGTTTCACGGACAGACTTCATCGGAGAGACTTGGGAGTTTCGGAGGAACCCGAGAGCGAAACAGTTCACGAGGTTTCCAATGAGAGTAATGTTGAACGACGACAGCCCAAAGTGACAACTATTCCTCTGCGGTTTTAAAACAGATTCCCACACAGACGTCATGGCAAAGAGTCTATGGCTCTCTGTGTTCGTCACATCCAGACAAGGCAGGGCACGTGCCCTGGGGCCCTAGGGCCTCTCTGTGCCCTGGGGCCCTGGGGCACAGAGGGGCCCTCTGTGATCAAAGAATTATCGTTTTTTATGGCTGCATAAAAACCTTCTACACAAGGCTTGCTTGCTTTCCATCTTGGTTCCTTTGTGGTATTAATGTGACCTTGCTCATAGAGCTTAAGGTGCCGGAGTAACAAACATCTCCCACACAATCAAGCCTTCATTAGCACTATGTACAGTTTGTTCGCACACAATTATTTCTGAAATCACAGGAAGAAATATTAACGCCTTAGAAATTCCCACTGTCTGGACTGTGTGGACTGGGGTTGAATTCTGAGGTGAGACACATATGGAAATGTTCCTTTTACCTGAGAAATATTTAATGAATCGATCTGTGTAGAAGTGATGGTGATGCTACTTGTAAGCATTGAGATTCAGATGGATGTAACAAGAATCTCTAACATTGGGAAACATCAGACCATCAGACCAACCTAGTATGACCTAACCTGAGTGCATCGGTATGACAGTTGGAAATGTAATCTGCTGCAGACTGTCTGCTTGTCAGTGCGGGTCATTGAACCTAAGACCCAGCTCTGGAAAGTCATCATACCTTTCAAATGACATGCCAAATGAGATAGTTGAAGTGTGTGTGTGTGTGTGTGGGTGGTGGTGGTGGGGGTGGTGGGGGGGAACTGGAAATTAGCTACAAACACTTTTTTAATTCAATAAAGGAAGAACAAAGACGTAAAGATATGAAAGAGATAATTAATTAGGTCTTCATCTCATGAAGAAATCAGATGTGTTGTAAATCTCAGGGCTGTTCCCTTAATCATAAAATAACCTACAGAAGAACCTACTTACATGTTATGCTTATTAAAACCAACCTTCTAAAGCAATGTAATTAATGACAAAACTACATCAAAACGATTCAAACTTGTAAGACGAACATGAAAGATGACCATTACAAAGTGCATTTCAAATTCACTTTGTAATAGTCATTGCTTTTTGAAAGGTCTGTTTACATTTTTTTTTATTTTTTTTGAAACGGCCTGCGCAGTCACGCCCTCTGCCAAGTTTGCTTGCCAAACAGCCACAACGAAACGCGTCTACAACACTTGCCGGTCTGATTCTGCTAGGAGCTTTTCGCCGGCAACCCACGCGCAACTTGTACGTTTGGGGCAGCCTTCACTTTGGGGCAGTACTTCGACTAAGCTCCTTGCGCACCAGTGAATCTCAAACGGAGCGATGTTGGCTGGTTTTAAACCTTGAACAGAGGAATATGCGTTATCATTTTGTCCAATAGTTTATCAAGGGATGGACGCTGGCGGACGTATTTTCTTTTATGAGATAACAGTTGCATCAAATACCTCCAAAATGGATATCTATTCATCCAAATTATCACCTGCTGTTGACATCGGTGCTGGGATATTTCTTTTTATCATAGGTAAGTTTTTTCTTACGAGTGTTTTATTTGTGGTGGAAATATTTTCAATGTTATTTCTCGGACTTGATAAGAAGGTAATGTACCCATCTTTACATCTTATAGTATACATTTTGCAGACAAATTACTTTAAATCCTGTTTCTTATGATTCTGAAATCAGCGGCAATGATGCACGTTATACAGGACCTGTGGCTGCAGGGAATTCCTCAACATTAAGTCAAATCACATTCCTAAATCACATAGGAACAGAAGAAGAAAATATGTTTTACATTTTTATATCATCAATGTTCTCAGTTTGAGAGTCGTACAGGTCAAAGAAATGTGGCTTTAAGAAGCGTCTGGAAACGGTGTTCATTTAGCAACTGTGTTTGACGTGAAATGACCGAAGAGCTACCCCGTTTTTATGGCGTGTGATTTTAGTTACAGCAGACCTGACCTCTCTCTCTCTCTCTCTCTCTCTCTCTACACACACACACACACACACACACACACACACACACACACACACACACACACACACACACTGTTAAGGGGCCAGAAGTCTATAACTGAGGTCTGTAGTCTGTGCTTGGCTAACAAGTGGTTGCAACAGCGCTATTCCCTCTCCACACACTGTCTGTCTCTCTCTCACACACACACATGCACACACACTAATTCCATACACTGCACACATCACATGCAGGTTACTTGTTGCCTAGATACTTCGTATGTTCGTTCATTCGTACGTCCATCTGTGTGAATGAACTCTCATTTGCCCTGGCAGAGATAAACATCTTCCCTTTCAGGACATCCTTCATGCAGTCAAACCAATTTCGAAATGGAAAGAGGAAGAGAGGGAGAGATGAAGAAAATAGAAAGTATTAAAGAAAGAGAGCAGGCGAAATAAGCCACTTCAAACATATGCATTGCCATTAGGGAGTACTGTAACCACCTGCTTCTACTGTCCGGTTGAAACTCCTAATGGATTAGCTCCGAGATCAGAGGGCTGTCTAAATTACAATCCTGTTGTCTGCATAACATGGCACGTTGGACGGTTACTTTTTTTGACTGTAAAATGTGATATGGATGTTATCTTGACGGCCATAATACGTTTACCAGGATATGGGCTGTTTTTAGTCAACCTTTAGTTGTGGATGACGCGACTGAACACTTGAATCAAGCGTTCAGGAATGAAAGATTTCTGAAAGTTAACTGTTCAGTGTCATGTCCTGCTTAAGTGTATGTTGAAATGTCAAATCCATTCTCTGATTTGCTTTCCTTCAATGAACAGTTGGGATGTTTCTTGTAACCCCCCCCCCCTCCTTCCAACGTTATACTTGTGTTTCCCTCTAGCGGAATCCAGAGCTGTAAGACAACAAACCACTAATTCAAGTGCTCAAATGTCCTTATCAGAATGCTGGGAAACAATCATCAGCATATCTCACCAGAATACCAATGTGTTGTTGATAACCGCTATCATTTCATTTACACCATTCCTTGAAGATGCTTAACATTCTATGTCGCTTTTTAGTCCTGCCTTGCCTTCAGCTGTCTGTTCTGCATCTCAAATGACTACAGATCCGTTCAGCCTGACCTCCTGTTTCGCAATATATTGTCGTTACCGCGACCATTTAGAAAGGTTCATCTGAAGAGGTTACCCATTCAGATAGTCCCTTTCGTACCCCTCTTCTATTTTTCTAGAGAGACCGTCTCATCGACCATTAACCTTGAATCATTAACAGTAAGCACGAAGGGTAGAGAGACACTATGAAGGGGATGGGGAGAGGGGTGGGGGGGCTTACGAGTGGTTCACCGGAAATGAGGGGTGGTCGCTTGTGTGGAGATCATTATGGGGGAAACGTACACAGATACACACGGAGGGTAAGAGAGGGAAGGCTACATCAGAGGACGAGCCGAGCGGAGGGAGGGAGGGAGGGAAGAGAGACGAGCAGTAAGCAGTAGAGAAGAGAGCAGGGGGGGAAGGGAGGAGAGAGGAGATACGCAGGGAGCGCCGCAGCGCGACGGGAGGCGAGAGAGGCGAGAGAGAGAGAGGGACGGGCAGGGAACACACAGAGGATACAGTCATACCCACAAACCATACACAACAGGCCGGACATACACATATAGCAGAAGTGCATACACACGACAATGCACTAACCCCGCGCAACACATACCATACATACACAAAACCGAGGGCCCACACCACATCAAACAGCCAACTACACATGCATACCACCGGGTCGCGTCATAAGTGGGGCCCCAGGGCGCACCTAGAAAATAGAGGGGGAAGAGATCGAGTAGAGCATGAGAGTACGATAGAGAGACGCATAGGCGTAGGATAGGGTGGTTGTGCTGGTGGGGTACGAGACAGGAGATGGTCAACTGGGGGAGCCGAGGGTGATGGCTGGATGCAGTGGGCCGTTACGAAGATAGGGAGGCGACCACGTGCGGCACGACGAGGGAGTTGTGGATGTGGTTGTCAGTTTTGAGAGGGGCTACGCCTCTCTCTGCTTTGTGTTGGAAGGGTAAGGATGTGAATGAGTATGCCTTGGGTGAGAATTGGGGTAGTGGGGATCGTTGGTAGATTGCGACAATATAAAAAACAGCAGCAGGGGAGGCAAGACAGTTTGCACCGCAGTAGTGCAGATAGGATGGAGGCTGAACAGAGTTGAGAATAATTGCACGCTGAGAACGCATAAGTAGTGGAGGGTGGTCTGTAACAAACGAAGAGGAACGTAATGTGTGGATCTGAGGAACGCGCACGACACACACCACCTCGTGGCAGAAATGCAATGCAAGTTGTGAGAGAAATGGTCCGCAGGGGATACTGAAGATTACCTTATGAGGAAGCAGGACTAATGTTGACAGGTCCTTTTATAGCTGCCTCCCTAAACCTCAGGTGTTCCTGACATGTACTGACTCAGATAGCCAGTATGGGATGCATCCATTATGTATCCCTTGTCTATTTAGTTCTTCCGCCACAGATCTCCGGCTTTAAGTCGAGCTTGTTTAGTGGCATGACATATAGGACAGGCTGATGCCTCTCATAGCAATACTGAGAAATAATACTCTTTATTGTGGGTACATGATATTTCGGGTTACTTGCCAATAATCACATTTCAAGTATATCTTTGAAAATCCGTATCAAATCGGTTTATTTTAGCAAGTTGAGAACCATTTTTTCAACCACTTAATTTACATTCTTAAAGCTTTGGATTGGTGTAAATTGTTTACAGTTTAAATGTTATGCAATTGCGAGACTCACATTCTTAAAATGTCTAATTAATCATGTACTGTATATGGTTTCACAATTCTTGGCAACTCCACTAAAACATGTTTTCTGACTGACAGTTAATTGAAATCTACATAATCCCATATGTCACCCATCCGCATCAGTTATGGTTCCTCCTGAAACGTTTCTAATGCGTTTTTCCTTCAAATGTCACATGTCCTTTTAAGGGAGTTTATATATGGAACTGAAGAAAGACTTAGATGCCTTATCTTTTTGGTGTCTCTTTCCTGAGAAGATCCCGCTAAAAGATGACAAACGGACCTCTTAGAGCAGGGGTGTTGAACTAATGAACAATCTAATTCTAATGAACAGTTCTAATGAACAACAATTCTAATGAACAATCAACCCATTCATTAGAATCAGGTGTGCTGGAGCAGGGAAACATCGAAAAACCTTCAGGACAGCGGCCCTCGAGGACTGGAGTTCGACACCACTGTCTTAGAGCACAGAGGTGGAGATCTCGCTCCTGTCTGGAACAGCATGTGTCTTAACGAAGAGAAATCTAGCCATCTCTTCAGTCTCTACCAGCACAGATAAAGAGAACCATCTTGATGGCAAAATACTTTCCTCTTGGGTTTTTGTTATCCTTTGTGGTCTTAATCCATACGACCCTCCCTCCTCCACCTCTCTTCCTCTCACTCCTCTCTTCCTCTCACTCCTCTCTTCCTCTCACCCCTCTCGTCCCAGCTGTGCTGTCGTTCGCGGGTAACCTGCTGGTCCTTATCATGGCCTTTAGGAGGTCATCCAGCATGAAGCCTCCGGAGATGCTGAGCGTCAACCTGGCGGTGACAGACCTGGGGGCTGCTGTCACAATGTACCCTCTGGCAGTGGCCTCAGCTTGGAACCACCACTGGCTGGGCAGTGACGCCAGCTGTGTGTACTACGCCTTCATGGGCTTCTTCTTCGGCACGGCCAGTGCAATGACCCTGACGGTGATGGCCATGGTGCGCTTCATGGTGTCCCTCAGCCTGCAGTCTCCTAGTAAGTAGTGAGGTATCTCTCCTTCCCTGTCTCTCCTTCTCCTACTTTCTTTTCTTGTCTCTCTCCTACTCCTACTCTCTCTCCTTCTTTCTCTCTCCTTCTACTCTCTCTCTCCTTCCCCCTCTCACTCTGTCTGTCCCTCTCTCTTTCCTTGTCTCTCCCTGTCAGTCACCTTACCCCCTCTCTCTCCTTTCCCCCTCTCTCTCCCTCTCTGTCTGTTTCTCTCTATCGCTCTCTCTTGGCCTCAATGGATGAACACAATGAAGACACCTGCTCTGTCTCTATGGTATGACACAGCTCCTTACAGAAATAGAAAGCTGTTTAGTTTGACTAAAAAGTCAATTTACGTGTGTGCTGACGATAATCAAAACATCTTGTTTGATTCTACACTTGTGGAGGGTCCGTCGAATTAATGAAGAGCTCAAATCTGAGGACATCTAAAATCCCTCAAACTACCACATGCAAATGTTTCAAATCCTCCTGCCAGTTCCTGTGGAACTGCGTAATACTTTCCTGTTATATTTCCTGTCACTTTTCGGTTTACCTTTGTCAAACTGTTGTTGCCACACATGTAGCTTTACTTAGAACCCTGTGAGAACGGAGTGGTACTGGGTTGACCCTGTTGCAGTAACCAGAAAATACAGCACTGTTTAACACATTGAAAGCCCTGCGGGACTTGGGCAGACATTTTGAGGAGGACATGTGAGAAGGAGGAGGAGGAGGGGGGGATGCGTGAAAAGCTTTCTGAATTTAGAACAGCTATTTCATCCCTTCCACCTACCGTACAGCGTGGGTGCTCCCCGTCCCTAATCTTTCTGTCTCTTTTCTCCATCTTCTCCCCCAGAGGAGAAGATAAGTCAGAGGAACGTGAAGCTGCTGTGTTTGTGGTGTTGGCTCTATGCATTGTTCTGGGCCCTCCTTCCCTTGCTGGGCTGGGGAAAGTACGGCCCTGAGCCCTTTGGTCTGTCCTGCACCCTGTCCTGGTTGGAGATGAAAGCCCAGGGCTTCTCTTTCATCATTGCTATTTTCGTCTGCAACCTGCTGCTCCCCTCCATTGTCATCACGGGCTGTTACTCTATCATGGCCCTCAAGCTTTACATCACCTACAAATCCATCAACAACAGCAACCAGGTCCCCAACATTGTGAAGATGAACAGGAGACTTATGTTGGTGAGTGATGCCCCCTTCCCAACACACACACACAGACACAGACACACACAGACAGACAGACAGACAGACAGACACTCGCGATCACAGCTTTCCTTCATCAGCACAGCACTGGACAGTGTGGTTGTAGTTGATAGTTGGACACAATCGAATAAGGATTCCTGACACCTTCACAAAGCGATGTAGCTATAACAGCTACCCTCTTTCACGAGTCTTGATCACTCATAAAATATTCAGAACACATGCTTTATGTATTTCTCTTTCTACTTTGGACTCTTTTCTTATTTGCTATTTGTTATGTTTTTCCTAATTCAACGTGAACTGTATTGTCTTTACAATGTAGCTTGAAACTCTTCTCCACTCATTGCAGATTGCTGTGCTTATCAGTGCTGGATTCATCGGCTGTTGGACACCCTATGGGGTTGTCAATCTCTGGTCCGTTTTTAATGACGGTTCGATCATCTCTCCAGGCCTGTCCATGTTGCCCTGCCTGTTTGCGAAGACCTCCACCGTCTACAACCCTTTCATCTACTACACCTTCAGCAAGAGCTTCAAGAAGGAGGTGAGGGAGCTGTGTTTGGTCTGTGGTCGTTCCAACACCTGCGATGTCTCCGAGGATCACGTCAACAACGGCCTCTACACCGTGTGCGAGAGATCCAAGATGCCCAATGAGAGCCTGAGGATGTGTATCAGAGACACCAGAGATGGACCTGAAGTTCAGGAACCATCGGCGGAAGCTGTGGGTCCTCTCACCTAGAAGTGGGCGGGTGTACATGCGTCTCAGTGGACTGGGGGTATTGATTTCTGGGCTGGCGATGGACGGACAGACGGCGGCAACTTGTGCTTTCTTTACCGTGAGTGGTGCTGTGTGCCTAAGGAGGCGGTCGTACTGGGAGGAAGCATGAGCATTCGTTCATCACTCGTGTCATGAACTGAGATGACAGATCAATACCTTCATAAGCACCGCTGGTGTGTACATTGTAGAGAGCGGGTGTGACTGTCGGACGCTTCGTGGATGGTTGGATAAAGGAAGGACATAACTGCGTCATTCGAGGTCGATCAGACACATGATTGACAGCTGATGAACACTGAGAACACAGGAACCGGGAACGGTAAAATAAACAAAGACTGCTGTGAAAAAAAGAATCCTTCTATGGGATTACTGTTTCAGGTGAAAGGTAAACGTTAATGTTGGACAACTCTCTTCACTTTGAATCGTGGTTGGTGTGTTGTTGTGTACATGTTTATGGTTTGCATGTGTCAAGTCTACAAATCTAGTGTCCAGAAAAAAAGTACGATGTTTGTCTGAACCTTATAAAGTGTTAACATAAGTGGAGAGCATAAGCAGGTATGCAAGATGACTAGGTCATTTCTCTCACAAAAATATCCCTGTACAATGCGACTATTGTACTGTCGGTGCACTGTAGAAGTTGCGTTATAGAAGCTGGGATTAGGTTTCTGGGTAATTAAGTCACTGTGAAAAGAGTGTCATGACAATTGGTAACACTTTGAGTAAAAAGGGCCTCAATAAACATGCATACTCTTCATAAGACATTTCTTTTAAAGTTCATTTTCTCTATTTAAATGGCATGGAAAACCTATGACCTGAGATTTAGGAGCAGCAGAGTGACCACAAGGTAGATTAGCTTCTGGAAATGTGAATTAGTATTAGGAATGGAATGTTAGTTTCAAACAAGGTACTCTTTACACTGTGAACGGGATGTCCATCATCATAGCTCCTAACAGCTTAAGTATTAAACGTTAGAATAAATTGATAAGCCAGTCACTCTTAAGAAAACATTGACAAATGACATAAATGTATCAAGACCCTTCATAAAACCGAAGATATGTATCACAGATGCCCAATAAATATACCAAATGTAAGTAGTTCACAGTTCTAGAAAATGTATAACTACAGACTACAACAGACATAAATATACAGCTATAGTTCTCCTTTCAGTCGTTCTAAGTATTGAGAGCCATTATGGAAAACGATAGTGAAAACATGGTTGAAACCATAGCACTACCTCCTTTGGGTGTTTAAACCTCTTCAGAATACTGCATTCTCCTTGTTGCCTCTCGCAGGTTTGCACTGGGTGAGTTTGGTCGTTCTGCTCATTCTGCAGCTTGCAGAAAGATCTTGTGTAACGTTTTCTTCCAGCTCTGCTTGGTCTAAGGACTCTGATTTACTGTTTTAGATGTGTACAGTCTTAGAAGTGCTGTGTTTGAACAAAAAAATTCAGTTGCTGTTGCCCTGAAATTTCTCCTGGTACCTCAGTTGTTGTGTTTGGCTTAGTGCCCATTTCACGCTACAATAAGGAAACACGCAATGGCCCTTCGTTTTTTCTATTTTTAAAAGGATTCAGGATTTTTCAAAGGATTTTTCAAGGATTTAAGGATTTTACATTTCTCGACGACTCAGTTTCACTGATGTTATGGTTGACTTAGTTCCAGATGTGCCACGTTAAGAAGTTCTATGTTACTGTTTTAATCTTAATGCCACTATGTTCTGAACAGTCACAGACAAAGACACCTTACTTGACCTTATTGTTATCTTATTCCAGCTTTGAAATTATGAACAGTTTATTCAGTACAAACATTCTCTTCTTAGATGCCCTCCTATTTTTTAAACTACTGGTAACACTTTAATTCAACCGTGCTTTAAAACTACTGCGAATGGTTAGTAAATGTAAACAGTAACGATCAGTAAGATAATAAAGTATTTACTTAATTTACTAAACCATCTATGACATCATCCAGATGGTTGTTCAATTTTTTCCACATCATCTGTACATTAGCTCCAAAGAACAGTCATAACGTTTAACCCGACCTAACTTCAGAAATGAATGCGAGGCACGCCAGCACTGGACTGCAGTACTGTACATATCAGACTGATTATTCATGACATGTGAAAACATATAGAAAGGCAGAGGTTAGAGGACTGTTCACAACACTGCCATCACATTAGCAAACAGGCTCTTGACAACAAGGTGCCACCGATAAATGGCCATTGGGTAGGAGTGTCAGTGGCGTTGAGTGGGCTGTCTGGATAATGGTATGGTTGTTGTGGTTACAGCCACAGCGACACGATCTGTGGTTCGTCAAGTTGTTTTAAGTGCTGTAATACACCAAATCCTCTATTCAGAGATGCAGGAGAAGAGGTGGATGTTTCTAGAAGGATAATGAAAAAATTCAAGCTGACAATGTATGCAAATGTGTTGTGTGCTATGCATTATTTTCCAACGTCGCAATGATTAAAAAAAAGGTTGAGCTCACCATTAAACACACAAAAAAAGACTTCATTGCAGAGGTCGATGGTTGTTGAAGTCAAATTTTGCATCCAGTTAATTTTCTTCCGTCTTCTATGATGTCATATCCTGTATTACCCGGAGGCCATATTGTCTCTTGCCCCAAGGGGTCCTCTGATTACCAGAGTTCACTAATCTAAATATCTGTACCAGAGGGCTCCAATCTGATTAAATGTACCAGGTACAGATCCATTACCTGTACCAGGTAATCAGACCTTTTTGGGGCAGCATGGCCATCTGAAAGCCTCCAGATGCAGGGAACAACATCTCTATTACCATCTCAGCTATGACTAACACATCTGTAAATGACATGATGTTGATTTTGGTCATCTTCCAACATTTTAAGGAGGCTGGAAGCAGCTTCTGGGGAAGATGGATGCAGCAGGAGGCTGCTAATGAGCCATCTAATTAGGGATGAAAGTGATAAATAAGAATCTGAGGGCTGCTTAACTGTACATTAGTATGGTTGAGATGGAAGCGTGGTTTCAGACACATTCAGAAAGGTGTTTGTCAGGATTGTTCTATCCAGCTCTTGTTATGTCTATTGTTTTTTTTGTTTTGTTTTTTAAGTACGGTATGGCCATCACGCTTAAAACACCATCAATTATTTCGTGACCTGGATATGTCTACGAAATGTCAAGGTCACGTTTCACACCACTTTGAAAGTGGTTGTTTTTATTCACATAGTCGTGGCTGCCACACCAACATCAATCCGTTCCTTTCTCTCGGCCCCGAGGCTGTTAAAACCACTTACCGTAAACGTTGTGGTGTCCCGGTGACACGTGCGTCATGTGGTCTGAGGCCTTGAAGCTGTGACATGGGTCCGATTCCGGTTAGAATCCGCTTCTCATCTTTCTTTGTTGCGTTCCTGTCTGTTATCTAACTTGCCTGTTGTTGCAATAAATACGTACATATGTACAGACGTAATAAGGGTTATATAACCTAACACCCTACTGAGGACGTCATACAATGCTGTTGCTGGTTCGAGAATTAAGAGAGAGAGAGAGAACAAAGAAAGTGCTCCATGAATCAAAGCTACAACTCGGTGGTACATTGTCTACGATTAAAAGGAACAAAGAAACTCATTAAAGTTACTGTGGATTAAAAGGAGTTTGACAGTCGACTGTCTGAATCGCTCCATATTTACTTTGAACAAATGTGTTGACTACGATGGGTAGATTACTTAGGATTCATCGATATGAATTATCCCCGTATTGATCACATGTTGGACTCGTATTGTCCCAGGGTAAACTCAAGTGCATAGGTTTTAGGTGTTATAAAAAGTCTGTCCTCCAAAGACGTCCCCGCATCCCCGGCTAGTCGTCCTCTCCTTCACGGTCTTTGGTGATTCATCTACCTGGAAGGGCTAGATTTAGCATGGAGAGATGGATCAATATGAAGACAGCATCCAAACCGTGGAACTGAATGGCAGGTTTAGAGGTATTGACTTTGGAAGCTTCAGAGAGCTATGATTGACCACGGCTTAATGGGCGGATTTGGCCTTTGTGATTTATTTAACAGACTTGAACAAGGTTGCTAACCAGGCAAAGTAGGGGAGAACATTTGGCCCAGAGAAAGACAAGAACAGAGAGAGACAGCAAAGGAGACTAAGTGCTTAAGGATAACATCACATCAGCATGTACTTTTCAATAAGACCACACATAATGACATATATAATGCTGTTTAACGTTGCGCACGATGCATTTATTTTTCAACCATATCATCAATCTGTCTTTGACTTCCTTACTTCACCTCCTTTAAGATGAAGGACAGTCAAGGTGAAGTTGGAAACGAACGGCGTTTATTGGAGTGCATATACCGTGTGCATGTTACAGATCAATGGGTTTTTTTAACTTCGCATGATTCGAAGGAAATCTCAAGCGATATTTCCAAACTGAGTGGACGTACTAGAAAGTTGACTGTCTCGTTGTCGACGGCACAGCATGAAGATTATTTATGTGAAGCAGGGCCAGGCCACAATCTCATCTCCATTCCACTACGACGAATAAGTCCAAAATGATGGGATTAACAAGATCAAGATAATACAAATCGTTTTATGTAAGCCAAATGCCATTTGACTAAATGTACGATGTTGAAACCGACATTCAGTATATACTGTCTTCTCTGGTTTGGACGTATAAAGCTTTCTCCTCTGGGATTTAAAGCCAAGCCTACGGCAGTTTAACGTGTAGTTGTAACATTTATCACAAATCTCCGTTTGAGAAAACATTTACGACGCAAATATTCCAGCTTCCATAAAATGTGTTATATCCATAACAATCACGCATTATTATTTCCTTCTGGTATTCTTTATAACATACACATACAAGTTACATATTGACCTGTCTAAATATGATATGAGATACATGTAATGCAAGATTACAGTGGCATTCGATCGTATCAAAAAGTGCAGGAATTAATTCAATGTCAAAAGAGTCAGATTGCTGTGATACATGACTAAAAACATTAGAGGTCTTGAAAACATTAGAGGCCACACATGGTTACATAATGCAAACAAATGTACAATTCCTTTAATCACAACTTTATTACATTATGTATCTATGAAAATTTTATCTGATTCATTAAACCCATTATGTATACCATAACTTCTTATTCAACAGCTCTAGTTGCACAGTCAGACTAACACACTTTCCAACTGTGGCATCTTTCCCGTAGTGAAGAAATAGGCTGAAGTGCACATTGTCATGTCATGGTTAAGATGGTCATGTCATGGTTTAGATGGTCATGTCATGGTTTAGATGGTCATGTCATGGTTTAGATGGTCATGTTGCGGTACAGATGGTCATGTTGTGGTACAGATGGTCATGTTGTGGTACAGATGGTCATGTCATGGTTAAGATGGTCATGTCATGGTTTAGATGGTCATGTCATGGTTAAGATGGTCATGTTGCGGTACAGATGGTCATGTCATGGTGAGGGCTCATGTCTACATGGCCTGCCGGATCTTTTCCAGGCTCTTCTCGATGTTGTCGATAACCTCCACGGCAGCCTGAGGGATTCGGGTTCCTGGGCCAAAGATGCAGCACACACCGCTCTGGAAGAGGAACTCGTAGTCCTGCACACGGAACAAAACAAGGTTCTCAGATGGCTCTGGAAGAGGAACTCATAGTCCTGCACACGGAACAAAACAAGGTTCTCAGATGGCTCTGGAAGAGGAACACATAGTCCTGCACACGGAACAAAACAAGGTTCTCAGATGTGGAAAACTGTGGATTTGTAGTTTGAATGCGACAATACATGAGCAAGACGTGCGTATGCAGTAAAGACAAGCTACTGTACATGTACTAATTAGAATCTTATATCACAACCTGCTTCTAGAAATATGTAATATCTAATACCTAATAAAGGATTTAAAGCAGCGGCCAGATCAAACTAAAAAATGACAAGGCTGCTAAAAACGTAACCCTGCTAATCTTGTTCCATTATATCCTTCTCTGCTTATAAAACGAAAAACGATGACTAACAATGACTACATGTTCGATTGTTAATGCAGCTGTGGAAAGCACAGAACATCCAACCTGAACAGAACGATGCTTCCTATTCAAGTTGTTTACACTTTCCTCTTTGGAGAGGACAAATAAAGATTTTTCTAAATTGATTACGTGGGTACAGACCATTTAAATGTTCTACTGAAAGCCGGAGCAAAAAAAAAGAAGTATAAATTGTTATTAAAGAAAAAATTGTTATTCAACCATAGACGTCAACGACATGACATTTGTCAGAAACTCCACGTTTCCTTTTAGTATCAGTATTTATCATGTTACGAAACATATTTATTCTTCATTTTGTAATTTCCACACAAAGTCCATGTAACTATACTAGGCTATAATTGACACTTTGGTGTATTTGACATAATGGTTACAGGAGTGTAGCTAATGGAATGCCTGTGGGGGGAAAAAAACAACAGATCTAATTGTGGTCGCTCTCCCAGCACCCCTGACGGACTTGACCCGGGCTGTGTGGAAAGTGAACCAGACTGGCGAGCGGTGATCGCCAGGAACAGACAGCTCGAGACAGAGCTATAGATTGATACGTCAATTCGGATCAGCGTAATCCGCAACTTGTTTTGATTCACACTCACTACTCGAGGGCTCACCATCCGGAATCACTCGATTACACTTGCAATGATGACCCACTGACTCCAAGTGACAGGTCATCAACCTGCTAAATGATCGGGATGCTAAATGCTAATCCGAAACGCCTTTCGTGGTCTTCGTTCTTCCCTGCGCTACAGCATGCCCTGCGCTACAGCATGCCCTGTGCTACAGCATGCCCTGCGCTACAGCATGCCCTGTGCTACAGCATGCCCTGTGCTACAGCATGCCCTGCGCTACAGCATGCCCTGCGCTACAGCATGCCCTGCGCTACAACATGCCCTGTGCTACAGCATGCCCTGCGCTACAGCATGCCCTGTGCTACAGCATGCCCTGCGCTACAGCATGCCCTGCGCTACAGCATGCCCTGCGCTTTGCTAGACTGTGCAGTGCTACTGTGTGCTAGACCGTAACACAAACACAGGAAACTTTATTTTACAGCCAATTAAGAGAAAGCAGCACTGTCCTGTAGCCTCCAGCTCTAAAACGACCATCTTGTTCTTCTTTGTTGTTGTGTTTCACTAAAGCCTGTAACAGCCTGCTGCCTGCCTCTCCCAGTCTGCAGACCAGCCTACAACATCGCCTGGTACCTTTCCAGGAAAAACACAACATAGAAACGAGGAGAAAATCAGTGGTTCCAGCATGGAGCCACAGTCCCATAGGTGAAAAGATCAGTTATCATGCATCCCCCTTCTTGTACTGGCAAACAAGTTTCGCACTTGCCACAAATAACATCCATCCACGTCTTACCCAGGAATTGGGAGGATTATGCAGGAAGGAAAGCAAAAGTGTGTTGAGCTCAAGCCTGGCAGTCCTGCAGGGGTGTGAATAATCACAGAGGATACTGGCTCTCTGAACCATCCGCCATCCGAGTCCCTTACCCACCAAATCTAAAGCTCACATCTATCGCCGGAACCCTATCCATCCTGAGATCCTGATTATAGACCTAGTCTGTGGGAGGACGAGCGAGACAGGAAGAGAGGGAGAGAGAGAGTGAGGAGAGAGAAATGGAGAGAGACAGAGAGAGAGAGAGAGAGAGAGAGAGAGAGAAAGAGAGAGTGAGTGAGTGGAAGGGAGTGCGAGAAAGGAACTGGGGAATTCAATTGATTCTGTGAATCAGAGATGAAAGTAGTTCTGTAGTCACAGCTTCTCCCTAAGTTTATCATCTGGATTGATGATAAGTGTGAGGCTGGGGAAGGCTGCTCACCCACTTACAGAGCCTTCCTCTGCACGCTGCTTCAAGAAAATGTTGCCGCAACACTGTCGAAGAGCCCTTCTAAGACTGAAACCACCCATCCCACAGCTCTTAATGTTAGGACGCTATGTAGCAGAGTGCCAGCCAGCCTTCCCCCAGACAAGCCTCTGGTGTGAAACAGCTGGAATGGAAGACTAATCCCAAGCTGGCTAAGTGCTGTTTCTGTTAAGGTAAGAGGACATCTGACAGGGAGGAAAAGAAAGAAAAAAGAGGGGGAGAGAGAGCGAGAGAGCGAGCAAGCAAAAGAAAGATCGACAGAGAGAGAAAGAGATGACGGAGAGACCAGAGATGTGGCCCGTCAGCGGTGGAGAAATGGACAGGATATGTGTTGTTGTTATGGAGATCAGAGGTTACCTGAGGTGGTATGACTCCCCCACAGATGACCAGGATGTCGGGGCGGTTGAGGTTCCTCAGCTCCTTGATGAGCTCCGGGACCAGCGTCTTGTGGCCGGCGGCCAGGGTACTAACGCCCACGCAGTGCACATCAGCATCCACAGCCTGCTGGGCCACTTCCAGAGGAGTCTGCTCATAGCAGGGAACACAGGAGAGAAGTGGACTCAGACCCACGCAGAAGGATTTGAAGACTGACTGTTCGCCGCGAAGGACCACTGCCTTTCACCTCGGTTCCCTTCTGACAAACAAAGTTAAGCCCTGAAAGGATCGTCAGACTAACTCAGTGAGGTCCTTCGCCAAGGACAGGCTCTTAATCTGACAGCCACCTTGAAAATAATTGAAGGAGATCCGTGTAGCTACAAAAGGCCCAAATGAATTGCATTCCCCGTAACAGAGATAGATACCTTGAAAAGAAGCCAGTTTACATGCGACACACTTTAGATGTGAAAACCCGCCTGCCAGGTGTGAACCTACAGGGTAACTGTGTCAAGAGTAGCAGGTTAGCAGCTGCTAGATGTATGATGATGCCCTTTATCAAGGATGCCAAAAGGTATAACAGGAGGAAGAGGAGGCCAGATCTCAGCATGTAAACCTGTTATGTGAAGTCTTTCCTCCCGCGATCGCTCAGAGTAGCGATGACGCACACAAGGCGGTTACGAAACGCCAGTCCCTGTCATGAGAGACCCACACATCCAACACTCACTCATCTGAGCAATTGTCTGACATTTCTCTCTGTCACGTACTCGCCATTGGATGGTATTTATGATTGATGGATTTTTTTTTATTTTTACAACGTCTGAACAAAAAGACAATGACTCGGCTAGAGAAAGTAGAATCTTTGGGAAGTAAAACAAGGTCGATGGTTGACAGGAAGCGATTTGATTTAGACAATGGTCCAGACTTATCTAGTGGACGGAGGGTCACACACATCAACTCTGAATTTGAAGTTATTACACGCTAGATTTGACACAAAGTCGTCCAATGACGTGGCGCTGACGCTAATGCCAGCGACGAGATAGGAGACCACACTGGCAGACCAGATCATACGTCCTGCTTTCAACTTCGTCCCAGACGCGGAAGATTTCGATCAAAGTCGTTCAAAGAAACGTCTATTGAACTGTTCTCTTTAACTGAATTTGTTAGATTTGCTGAGCAGACTTCAAGACCACGTTGTCGGCCTGTCACAAGAATTATACTGTTTAGATGTCTCACTCCAGTGTGTGGAACAGATCCTACTGTACTAGTTGCCCCCCCCCACACACAAACACACATATTTCCCTCGTGACCCCATTCCATAAGAAGACTAATTATCTCGGTTCCTACGGATGGAGAACCCTTCAAAAACACTGCAAGGGGGCACCAGGAACGAGTGGAGGCCCTGAAGACTTGGCTGAGAGAGAAGCAAGCAGCAGGACTGGCCTCTCTAGGGCGGTCAGAGCAGCCAGAGATAGATTGCCATACTTCAATGCGTGGAAAGTTTTCCCTGGTGGTCTAGATAATCGTCCGTCTCTCTGTCTGTTTCTCTCTGAAGAGGAGAAGGTTGGGGAGGCTAAGACTGTTGATGATACCTAGCCAGTAGACAAAAGGAAATGGGGCGCTTTTGCATGACTAAAAGCGAGGGATTAGTGATATTTTCCAAACTTAACTCTGGCTTAACTCTGAGGTATTCTCCTTTGATCCATGCAGCAGCTGGCCTCTTCATTTGTGGGGAATGTTTTGACTACAGAGGACTTCACCCATGGCAATAGAATGCAAGCTAAGGCTATTTTATCTCCTTAAAAAGCATTAAACATGAGCATGGCTCTCATTTTTTCCCACAGGTTCTCATTGTAAGACAGAGTAATAAAAAGCCATGTTGGAATACATTTAACCGAGAGGCCCTCAGTACCACAGATTATGCAGGCCGACTAACCAACAAACTAACAACATGGAAGGTCTACAACGTCACACAGCGTTTTACAAGGGAATGGGTATAGCTCAGTGTTTAGATTGATCTAGAAGTTACAGGTTCACGTCCTAGTTCGTGAATCTCACTTTGGACCGACTGAATCCATTTAGTATTCTCCTTATTCCCATGGATCCCCAGGAGAGCAGCATCAGAATCGTACGTGCTCACTCACCTGGAAGAGAGGGCCGATGTCCACATCAAAGCCCAGGTCAGCAAACCCTGTAGCGATGACCTTAGCGCCCCTGTCGTGACCATCCTGGCCCATCTTAGCCACCAACAGACGAGGATTTCTCCCCTCATGTTTCTTAAACTCGAGGACCCTGGAAACATCACGCAGAAAATGGCAAGGGCTTATGTCATCAGCACGCACGCAGACCATGGACGCAGACCACGCACGCAGACCACCATGCAGACCACGCACGCAGACCACCATGCAGACCACGCACGCAGACCACGTCACAGTCAAGAGTCCCTTAGACTAAATGAACACTTGTGAGCCTAAATGACAGAACTTGCGACAGCTTGGCTGTTTGGAAGAGGACTATGAAAAGAATATGCTTGGATGAGCACCACTCAAACGAGTGCATTTCCTATTCAATATGAAACCTTGTTAACAAACCCCTTCATAATCCAATTAAAGAGAGGTTTTACAAAGCCAATTGAAAGTCCTGTCTCACAGGAATATGACATCAATAGGCTTTGTTGTGATTCATCTTACCGGCTGTTGGTCAGCGAGATTTCTTCGTTTTCTCCGTACTCGCTGCGATACGCTCCGCTCACCATCCTGGTGCTGGCTTTGTGCTCTCCGAACACGGCCTTCATGGCGTCTGTGATCTCCCCGACCGAACACCTGTTTTAACACAACACGTTCCCTCACTAGGGTTATAACAACGAACCGTAAAAGACCCGACCTGAGCCGTACCAAAAGCATTCCAGAACCGGGACAGGAGCGTTCTAGAACCCGACTAGGGCAGGACGGCTGTGGGGTTTGGGAGGGGCGTACCTGGCTCGAGCTGCCTCCACGGCCAGGCCCAGCAGGTTCCCCTCCCTGGTGCGAGCGCACTCCTCGATGGCTGCCAGACACGCCCTGGCCGTCGCTGCATCGCGACTCGCTCTTACCTGCGGGACCAACAGAACCACATCGAAAGATTGCGTTAAGTCTTAGACCCGGCCCTTTAAAAGTGGATACGGTCTGCGTCTAATACTGAGACTGGATCCATCTCACAGAACAATATGAAGTCTGTACTGGGTTTCTGATTAGCCCCTGCGGCACAACGGCTGAAACAACATCAGTTATTGTGTAATTAGGCTTGGCTGTAGATCTCTCTATTAAAGGGCTGTGCTAAATGTGTACGCCACCAGTTTCTATAAATCAATGTCCACACAGATCCATCTGAAAACAGACATGTAGGCAGAGAGACAGACAGACAGACAGACAGACAGACAGACAGATGCATGTCTATAGAGACAGACAGGTAGACAGACAGATATACATGGCGAATAAACCAATTCTGAATTCTTTCCATTTTCAAATCTCAACAACTAGTTCTTCAACCATGGCGCTTCTCCCTTCATTAACCGAGCCACTTGTCCGAGAGAGTCTGATCAGCCGTTCTCCCGGAGAGACGGAGGAGCACGAAGAGGGACTTGAACAAGGATGCGTCTGTGTTGCGCTTCTCTCCGGTCAACCCTATCAGATGCTAAGTGACCTTTCAGCAAAGCCTGACAGGCAGATGTTGCCTCATGGCCCGGGGCATTACTGTAAATCTAACCTGGCTGGCCAGACGCTGGTGGTCCAGCACCAACGCGTACAGCTCCTAAAGCAGATCAAATGGATTCGATCCTAAACTGCCTAATCCCTCAGTGTTCAACAAATGGGGGGAAAAAAAAAGACCACGTTCAAACAAGACAACAAAAACCCCAACAACTCCAAAGTTCATAGACTTGAGCCTGGAGGAGATAATCTGGAAGGTTTCATCCTTTCTGGCTCTCATCCACACAGACATCATGGAAAGGGGATCACAACGTCAGTAATATGTGAAGCCTGCAGCTTGTAAGAGCATCAAATCATGCTAGCTGTGTGGAGCGGAGCAGATGTCGGCTCACGCATGCATTTGGAATCGGCGGCGACGGAGGTTAGAAAAGAATCTCATTTGCAATAGGTCAGAGAGGACGATACCATCTGCCTGCTAGCAGGTCCCAACCTCTGTGTCTGACACCAGGTAGCAGGAAATAATGTAGGCTACCAAGAATACATCGGTCAAGGATGTGACATCACGGGCTAACCTTTCCCTTAGAGGATCAGATTTACACACATCCTGGACCACAGATTGGAAGATTTTTTGATCTAAGCTTATCAAGGTCAAACAATAGCGTAGCTTTGCTGGGACGTATACAGGACGTCATTAAAAGTCATGTACAAACAAGTTTATTTCTAGAGAGAGCCGCTTCGCCTCATGTTAAAGCCGCAGACCATAATCGGGTCTTATGACCCAGTTTATCGTTGAACAGACAGTGCAATTTAGAAGACAGCATCAAGTAATGCCTTGCATTTGCAATGGAGGGTTATGGCCAAATGGCATTACGGCTACAAACATTTAGAAGGGGTGCGGATTAGGTGAAAAATAATCAAATGATCCAAATGATTCATTTCAGTTGACTTGCATAGATACAATGCTCCGTATTGTGTGTATGTGCGAGTTCTTTGTATTGCTGGTAATGCTATAAAGTCCAACATTATGACTCTGCATGGATAATGGTATTATCTTTGTTGCGTTAAAAAACCCACTTGACTTCCTGACTCTTACCTAACGTCTCTATGAACATATTTGTTCTTCCTTTTCGTCAGCTGAAGCGTTGTAACTTCACTTCACTAAGGAGAAAACAGCTGTTTGTTGATGTTTGTTTGAATCCCTGTTAGAGAGCTGAGCACTGTTATCCTAGAGCACAGCAATTCAATCTCAACCTCAATTCCCCTTTCCACAGATAACCATCTGTAGCGAGGTCTACTCCTCCATCACCCTGAATCACTCCTCCATCACCCTCACCGCCATGTCTTATCTCTGGGTGACATTCTTTCGCCCGTCTGGTCTCACGGATCCTTCAGGCAGACGTGTTTGTTTGAACGCTGGACATGTGTGCATGGATGTGTTTGTGAGCAGAATGGTAAGCCTATTGCTGGACATGTGGTGGGTGGGTGGGTGGTGGTGGGGGGTGTCTACGATGCCAGAGGGACAACACCTTACTCACGTTCTTCAGTTTCTCAATCTGTTTGTTGCGGACGATAGTGTTGTCTATAGCCAGGACTTCCACGGTCTCCTCCGTCTCCAAGCGATACTTGTTCACCCCGACGATGACCTCGCTACCTGTGGAGGCCAATCACAAGGAGGCATGTTTTGGATCAATGAAAGGGAACCCACACACTCACTCACAGACCCACTCACACACCTGTTACTTGAGCACAGCAGCAGTGACTGCCAGCTGAAAGCAAGGCAACACCTGGGTTTGTTTTCCTCCCAAGAGACCAAATTCTTATTCTACACACAGAAAACGCACCGAGGTGAGTTGGGGAGGGTCACTTTCAAAGGCAGAAAGTGTCTAGTTTGCTCCAAATGGGTTCACTTGGCAAGGAGCACTGACAGATCCTAAGTCACCTCATCTCTCTCGGTCTCTCTTTTTCTCTCTCCTACTCTGTCTCTGTCTCTCTACCTCTCTGTCTCTCTCTCTCTCTCTCTCTCTCTGTCTCTCTCTGTCTCTCTCTCTCTCTCTCTCTGAAAAGAGGGCAGTATCAGTAGTTGGAAGCAGTCCTTCCCCTGCAGCATGCTGGCTAACCCCTGCCACGCTCGCAAGACCAATCCTCTGGCATCTGATAAGACAGCCTGGGGTCCTGGCTGGGATAAAAGGCACAGATGAGGGAGATGGAGCCAGGGGGTTCAGACTGAATGAGGCCTCCTGTGTAGGGGCGCAAGGGTGTGGGCGGGTATGCGGGTTGGTGATCAAACACATGGGAATAATGAGAAACCCTATGCATGAAATAGTAAAGTGACATGATATTACAGTAACGAGAGAGAGAGAGAGAGAGAGGTGAGAGAGAGGTGAGAGAGAGAGAGAGAGGTGAGAGAGAGACGGGTGAGAAAGAAAGTGATATGTGAGAGAGACAGGTGTGAGAGAGAGTGAGGGGTGAGAGAGAGAGAGGTGTGTGTGTGTGTGAGAGAGAGAGTGTTGGGCGTACGAGACAGGAAGATGCCCCTAGTGATGCTTCTAGTGGCGTATACTATATGGACAGTACTGGGCAGAAGTCTTAAGCAACCAATAATAGTTACTCAGATATTGTCTGTCTTTTTATTGTATTGTTGTCCTCTATATGTGTGTTTAGTGGAACCTGAATAAGAGCTTGGATCTTGTTGCTATGGTGTTGGGATTTAAGATGTAATTTCTCTGCTGGCTGAGACAACAACACAACCACACACAGCCTGGCTACAGCAGAGCTTTATTGCATTTTTCTGAGGTTTCTCTCACCACAGAGAGCCACAGAAGGTGAATAGATTGACAACTGAAATCCTACAAAATCCGTGAATTAACATGCACACGCACTTTAGAAGCGCGTGCGCTGCGACAATTCCCTTATCATTAGTCTCCAAATCCCTGACACTTCACGCCATCTGCGCAAACACGCCCACCGCACCCCTTCGACACGCACCTCGCGCAAAGTGTGTGACTCTCTCCGTGGAAGGGGTCTTCGTAAGGCCAGCGGTGAGTGTATGAGAGCAGAGAACGGAGTGTGAAATAGGCCGAGCTGTTGGCCCGCTCCAGCTTGCCTCCCCAGAGAGACCCCAGAAGAGGAAGACCCTTAGGCCACATTCGTAATGCAGCTTGCCCGCGGCAACTATGTCCATAAAATTGCAGTTAAAATTCATACATGCAGACTGTGTGCGAAGGACTATGCAGAACTCTACTGAGAATGGTTTTACAGTCCCCTTTCATACAGATGGTCGCTTCGGCGCGATCAGGATGTATTGAGTGTAATTGAGAGCTGCAGTGGAATGGGAATCACGACATGATTGGAGGAGGACTCAGAGTCAGGGTGAGGATCCTGGCAATAGCCCCCCCTTACCCACCTTATCTGGGGACAGACGTGAGGCAAGGCACCGGAGGGTGCGCTAACTGGCTAACTCAACAGGGGAAGTGGCCCCTCCCCCTTCAGCAGAATGCAGGGTGCGTTGGGCGTCTGCAGCTCTTTGTATGGCTTCTCAGAGACTGGCCTGGTCAGAGACTGGCCTGGTCAGAGACTGGCCTGGTCAGAGACTGGCTTCTCAGAGACTGGCCTGGTCAGGGACTGGCTTCTCAGAGACTGGTTTCTCAGAGACTGGCTTTTCAGAGACTGGCTTCTCAGGGACTGGCCTGGTCAGAGACTGGCTTCTCAGAGACTGGCCTGGTCAGGGACTGGCTTCTCAGAGACTGGCTTCTCAGAGACTGGCTTCTCAGAGACTGGCCTGGTCAGAGACTGCTGCTGGCGCCATCTGCTGAACGACAGCCAAAACATCTGGCAGCTCTGCCCTCCAACTCAACTGGAAATGAGGCGCAGAGCTAATTGGTGGCTGTGCTGTTTTGGAATGAGCGTGGGTCTGGCTGCAGGTCTGGTGGTTCTCTGGGGTGGAAAGTGAGTTTCAGGTGCCCTTTAGAACCCTGATGCATGAATACACATCCACACGACTGACTGAAGAGCACTCCACACCCACATACTGATGACTTTCTTCTGAATGGATTCAGTGGGCAAAGACTCATTCTGAGGCTATTTGTTGTCTCTTTTTAGAAAGAAAGCCTTGTGAAGGAACAAATGATGTGTCTGGTTCATACATACGTTGTTCAAGGGAACTAACCAGTAAACTACTGGGCACTTCTGCTTCTAAACTATCTACTGCTTATATGTCCCCTTCGATAAACTTATGTGCTGAACTAAGTAAAAAAATATATATTCAAAAAAAAGGCGAATTAAATATTGAGTGGATGTCTTCTGCCTGACTGGGCCCACAGTCTGCCTTGGGGGAAACACTTAACTTAAAGGTTCGTGGAGGAGAGGAAGACACCAGGGTGGGAGAGAGGATGAGGGAGAGGGGAGGAGGGAGAGTGAAGGAGGGAATGAGGGGGAGGGAGAGAGCAGGAGGGAAAGTGGGGGAGGGAGAGAGGAGGAGAGAGAGAGAATGTGGGAGAGAGGAGGGAAAGAGCAGGAGGGAAAGAGGAGGAGGAAGAGGAGGAGAGAGAGAGAGAGAGCATGTGGGAGAGAGGAGGGAGAGACAGGAGGGAAAGAGGAGGAGGGAGAGAGGAGGAGGGAGAGAGCATGTGGGAGAAAGGAGGGAGAGAGCAGGAAGGAGAGAGCATGATGAGCAGCTTGGTCAGGGTGACCCAGTGTGCAGTACAGTACCTGAGTCTATGCGAGCCTGTCTGCGGGCAGCACACTCCTCTATGCGGAGTTTAGGAATGCCCTCTGCCACTGCCCTGGCCATGCCTCCCATCTCCTCGATCTCACTGATGAACTACACAGGAGGGGACAACACACACATTAACGTGGAGCAAAAGTCTTGAAGTTGGGAAAAACGACATGTACTGAGCGCTGGCCTAAGACACTCCCGACCTCTGACCTTTAGGGCGGTGTTGTAGACGTCATCGGTTAGGGCCTCCATCATGTGGGATCCGCCCCAGGGGTCGGCCACCTTAGGTATGCCAGACTCCTCCTGGATGATGATCTGCGTGTTGCGGGCGATGCGGGCGCTCTTGACCGTGGGCAGACCCAGAGCCTCGTCGAACGAGTTGGTGTGAAGCGACTGGGTGCCCCCGAACACGGCGGCCATGGCCTCGATCACAGTCCTCACCACGTTGTTATAAGGGTCCTGAAGGGGAGAGCAGACGCAGCTCTCAGTGTCTGTCATGGACACTTAACACAGACACTCCACGCTGAAGTACCTCCGCAGAACATCCAGTTCTGTCTCAATTCCCTGATGCTCACGACAATCCTGTCTGCCAGAACTCTTCATCTGATGTTAGATGTGAAAAGCCACGCAGGATCTGATGTGTTGGTGCCAGGTACCTGTTCAGTCAGAGACCATCCAGAGGTCTGGCAATGTGTTCTGAGGAGGAGGGACTTGGCCATCTTGGGCTGGAAGTTCTCCTTGATCAGCGTGGCCCAGAGCCGTCGACCGGCCCGGAGTTTGGCTATCTCCATGTAGAAATTCATGCCGATGCCCCAGAAAAACGACAGCCTGACGGACAGAAGGAGCAAGAGGTTTGATCCAAAACAAGCATCTTCGTGTCAGAGTCGATTCCTTCTGTCAAAACACTCCAAAGAACAAAACTAAATTCAGGATTGCGCCAGTCTCCAACTTCAACGCCCAACCCAGAAACCAAGAAGAGTCTGTGTGAACGGCAGATTCGTTCCAGTGCAGTGGAAGGAGGATAAAGGGAGGAAGAGGGAGGGAGAGAGGGAGGGAGGGAGGGAGAGAAGGGGGAAAGGCAGGGAGGAATGACAAGGGTGGACATATGGCTAATGATGCATAACAGAACACAACAAACAAGCCAGCCTGAGATGGTAAGATCCTACCCAGCACCTTGGGAGAGAGACAGATCTCACAACAGCGCTGTCCTCCCCAGAGGTCTGCAGTTCCCCTATCTGATCTGGCTGACTGTCACATGGCTCATGGCTCCACAGGGCAGAGAGGACAAACGCAAACTCCGGACGAGCGAGCAAGAGAGACTGTGAGAACATCTCTGAGTCACTAGGATTAAGAGCGCTGGAGGTTTACGACGCTGCTGTTCCTTTCAGACACGGGTGTTACTGGAGATATGATACTTGATACAGATCTTATGACCAGTTCAGGCTGGCAATAGGGAAGCTTGGGGGCGAGGAACAGAAATACATGACATTAATTAAGTTTAAGACCAAATAAAATGTAGGAGAGTATTCCTTTCTCAAATCAAGGTTGGAAAAAGGCATGGTGGACAGCGTACAAACAGTCCACATAGTCTAGTCACGGCGCTATATTCAATCAGTGCTCTTAGTTTAGCATCTATTTAGCATTACCTATTTGCACATTCATCCCTGCCAGGCCCCAGCCCTGGCCCCAGCCCTGGCCCCGGCCCTGGCCCCGGCCCTGGCCCCAGCCCTGGCCCCAGCCCTGGCCCCAGCCCTGGCCCCAGCCCTGGCCCCAGCCTCGCCATCACCCCTTATTACACATTACTGTGTGAGAAGGTCTCGTTCCTTTTCTTCTTACCTGGGGGCAAACTCGTCGATGGTGAGGCCAGCTTTCAGCCCGGTGCGGCAGTACTCCAAGCCATTAGCGATGGTGTAAGCCACCTCCAAGATGGCGTCTGCCCCGGCCTCCTGAAGGTGGTAGCCACTGATGGAGATGGAATTGAACTTGGGCATGTTCTGTTAGAGTTGGACAGGTAAACGCAAACCGAATGTGTCAATTAACTGGCAGACCTCAAGTCAGAATGTCTCCTACAGGTGCTGGATCAAGTTGGGCTGTAAAAGTTACAAAGTGGAACGAGTGGATGCCTACTTTGGATGTGTAGGCGAAGATATCCGCGATGGCGTGCATGGATGGTTCCGGAGGGAAGATATAGGTGTTGCGCACCATGAACTCTTTAAGAATGTCGTTCTGGATGGTGCCGGTCAGCTTGGCTTTGGACACGCCCTGCTCCTCCCCCGTCACTATGAACATGGCCAGGACCGGGATCACCGCCCCGTTCATCGTCATGGAAACGGACATGCGCTCCAATGGGATTCCGTCGAACAGCATTTTCATGTCTTCCACCGTGTCTATGGCAACTCCCGCCATTCCCACGTCTCCGTGGACGCGGGGGTTGTCCGAGTCGTAACCTCTGTGCGTGGGAAGGTCAAAAGCCACAGAAAGACCTTGCTGTCCAGCTTAAAACAGAGTAACACAGAGAGTTTGAGATGAGAGGTTACTACAAGCGTTAAGATGGAGTTGATTCAACCACAAACTAGACTTGACAAGATGACTAAGAGCATTTCCATGTTACATCAGGCGCTTTAAATGATTCGATTTACCTTTCATTGGATTAAGATTATATTATTCAACTGACCGAAAGTACAGAAAATTTGATAACAAGACCTTTCATTGCTGTACGAATATTTACACAATTTGAAGAGCTACTAATATCAAAAATATAACTGCCATTACAGATTCAGAGGGTGAGCAATAAACACAGCGATGTTTACAGTCCTGTGCGCGTGTGTTCACGAGCTGTTTACCTTTGATATTATCTCTGTAAAACTTGTTGCTTTCCTCCACGGTGCTGAAGCCAGCATACTGTCTGATGGTCCAGGGTCTGGATGTGTACATGGTAGGATAAGGCCCTCTAGTGTAGGGAAAGACTCCAGGCAGTTCATCTGGGATCGCAGCAGAGTCGGACTTGGTGTAAACGGGCTTGATGTTGATGCCTTCTGGCGTTCGCCAGATCAAGTCTTCTGGGTTCTTCCCTTTTAGCTGCTTTTTGGCCAGTTTCGTCCATTCGGGGTCGAGCTGGATCTCGTCGCGACTGGGAGCGGCGGTGCGGAACTTGCGGGAGCGTGTTTGCGTGCCGCAGACGGAGCTTCCAACAAGTCCCCGAGCAGCCAGAGCGGCACATGCTCTGTGGGCGGTCAGCATGCTGTCGGCTGTCTGGAGGACTCAGTCACACACCAAACACCTGGAGACACAGACAGGGAAAGAGTTGGTGATAAGTTTAAATCAATAAAATAGTCGAAAACATATCCAACAACTATTGTTTAGCTAATCTCAATATAACAGCACAGTTATAGAGTCACTGAAGCACGTTAAACACAGTTAGAGGGCGATTACGTATTCAATCACGTACACCACCCTGCTTGATAGTTAGCGATTATCTTACTGTGTCAGTGTTGGTCTACTTTAAAGTACGGCTGCTAACATGGTGTTAGTACTTTGAGTGACTTTAAGTGACATAAAATAAGATTAACGTTGTGCTTGCTAAGATCTTGTAACTTAAGTGACCTGCATGTCACCAAACTGACTGTCAATTTCATGACATTAGTTGTGTTCCAGCATTAGCTAGCTAGCTAACTACGTACGTTAGCTATAGCTAGTCTGCACTAGCTGTAAAAGTCACTATTCATCTTGAAAGGTGAAGAAACATGAAACATCCTACAACTAAATATGACAGAGGACTTTCAGAGCAAGAGTGTATGTTTCACTAAAGGCAATCGTATTAGTAAGCACACATTCTGACCTTGTATTTGTTTTGTTGTTGAGTGGCGTTGAAGGAAAGGCGTGCGTTTGACGGACCAATAACGTTTCACAACATCAAAACTGACCAATCGCAAAGAAGTAGCACGTGTTACACTCTGAACTTAGACACCGGATGTGAAAAAAACAGCAAGAGCGATTGAAATCTTCATGAGATGTATCACGCTCACCTCAGTTCGTCTAAAAACTAAACACGTAATTTTCACCCCACTTTACTCTCTGTGGTTTACATGTGTATCCTCTAATGAAAGGATATATGTTTTACAAGGTATGATTTCAGCCTTGCGTCTCAAACGTAGTTTTTAAATGAACTGTAATGCAATGTTCTGAGCTAACCAGATGAGGGGGATGTTTCATTCACTGGTTTTTAAACTGGAACTAAATCAAGGATACATTAGTTTACCATCTTACTCATTTTGACATCCATCGTAGTAACCATATATACTAAATGTTACCATCATATTTGCTAGTGGAAGATTTTAATAGATACAGCCATACATGAATGGGATTGGGGGTGCCCTATAGGGGTTAGGCAAACCCAGAATCAGGCCCCCCCCCCCCCCGCCCCCTCATACAGACACAGAAATGAGTCTGAAGTCAGTTTCAACAAACGCAGTTCTCACCATTTTTATTAAGTTGATCAAATGGTTAGAAGCTCTGGGCGGCATAAGTTCTGTACAGTACTGGATTTGAATGACCTCTTTTGTGAACTTGCATTAAATGTTTAGAAGGGATACAAAATATGCTAAACACAGCAAGATAATTTATAGCATAAAGCATGATATATTGTTTTTTGTTTTAATTATCAAAGTGGCAATGCAGACAGTGGTTTTGTTAATGCCCAGTTAAGATACAGAATATTGTCCTTCCACAATGTGCCCTACTTTTTTAAACAGTAAGGCAGTATGTTTTGTTTGCAGTGCATTTACGGCTTTCATCAGTTAACTCTTTTGTCATTCGTTGATTCAATAAAAATATACAACCTAAAATGGAAGAAATAAACAAGGAAGCCTAAAGACATAAAACATTAAGACAAAGAAGCCCAACAAAATGGTATCTTGAGTGTAAATCGTCTACTAAGCCCTCATCTAAGATAAAAGAAGTTGGCAACAAAGCTGTAGATTCTTTAAGCGTGAAGCGGAAGAAGTTTTCACGTCGAGAAGGGGACAGTTGTTCTGTGGTGGGGCGGCCCAGTCCATTGTAAATCCCTCTTGTTGAGAGTAGAGAGTGGCATACATAGCCCCTGTAACCTTTGAACCGCATGACCCCCCCCCCCTTGCCCCTGAGACATCGTCGTCATCACTCCAGCTTGAGCAGCTCTACGTCAAAAATAAGCGTGGCGTTGGGAGGGATGACGCCTGGGTGGCCCGTCGCTCCGTACGCCACGTCCGGTGTGCAGGTGATCTTAGCTCGTTGGCCAAGGCTCATCTGCAGGGTGCGGAGAGAAGGGAAAGACCAGGCCGTTACCATGGTAAAGCGACTGCGTTGGGTGACGTCCGTGTGTGTTGATGCTCCAGGTGCTCAGTCTCACCTGTGCGACTCCTTCCTCCCAGCCCTTGATCACCTCCTGGCGTCCAATCTTGAACTTGAAGGGCTTGTTTCTGTCTCGTGAAGAGTCGAACTTCTTCCCGTTCTGGAGCATCCCTGACACAGACACACCACAAAGACTCATTCATCTGAACCGTCGGCAATATAAAAGACCTTATTGTACCGTCTAAACACAACAAGCAGGAAATTCTCTCACACACACACACACACATCCTTGTTACGCACCAGTTCGAAGTTTCGACAGTTATTCAAAAAAAGCTTCCTTCGTTTGTAAAACTAAACGAAGTCTCTCCTTTACGTCGGAGAAGCATGGCGACATCAAAGCGAAGATGAAGGCAGCTTTTAATATTTCAGGGCCGTCCTACAACCACGTTCTAATTCCACTGGTCATCTTTATCCTCATCTTGTGCTTGTTTCAGTCGTTTCAGTGAAAAAGTGAATGTGGAATATGATGCATTGGCCTGATTCGGTAGATTATTTTTGACGTTAAGTAGGTCATTGCTAGCCTGCATCTGGACCACAGGGGAGTGCTGTGTGCGTGTGAACTTTGCAGACCATTCAGGCATGCTAATATAATAAACCTCACTGGACACTTCCACAACTGAGAGTCTACTTTAAGCCACCACAATGCACGACAAACTCCAGATACCGATGTACTTTGTAAACTCACAAAAAATAAGCGTGTTATGGTTGAGGGAAACGCCATCGCTTCAGAAAAGTAGCCTGTTATAGACCCAGGAGAAACCTTCACCTTACCCACCGTATCAAATGTCAACCTGAACCCAGATACCCCAAAATATCCCACTGGGTAAGACAATATTAATCATCAACACCAGCCTCTAGTCTACAGCATCGGCATGTATAATGGTAGCGAGGGTATTTTAGTGTCAGGTGGAACACCTCTTAATGTAGTCGTTCTCGGTTGTCTACATAGTCACACTGACATAGACGAGCGATTCCACCACACGCAGACATAACATCAGCGTAAATAGTTGCCATTAAAACCAGCCAACGAGAGATGAATCTTGTACTGTACTGGCTGCATCTCTTCTTACAGTCCCCCCTAAACTTAGCCTAGCAGGGGCTGAGGCTTCCAGGAATCCCCCTGTCGCACAGATATCAGGGAGCTCCTGGCTTGGAGTCACAAGGAACATGCGGGGTCGAACAGAGACTCCCTGGTTCAGGTCAGGGTCTGGGTGATGACCATCTGTTCATGGTCACCCACTGGCTAACCGCAAGCCCCCTGCAGCAGCCTGTTCTTTTCTTAAATCCGTCTGAGCTGTTTAATTTTGAAAGAACTTTACTGGCTTTTCTGGCTGAAACCCCCCCCAAAAAAACACACCCAAAAAAAAGAGGTATGAGTGTTGTTATAATTGCCAGTGGATTCCTGTTCCTCTGGTCTCTGCGAGTCCAAAATGTGCCGAATAAAAGGAGGAACGTGGTTGTGTGTCAGTAATCAAGAGACAAAACAGAGCTGAGGGAAATTGGCCAACAAGCCCAGTGGTGGAGTGGAAGTGGAGCTGGAGTCGGGGTGAGGTCCTTGCAAACAAGCTGTTTTGAAACAAAGCAGTGCCATAACTTTCCTTAGGCTCAGCCCTGGTCCCAGACAGACCCACTTAAGTAGCGTGAGAGCTCAGAGCACAGTGGGACTCCGGCTCTATCTGGAAAAGCTGTGAGAAGGGGTGGGAGGGGGATGGGGGGGGCTATTTTTACCCTGTTTACTGTATCCCTGTCTCAGCCCCTGTCTAGCAGGCTGGCTGGACAGCCTTCTAGCCGAAGCCCGATGAAACCAGATAGCGCGCGTATGCCATCTGCTTACGATACCACTATCGTAGACGTGTTGGCACATCACTGGGCTGCAAACGCAAATGTGTCGACGTAAAGAAAAGCTGTTCGTGCGTCGTGGATCTTTCAGGAGTTGGAGGATGGGGAGGGTGTAGGGTGGCATTTATTCAGCGTTTAATTAGGCAACATGGTCACGGCTAACGTAGGCGATGAGCTGCAATCATGTGCTCGATTTCAACTTGAGCCATGACGCGTTGCTTTTTTAACTGTGAAGAAAAGAACCATCAAAAGTGTGTATGTGTGTGTGTGTGTGTGAGTACACCTATGAGGCAGTGCATTCTATGTGGGATGGAGTGGGCAACAACTGCTTCAAATTGAAGTCAAACAATTCAAGCTGTTCTGCTAAAAGACAGAACCCACCATACACGATTCCTTATGGACACAACTCCTAGACACACCACGCAAACAACAGCCCTGTATTGCACCAACAATCCCCCATTAAAGGCATTCCATTCTGAAACACAAGACACGTTCAATCCCTTGAAATGCTGTGATTGTTTCTATTTCTGTGTGACACTCTGACCAAGTGGCCCGGGTGGTAAAGTTGCCACATTTCACAGCAGCAGTGCTCAGCTAAAACGTAGAGAGAGACGCCCAGTATAGCTTCATGACATCATTGGTTAGGAGGCCTGGAGAGATACTGCAGGTGAAGGCCCAACACCAATCACAAAACTCTGATCACAAGTCATCAATCTCCAAACACCTCCGCCACCTCATCAGTCACTCCAGCATTGTGCTCAAGGATTTTTTTTAACCTGAACTAAACTCCTAACAGTCAGTGAGGAGGTCAGGAGGTTTCTCACAGCAAAGCTCTTTCAGGATCCTCCTACCCAGCCTCTCTTTCAACATCCCATTGTTAGTGTTGTACCTGGGCTGTGATGACAGGCGAGTGGAAAGGAGAACCCACCGGGAAGATCTCCGTGTTTCCATGAATAGACCACCGGGCTTGAGACAGAGACATCATTGATTTTGTTCTGCCTGTTGGGACTGGGTGGGCTGTTGTGAAGGGCGTGTGTTTGACAGAGTGACCTCCAGGCTAATTGAGCTTTCTAACACTGTGGATGACATGCTGTCTAACAGACCACGAGGGCCCTTGCACATCCAAGGTTTCCAAGTGCATGTTTGTATAAGCAACTGAATGTCTTGATGAGAAAAGAAAGTCCAAACTCTGACAAATCCACCATTTGCAAGTAATGATCTAGGCCGTTATCTACCAACAATATTGCTATAGTGTGTATATTCAATAAGTCAGAACCTGGTGCCTGGTTTGGTGCGATGAGAAGGATTTTATTACGCAAGGGCCACTGTCCCTGAAGAGAACTGTTTGAGCCTCATAATGTGAGTATGGTGTGGTTTCATCCAGCACAACACAACGTTATCCGGGTAGTATTGCTACATGCGTTCAGATAAAAACCAAGCCTCCTTCCATGAACTCGATACTAACGCAATAATTTGTTGCAGCGAAAAAAAGGTAGCCTGTTGTTTAGGTCGTAAGAAATCTACGTTCACAGTTTTGGCTTTTTTGACACGAAAGCGTTCATTAGTCCCTGGATTCTTGGCACAAACAGGCTGGAGCAGGATTAGATGACGGAGAGAGACGGAGAGCAGGGAGGGGGGGAAGGGCCAGGGAGAGGGGGAGAGAAAGCAGGAGAGTGTGGGAAAGAGAGAGAGGAGATGAATTGGGGGCAAAGAGAGGTAGATGATGAGGGAAGAGAGAGAGGAATGTCTACAGAAACCAGATGGAAAAAAAGGGCAGGAGAGGCATGGAGAGAGACAGAGGAAGAAGCCAGAATAGAGAGAGAGTGACATGGAGAGAGAAAGAGACCCGGCAGAAAGGAAGATGAGGACACAGAGGGAGTAGAACAGAAGGCATGAGAAAAAGATTGGAGGGCGGGAGAGAGAGACAGGGAGAGCCAGAGAGACACACAGGGAAGGATAGCGACAGAATTTGAGAGAGAAGACGAGCGAGCACGAGACAGGGAGAGCCAGAGAGAGAGAGAGGGAGGGAGGTGGGTGAGGGAGGTGGGTGTGGGAGGTGGGTGAGGGAGGTGGGGGAGGGAGACAAGAAAGAGACGGTCAGGAAGAGGAGAGAGAGACACAGAGGGATAGAGACAGAATGAGAGAAAAGAGAGAGCGAGACGGGGAGAGAGGGAGACAGGGAGAGCAGAGAGAGACACAGAGGGATAGAGACAGAATGAGAGAAAGAGAGAGCGAGACGGGGAGACAGGGAGAGCAGAGAGAGACACAGAGGGATAGAGACAGAATGAGAGAAAAGAGAGAGCGAGACGGGGAGAGAGGGAGACAGGGAGAGAGGGAGACGGGGAGAGGAGATACAGACATGGAGGAGACGATGAGAGCACACACAGCATTAGTGCTTCTCTAATAGGGTCAACTTCCCTGCAGACATCAACACAGCAGCGCCTGTGGCCTTTATATAGCCTGGTGCTGCAGTGAAGGGCCTCTGAGCCCACAGTCAGAGCTCTCCAACTGACCTGCTGAGACAAGCCAAGGAGCACCGCACAGCAACCTCAACCTACCAAGACTTTGTTTCAATCTATTAAATTCAGCAGAAATTCTTTCAGGTGATGTTTGGTGGGTTCTTGTTTGCTATCTATGCGACCTTTGACAAGATTAGGTTCGATCAACATGGAATTCGATTTTTTTTTATTTATAATTATTTTAATTATCATATTATCTTTACAACATGATAGTCAGCACTAGCAATACCTCGTGAGAGAAGGGATCAGTCTGGCAGCAACAAAAAAAGATTATCTCCTGAAAGTAAGATGATAAACCATCCGGTCTTCAATTATGTATTTTTGCATGTTCAGCCTTTAATCCAGATTGCATTCAGTCAGGTCCTTACGGACTACAGTCATGCAGAATATAATCAGTGTCAGTACTACGACTGTTTTGTAACCATGGATACGGTAAAACTACCTGAATGTTTTTACTACTCAGCGTTTAGAATGCGAAAACGGTTGACGGGAGAGAAATACTATCTGGGCTAACTTGTTACATGAACGCTATAAAATAATCCTGTTTGAATGTAGGATTCATACTCATATTAATACTAAATCCGACAGCCCACTGTTCTATAGGTATGTGGCAGTAATTCCTTGACATAAATTGATTCAACAGTCTGAACTTGTGTGCAAGTGTGGATTTGAATTATTGTCCAGTATTTGACGCGAAGGAAGTTCTCAGGGCTAAATGTAAACAGAGCCGACAGGAAGGAGTCGGCCTGGTTTGCTTGCTTTACCTGTGTAGTGGACCACACATGTCTGACCCTTCTTTGGAAACGTCCTTCCTGTCAAGAAGAAAACGCAGAAAGATTTTGCGTCCAAGAAGGTTCTCGACTGATATAAAAACACATTGTTTATTCACCCCCCAAATACCGACAAGACCCCACTGTTTAGTCAAGTCCAAATAGACCATCTTCAGAAAATAATATAGCAATGTGGTTCAATTTATAGCTAAACCAAACGTTACCTAAGTACAGCTATTAATATCAAGCTATCTTTCTCGCGTTTGCTGGAAGCAACATCTTGAAGAATATGGTGTTCGAGAGTTCTGGAAAGATTGTTCTGGGCTTGGAGGACCAGCTACCTGCGCTCACAACCGTCTAAAAATGGTACAAGCTGTTACAGTGTGCGGTTAGACTGTAATTCCTTCCACCGCCGTCACTTGCACAAAACGCCAATTCACAACATGAATATCGCATTATCAAGATCATCTGAAAACAATTAAAACAAAGATTGCTGCAGAACAATCTCCATTTCCTATTCATAATGACACAGAAGCGAGGATAAAACAACAAACTCACCATCTCCTGGAGATATTGTTTCGACGTCCACACCCATTTTGAAAAAAAAAAATTAACAATGGTATTTAAAGCATACAACTAAAGCAGGTTCTATAGCTATCCTGGTGGCTACTGTGCACCCTACAGTAAGACCATTCATGCACAGATCCACATCGGTCTATGTCTGCCAGATTGTATTACACCACTAGGTGAAGATATCCAATACTATGAGAAGTTGAACGTCCGCTCAATGTCGTCGTAAACCAAACCATTTTAAGACAGATATTGGACAATAATGTTGTGGATAGCAAATGATCTCTTCAGTGATATACCCTTACGTATGGAGTTGTAACATGTACCTATTCATTTATATTTGTTTTTTTTTCTAACATCTCAAGCGCCATACCTTCAACAAAATTTGATTTTCTGCTACATATCCTACAGCACCATCTTGTGGTTAACTTCTGAACAATGTCGAAAAGCAATAAAACGTCAAATCCCACAATTCCACGTTGTGTCAAATTTTTCAGTTCCGGGTCAATGGAGAAACTATTCAAGCAAGGAATAAGTGAATTAAACGTGGGAAACTGGTTCATGTTCATTGTTTTAGAAATATGCTATTATCTACGCAAATACGTTTATCACATTAATAAGAACGTTGACAGATCGTAAGCGCCTGTCAAGTGTCAACGTCGTAAGTTCGTTCTTTCTCTGCGGTCAGGCATGGCTTTCTGCTGTACTTTTTTGCTGTCACGATGCTATGTTTGTAAGATAGGAATCAATGCTCACTTCCTAGAACTTGAAAAAAAAAACAACTGTGTGCTGATGCTTGTGACTTCTAAACAAACCCAACAGAAATTGAAGTCTTTATATTCACAAACGTCAACTTAAAACTTGCCTACATCATACGCTACGTTAGACTGCACAGGTATCGGAAAAATCTCGCTTGCTGTATCTCACTACACCGCCCCCATTAGAGAGACACCTCAATACCTTTTTTACAGGTAACGCGAGGTTCCTCCGCAGTAGTTCCCAGAGCATCGGTGTGTTATACACAGATCTGCGTAGCTAAGGTCACTCTGGCCTAAGCAGCTCAGTCCATTTCTCATGGAGTTGGGGGGGATTAAGGATTTCGCCTTGACAACGACACATGGAAGAGGCTTTTCCTATTCTTAGTGTGTGATGGCAGTCAGGGTGACCAGGTAGAGCTAGTTAGTTCTCTGCATGACAACCTCAATCCAAGGCTTGGATCCACCTTTCTCTTTCATCGATGTTACAGATCGAGTGATATTCGTTCGTTCTCTCTCTCTTCCGTCGGGTTAACCTGAGCTTGCCTCTATTGTCAGTATGGATCTGGGCAAAGCCAAGCTGTTGAGGACGGGACTGAACACTCTCCATCAGGCTATCCACCCTGTCCACGGGCTGGCATGGACGGACGGTAAACAGGTGTGCCTCACGTCTCTCTGCTGCGTCAACGGGGAAGTCAAGTTCGGGGACACCAACGTCATCGGGCAGTTTGAGCACGTGCTGGGGCTCTTCTGGGGCCCTCTGTGTTGCTCCGGCTCCGCCGCTCTGCTGGCCGTCCAACACAAGAAGCATGTGACAGTGTGGCAGCTGCAGCTGAGCGCTCTGGAGCAGAACAAGCTGCTGTGCACGCAGACCTGCGAGATGAGCGAGCCGTTCCCCTTGCTCTCCCAGGGCTGCGTCTGGCACCCCAAGATGGACATTCTGGCCGTCCTGACCAAGAAGGACGCCTCGGTGCTCTTCTCCGTCCGGGTGGACAACCGGCGGGTGAAGGCGGAGATCCGAGCCAGCGGGCTGATCCACTGCGCCTGCTGGACTCAGGATGGCACGCGCCTGGTGGTCGCCATAGGCAGCGCCCTGCACTCCTACATCTGGAACGACATCCAGAAGAGCCTGGTGCCGTGCTCGTTCTGCCCGGTCTTCGACGTGGCCGGCTACGTCTGTGCCATCGAGGCCACGGGGGACGCCCAGGTTGCCGTGGCGACGGAGCTGCCCCTGGACAGGATCTGCGGGCTGAACGCAGGGATGGCCTTCGACCTGCCGTCGGACGGCGAGCACCTGTCAGGGGAGGGCTCTCCTGTGGTGCTCCTGGATGAGGACGGCTGTCTGGACCGGAGGAGGTCCTTCGACTTTGACAGGTCTTGCATCTCCTCAAACTCAGGTCCCATGGACCTCACCCACATCCTGGCCAGACATCGGCGCTCGGACCCCAGCCCCCTCATCCACCTCCGTCGTAAGGACCACCTGACTGGCTCCGGACAGGACTCCTCCCACCTGATCCTGGTCACCTACGAGCGAAAGGTCACCACCACCCGGAAGGTCAGCATTCCTGGCATCCTTGTCCCGGACATCGTGGCCTTTGACCCTAGGGGCGGCACGGTGGCAGTGGCGTCCAACACTTGTAACATGGTGCTGGTCTACTGCATCATGCCCTCAGCCATGCCCAACGTGCAGCAGATCTCCCTGCAGAAGAACGAGAGGCCCAAGGGAGTGTGCTTCCTTACTGACAAGATGCTCCTGATGATGGTGGGAAAGCAGAAGTCCAACGACCCTGCCTTCCTCCCCTCCTCCAACACTGACAAATACCTCCTGAGAATCACCTACAAGGAGCTGGTGTACGACGGAGAGGCCCCCAAACCCTGCTCCCCCAGCCCGGGAAACCCCGATTCTCCTTTCAGCTTCCACCACGGGATTAGGAGACACTCGGAGTACTCCGGTAAGGAGGAGCGAGAGCGTGCGGGGGGGATAAAGGAGCTGGTTCTACCGAGCGGGGCTGTAATCTCGTCTGCGTCACCCGGGAACAGACGCAGGCTGGTGGAGGAGATCAGGAGCCCCGAGCCCAGCCCGTTCGCCAGCTCCACTGACTTCTCTGACCGTGCCACCTCCAGCGCCTCCTCCGTCACGGTGGAGAACTTCGACATGGATCACGTCCACCGCATGTCCTCGCTGGCTGTGACCGGCCAGGCCAGCCGCGAGTCCAGCCGCCCCTGCTCTCCACGCTTCGACCCGGTGGACAAGTTCCACAGCGACCCCACCCTGCCCAAGACCTCCTGCCTTCCCAAGGAGCGTCCGGTGGACCAGCTCAGCCAGAACATGGAGCGGATCTTTACACGCTTCGCTGACATGCAGCAGTGCCTGACAGAGATCAGAGACTTCACCCAGAACGGGAGGAAGGTGCAGGGGGGCTACCCCAAAGCCTGCGAGCCCCCCTATGTCAACGTCACATGCCAGGTAGGTGCTGACGACGACGCCCTACACATTCGTGCATTTGTTCACTTGATACTGTAACCTAAAGATATTCTCTGTTGTTTTCATTAAAGAATTGCAAAATGGATGTCACCGTAAATAGGTCTAGTTATAGTCTACTTGAGCTGAGACGTTGATGGGAAGAGGTGAATGCTTGATGTGGACCAATTTACGTTTTTTGTTTTACTGCTGTCCGAATAACATGACAGTATGGAAGGACCTCGTGTGGAAATATCTCTGCTAATGGGATCATGCAGTTACCTACAAGTGCATTGCTGTTTCGTCACGTGCAGAGCTGGTATACATGCGTTCTCCTGCAGGCCCACAGTGTTTACAGCGTGACATCCATTGTCAGCATGTGCCAGATTATTGTTTATTAGCCAGATTAAGACATTGTTTGTGTTGCAAGAATAGTACAGCGTCTCGAAAGCAAATGAACCTGATTCACCCCCCTCACTCTCTCTCATCATCCCCCTTCATACTTACCCTCTCCTCCTCCCCCCTCCTCCTCCTCCTCACTACCCCCTCATTATCACCCTCTCCTCTCCTCCCAGCCATCTTTCTCCTCTTCCCCCTCTCTTTCTCCTCCTCCTCACATCTGCTCCCTTCTCCTCCCCCTCTCCATTCTCCTTCCTTCTCCCTCTCCTCCTTTCCTCCCTCTCCTTCTCCCTCTCTCCTTCTCCTCCTTCCCTCCCTACTCCACTGGTCGCAGAGTTCAGCTATCTTGAGAACAGATGTTCATAGACGAGACGTACAGGCCAGTCCTCTGGTGAGCCGGGAACATTGCCTGCGAGTAGCTCAAGAGCCTCTGCAACATCTCCATCTTGGATTAGTACGGTACTCCAGAAACGGGCAAGGCCACCCCACCCACCACCGCCTACCCCACCACCCCAGCACACACTGTCAACCAAAGGCAACCAGGGACTGGTAGCCACGTCCCATACCAAGCTTCCTCACGCAGTTGTTGCTGACAAGCCGATCTCCTCTCCCTCTCTCCTTCTCCCCCTCTCCTTCTCCCCCTCTCTCCTTCTCCTCCTTCTCCCTCTCTCCTTCTCCCCCTCTCCTTCTCCCCCTCTCTCCTTCTCCTCCTTCTCCCTCTCTCCCTGGTCTGCAGAGGCAGCTGTCTGAGAACGTGTTCATAGACGAGAGGAGGCCGGTCCTGCTGTGTGAGGGGAAGCTGTGCCTGCGAGTGCTGCAGGAGCTCTTCAACATCTCCATCGTGGAGATGATGTACGGTACGTCCAGAACGGCAGGGCCCACCCCACCCCACCGCCTCCCCACCCCCCAGCACACACTGTCCCAAGGCAACCAGGGAACTGGAGCCCATGTCCCATACAGCTTCCTCACGCGTTTGTGCTGACAAGCCATTCCTTGGAAAGCCAACCTCGCTTGACTTGTCTAATGGGATCAAGTGCAAATAGATGGGCCGTTTAAGGTCAGGCTATGGCAGACCCATAAGGTAGGACTGGGTCATGTGTAACAATATATGTTATTCATAGATGCACTATAAACAGCACGGTTTGACAGCAGAAATTGTTCTTCAGCCGAGGGAGGAATTGAATGCAGGCTATTACTGGAAGTGATTAACAGCCTTGATAAGATTACGAGGCCTTAAAAACAAGCTGCTTACAGCTCCACGCCAGAAGTGTGTGTCTTGCTAATAGAACTCGAAATCACTCCTAATTGTATAATCCCAGCGGTCGGCTGTGTAGTTTAGTTTAGTTTTGGGGTCGACCCGTGTGGGGTTGCGTCAGAGACGGTCACGTCGGCCTACTTTGTCACTGCTACAGAGATGAGGCCCTCTGGACCCTCACTGCACAGAGGCCCTCATCTGTGTCCTGTAGGGACAGAGATGAGGCCCTCTGGACCCTCACTGCACAGAGGCCCTCAGCTGCGTCCTGTAGTGACAGAGGATGAAAGAGGAGTCTCTCCTGTCTGCAGGGCCACTCTGGGTGGTGTTGGTGGCCGACGCGGAAGGCTTCGTGCCGCTGGCGTTCAAGCCCAAAGAAGAGCTCACGGTTCGGAACGGAAAGAGGAAATCCCCCCTCAGGTCTCCTGGAACTCCAGAGGGGTCCTGTCCGTCCAGCCCCGTCCGGCCCAGCTCCAGTAACCACACTGAGGCCTCCATATAGACACGTCAGCCTCTGCAGGAACGTGGAGAACCTCCCTCACTCAGAACCCAGCCCTCCTTCCTTCCTCCCACACTGAACTCCAACTTCACATATCCACCATCTCTGCATTCTGACACAGTAACCAGGCAAGGCTGCATTCACGGACTAGATTTATTATTTTTGTTTTGTTGAGGATATCTATTTTTTTACCGTTCTGTTTAAAATGATAAGTGTGCTTTTGAAATGCCCACCTTTCAATCAGAATGTTTACATTGATTTCTGAAAGGGAGTGATGAGATTATCAGCTGTGAGCAGGTAGGCTGAATACAGACAGGGTTTTGGCTGCTATAGCAACACTTTCCAACTCTGAAAGATGTTTTGTGCGTTTTAAGGCTATTTCAAATTAAAGTCTTTACATGTTTCAAAAGGCATATAATTTGTATATTAGATCCTGTTCGATGCTAGTACCACCAGTATAATTGGCTAGGGAGGTGTGTTTAAGGTCCACTAGGGGGCGCAAGAGTTTTAGAAAGCAACTAATAATAAACAAATGGTGCACTTTACATTGTCTGTTTGGATACCCACTGAATAATGAACGCATTAAGAAGTTCATCCACTAACCGAGGTAAATAGCATTTATTTTGGTATAACCATTAAATTCGATACCATTCACAGACACCAGCAATGTTGGCCTAAACACAGCAAATAGTGATATACATTCATTTATATAAATTAGGTAATCTTATATATAATATTCATGATGGCTATACATTACAGGCTCGTGAAAATACTGAAACGAAACTCAAATGTTTACATTAAAACAGGATTCTTTTTTTGTCAGTGTAACATACACTAATAGAAATCATTCCAGCTCCACGCAGGAATGTGACGGCGAGGTGGGTCTGGACTCAGATCACGCATTGCTCAGGTCCTCTAGTGTTCTGGAACTGAGGCCTTGCTTCCTGTGGGGAACAATATTACATTTCAGTCAGTATATGAGAGCTATCTTTACGGCGGGGGCCTTTACAAAGCCCTGGCTTCTCAAACGTTAGGAAATGAAAGCGGAGAGCCGTTTTGACATGGTTACAGCCCTGCGCTGCCAAACAGGCGTCCGGAGAGGGCGTGATCGGGCCCGGCGCGGGGGGCCGTTTGCTGGAGTCGCGTGTTAGACATCGCCGGTCAAGGTGGCTTGCCCTGCTCAAGCTTTTGTGTCGTTGTGTTCTCGAGTATTGGTGGTCTTGGTCCGGTCCTGCGACCATTGTTGCGCTGTACAGTGCCTGTGCCAGTAATGTAAGTGTATCGAACAGTCACTCGCAGACTCGGCATGCCTGGTTGTGGGTGCGGTGTGATGTGGCAATTTGGTCCGTTGATCTAAAGGTCCTATACCGTACTTTGAGGCACAGTGCCATTCTCAGGGCGTTGGTCAGGTGGGTGTGTTGTCAAGGCGATCAGTAGTCTCGTGCTGGGTAGGATGGTCGAGCTGTCCGATGTAGCGCTACCCTCCGCAGAGTGCTGGTGGTTGTAGGTGCAGGCTGTGTGCGTGTGGCGTGTCGTGTGTGTGGTGACCTTGGTATAAAGCGGGGTGGTGTGGAGTTTCATAATGCCAGAGAGGGTGGTGGGGCGAGGTGGCGAGTGGGGGTGCGGGGGATGGAGGGGTCGGTGGGAGGCGTGTAACGGAGGCTGGGACTGGGTTTGAGCAACTTATCAGGGCGGCGAGGCACTCTTGTTCAAAGCACACTGCATAGAGAAACTTAAGCCCTCTCGACATCAGTTACGTGCCTTGCGTGGCTAGTTGCCAGGCTGAAGTAGGATGGAGCTATGTGCATA
>BROE01000004.1:3376834-3389551 GCA_036571765.1 Plecoglossus altivelis
TTTGATCCAGTGGGGTTTAATTGCGACCATTGCTTCGTGACATAATTTTCGCGCACAAAAGAAGTCGAGTATTAATACTTAAGTGAGTTAGAAATATGCGTAATGAATAATGATAGAGTATTAAGACAAGGAGAAGTATATTAAGAGAAAGAGTTATAAATGTATGCATTTTTAACAAATCCCACATTATCTCTTATTATAATTCGTCAACCACTTTTTTTTGTTACTCGGCTAAGTTATCATGTTTGAAGTGTTAAATCTGGTTGTCTTCAGGTTTTGTTTGAGTCAGGTTTTTTCTATTGTGGACAGTAGTAAGAGTTGCGAAAATACAGTTTTATACGCTAGAACATAAATTATCTGTAGCTTGTTCCAAATAAAATATAATTTTTCTAAAATGCTTCCATGTGGTCAGACATAGTGTTTGTCTGTTTTGACCGCCATAAAACTTCTACCTTATCACGGACTATCTCTCCATATAGTCCATGATAATCCCATTGTTCTTTGCGACTCACTCCAGTCAATAAGTATGGACACACTCCCGTAAATTCCTTAGGCAATCAAATTCACGTTTTTGTTCCATTTTTACAGTCAAGATACCTCCGCTCGACACGTAAGACATTAGATATAGAATGTAGACTGATAATAAGCGATGGTATCCTCAAATGAGTCTGAGGTCCCAACTTCTTAAAACGGTCCGCAAAGGTTATTCGTCTCACGGTGCTGTGCGAAAACACCCGTGAACAAGACGGGCTTAATGAGGTATTTTATTTTGTCAGTGTAACTCGGAAAGAGGGATAGTGTGAGCATAGTATTCCCTGGCAACCCTAAAGTCATCCAGTGTTTGTGAATGGATCAACTACAAACCAAGATCGAGCCAACGCCGTTGCAAGCTGAACCGGGACAACAGCCCCGACAGGTATCAAAACTAATACCCTGTGGTCATTTAAATCGAGAAACATAGCCACTTATCAACATAGTTACATGTTACATTGAATTCGTCAATTGTGTGTATTTGTGTTTTGCTGAAGATGTTTTGATATGTTTAATTACACACCAGATTAGCCTGTTTTGTTGTGTTTAGCGCGTTAGCCTAGCTAGCTAGTCCACAAGCCTGCATTTCTTCCCACCGCACTAGACAGGCACAACAGCTAGGCAAGAAAGCTAGCTAGTTCGCTGGTTAGCTAGCTCACTAAAGCTAGCGGACTGGGAATTAGGACAAGACAGTAGGCTCCTGTAGATATCTCTCGCAGACGAACCACACACAGCACACACACAGACACACACACACACACACACATACACACAGACACACACAGACACACAAGCTTGTCAACCTAAAAGAGTTTTACCTAATCCTTGTCCGGTTTGTATGTGTGTGTGTGTGTGTGTGTGTGTGTGTGTGCGTGTGTGTGTGTGTGTGTGTGTGTGTGTGTATGTTTGCTGATCTGTTTCCAAGGGAACGTCTAACCAGGGCTAGCAAAGCCACAACACTACTCCTTAATCGTGCCTCGTCTACAACTTCAGCCCGGACGGCACCGGCCATCTGCCTCCAAAGTCCACTTTTTTACTGCAGGCTGAAAAGACGCCCCCTAATAACCCGATTAGATGAGGAGCGGAGCTCACAGATGGGGATCGCAGGGTAAACAAACGGACCTCCCAAAATAGACGTGACCCCTCAGGAGAACCTGTCATTTGGGGAGTGCTGAGCGAGAGAAAAACAGAGGGGCAGGGAGAGGGGAAGGGAGGGTCATTTGCCGTCAAAGTACAGAGGGCATGACTTCCTTGCTGTGGCGTAGCGTGGGGAGTTTATAGCCAAGGTCTTCATCGTGACATCATGGGCATGTCCTCGCGGTGTCATGGCTGAATGGATGAGGTCGGGACACTACCAGTTTGCCACCCCTCTATCACCAGTACGGCTTCTAAATATACTTCTGTCTGGAAATAACCTCTGTTTGCTCTGCTGCTGTAGGCGGGCTGTTTAACGTAATCGAATCGAGTGTCTTGTTGCAGACTTATATCAACAGCCGCTTGATCTGCGTACATAACTCACAGGTTACCACAAGTGCTGAGTTCAACTGATTAAATGTAAACGCGGAACACCGAGATGTCCCCGACGGCTCGGTCACCATGGCAGCAGGAGCGAGGCGGCAACGCTGAGTCCGGAGGAAACGGCCACCACGTACGCCACCACCAGGTTAGGGATGAACACCAGCATCACCGTGAACGGCATGATCCACTGAGAGAGAGAGAGAGAGACAGAGAGAGAGAGAGACAGACAGACAGAGAGAGACAGAGAGAGAGAGAGAGAGAGACAGACAGACAGACAGACAGACAGACAGACAGACAGACAGAGAGAGACAGAGAGAGAGTAACAGAGCCAGAGAGAAGAGAGAGGGAGAGAGAGAAAAAAGAGAGACAGAGAGGAGAGAGAAAAAAGAGAGAGAGGAACAGAGACAGAGAGAAGAGAGAGAAAAGAGAGAGAAAAGAGAGACAGAGAAGAGAGAGCGCAAGAAGGGATTAGAAAGCGAGAGAGGTGATTAATACAGGGCGAGAGTAATCAATAGTGCATCGGTAGGTATTTCGATTTACTCTCCCATCTCAAACACGACACACTACAGTCAGGAAGGCCAGGCTTACAGTGATGCCACAGAAAGCAGCCGTCTTCTTCCCGAAGCGCTCCAGGAACCACTGCCACAGGGGTATGCTCACCACCGCCGACACCTGCCAGAGCACAGCACCTTCAGGAGATGCGTTCACCCAAAACACGTGACCTTGACTTTGACCTTGAGCCTGGCCGACTCGGAGGTCGACACTCACCAGGATGGTCAACACGATGTTCTGGAAGTGGTCACGTAGGTCCACTGCGTATGTGCAGAACAGGACAAAGTTGCTCTGCACCAACTGGAAACCAGACAGGAAACCAGAATCAGAAATATTCTTGTCTTCACAGTTTTGTCTGTCTGTCTTTCTGCAAACTGCCGAGTCACTGTGGAAGCTGCTGACAGACCCTGAACACATTCATCCTCCCAGTCCTCACTTTGATGAGCAGACGAGAAGCGCATAAAATATACTGTAAGTAGGACTTTTAAAGGTTAAACTGAAACATTTAATCGGATTTGGAATAAATCATTGAAACCACAAGGTCATATGTAAAGCTAGGGACCCAGTGTGTATATTAGGTTATGCAATCATTACGTTATTAGCGTCAACAGATACATAAGTAATAACACAATATTGCCTTGTGGCTATGCAACTGTGAGTAGTCCTCTGTTTTGAGGGATACTGATACTTTAAATACACTGAGTGCTTTTTTTCCCCCCATGATCAGATCAGCATTGAACGCTGGTCTATTTCAGACAGCAAAGAGTGCTGCTCATCCGTGGCCCCTGTGCTGCTGCGCGTACCTGGATGGCCACGGAGATGAAGAGGAAGGCAGCCGTGAGGGTGAGGTACGGGCCGTGCTTCATGACCAGGAAGAAGCCCTTGTGGAAGGGCATGGGCTTGTCCGTCTTGGGGGCGTACGGGTCTGGAGGGAGAGAAGGAGATGCCCTCGTGAGTGGATGGTTGTGGGTGTCGAATGCAGAGCCTAGACCTTAAGAGTCAGGAGAGGTGGGAGGGGGGCGTAGGGGGAGGGGGGCGTGGAGGGAGGGGGGAAGGGTGCTTGGTATGGGCGGAGGCTGAAGGAGGAAGGGGGGAAGGAGATGGGAGGCGGGAGGATGTGGGGAGGATTCGCTCCAAGCAACACTATAACTGCCCCTGCAATGCAGTGTGTGTTCTTGGTGGGGGGTTTCCACGAACAGAGAGTAAATACTGACAGGTTCCCAGTCAGATCAGCAGCTCACTATCCCTCCACACAGCACACACGTTTACTCTAAGGACAGAATAATGCCTGGAAACTAATGATAAAGGCACAAGGTATACATGAACCACGGTCCAGAAAGGCTGTTCAGAAAACGCACAACAATACTGTACTGCATGATTCTGTAATGAGGTTAGAATGAAACAGGAGACTGGAGGGAGAACCCACACACAGCCGTAGATGCACTGACCATCTCTCTCTTTGACTCCCAAGAACATGACCACGGTGCAGATAAGGAACACTCCTCCAATGCAGCCGGCAGCTATCATGTACACCTCTTTCTGCAAGAGAATGACAGAAAAAACCCCCACATTGAACATATTTCTTACCATCTTCCTCAGGTTACACTGATACGAAGTCTGTTTCTATTTTCATCCTTCCCTTGCTTCCAGACTGCCAAACACACTTCGCTTCCTTACACCTCAGACATGCTTGAATGTGACAGACGTGTCGATGCTTTTCCCAATCAGGCGAAGTGAAAAAGCACCCCTGCTTTGGAGCGTGCTTCTCCTTACGTTTGAAGCGTAAACAGGAAAAGTGCCTAAATATAGACGAGATGGTTTTACATCTAAACCCCAACAGGAACTGCTCTGCCCTAAACAACTTCGTCTTGTTTGCTGTTTCTCCTCGCCGCGCGTAAATAGAGAAGTGGTTTATTATTATTTATTCACATCAAACGCTCCCCTCGTTTCCGCCAGGCTGGTGAGAAGGCCAGACTTTGTGCCACCCTTCCCCGCCACCACGGAGGATTCCAGCGGCTCCAGAGAGTGGGAACCCTCCGAGTGGAGCGCCGTCCGCCTCCACAGGGGTTTGCCCAGCGTCTCATGGCACGGTCCCAGCAGAGCCCCGAATAGCTGCGGTGTGACCGAGGCCGGCGTGGAACAGTAACCGTCGCTGATCTGGCATCGGTTCACTTCCCAGAAACACCCCGAGGGGAGATTCAGTGCTGCCCTGGTCATGCTTGTGGAAGCAGGGTTTGCAGAGCAGAGTTGGGGGACTCTAATGTTAGCATGGAGCCTGTTTGTGGTCAGTGTTTGTGCAGGTTGGGGTTAGGGGAGGAGAGGCTCACATAGCAAATCATCCTTCTCCAATCAATGATTGAAAAACAAGCCTCTTTTCTTTTGGCACTAGACAGGCTGCAATAATAAACTTTGTTTCCTACGAATGCACAGGAAAAGGTGTTTTCGTGTGTTTCCGGACTGTTTGTCCCTCTTTTATGGTTCCAGAAGGTTCCCAGAGGGAAGACGAGGTCAACCATGTTCGTTTGGTTTAGTATCAAACCGCAGCATCGTGGGGACACCTTGACTCAGGTCACCAACTGACACTCACCGCATGTGACAGGAAGTCCTGCGCGTGCACAAGGCTCTTGATGATTTCTGCCCCGCTGCTGTTGCCTAGGTGACCGGCAGACATGTTTTGGTGCGGGCAGTGTTTCAGGGTGTGGGCGCTGGCCACAATCTGGCCCTGGATGGCCGCCCCTACCAGAGTTCCTAACACCTCCAACGTCATGCCTGAAAACACACACATAATGATCCCATATTTACATTTTTATGAGAGATAGGTGAGCAGGAAAGACTGCAACTTTATTTATTTTTTATTTGAACTTTTTCTTTATTATCATCCTCTACTATCTATTTGATGATTCAAATCTGCACTACAGTAGGTAGCTCAGCGGCACAAAACGTCTAATCGCACTTGTACAGTTGTCTATCCTGTAGATAAGACAATCGACTTGAAATTGAATCGAAGCAGGAAGTGCAGTTAGCGATTTGCGTCAGTCTGGCGGGTGGAGAGACACCTACGGTAAGCGGTGGCCGAGTCCCTCTCCTTCTGATCCGTGCTCAGGAACATGGTGAGAGCAGAGTAAGGCACGTGGAAACACTGCATCCACCCAGCCAGCATCAGAGAAACACACAGAGAAAACACAACTGAATCATCGCAAAATATACCGGAACACATAACCAGTTGGAAAAAAACAATCGCATTTCGATCGCTCATTCTCAAAGCTAACCGTCTGTGAGAGTAGGCTATATGCATACGACAGTGATAATGTAGTTTCTTCAACATGGACCTGGTCTCGAACTTCCACCTTGGTTTTAAAGGTGACTTTTAAATCCATAAATGTTTATGTTCATCTACTCATAAGTTATGGCTCTCTTAACCCTACTCTCACATAGTCTGGCTTCTTTTTTCATGAACTGATTACAAGTCACCCTAACAGAGATGTCTCCCGTTTGCGTTTCCAGATTTTTGTTAGAAACGGAGACATCTTACATTAAATGATCCATAAGGAACAAATATGACAGACCATTAACTTGTCGTTTTAGATAAATTAATTCCTCATTCTGCTTCTCTCCTCTACACCTCCTCCTCTCCCCCACACCTCCTCTCCTCTCTCCATACCTCCTCCTCTCTCTACACCTCCTTCTCCTCTACACCTCCTCTCCTCTTTCCATACCATTTCCTCTCCACCTCCTCCACTCCCCCACACGTCCTCTCCTCTCTCTACACCTCCTTCTCCTCTACACCTCCTCCTCCCCCTCACACCTCCTCCTCACACTAGCAAGGCATTATTAAGCAAGCACAGCCCTCAGTCTTCACTTTGTAATGAGCACATTAGCCCTGTCAGCATTGTGATCCAGCCAGCAGCATCCACACGCAGCCACTGGAGACAACGCCAGTCTTTTACTCTAGCCTGTCCCAGCACAGGATGTCATTAGTGGGGCCTTCCTCGAACGACATTTATAGATTTGAATGCGCATAGGAATGACATGATACAGTAGGAGCGGGAACATAACAAGTCAGCGAGTAATCAAGAAGGTAATGAGCCACTCAGATGATTATACTGGCCCGGGATGAAATATCTGTGTTCTTTGCATTTGTTTACTGATGGACCGAGGCTTTTGAAGCACTAACAGCTGTCCTTCCCCAGATCTACACACACACACATACACACAAAGACAATGGTTGGGCCCACTAAAAGTGGCAACCAGCATTTAGCCACCCAGCGGTCCCTGGCCGCCCTGGATGTATACTTATCAAGGAGTTAGAATGACATGTCATTACAGGCCACCGCGGTGTGGCTAATGTGGGGTACACGCTCCGGAGCACATGTTCCAGAGGTCAGCCCCACAGCCCAGCAGAGAGAGGGAGAGAGAGGACAGGGCTGAACCTTTGCAACATAAGGAAACCAACATCAATTCACATCTCCCATGAGATCCTGTATAGTTTTGCATCCGCTCCACCTCTCTCCCCCCCCAGTCCTTAAGTCTCCACTCTCAGGAGAAGTTGTGGCTGTTGATGCCAGAGTCTAATACCGGTCCACAGAAACTCCAAAATATATACCTTGCTCCTTCAGTCCAGAAGGTTCCTAGGTTCCTAGTCGGTACTCACAGTTATGAGGGTTTGGTAGAGACAGTAGAACCCCAGGTACCACACGAACCGTCCGTGGGAGAACGGAGGAACGAACCAGAGGTAGAAGTAGGAAACCACCACAAACGGCGTGCAGCCAACCATCCTGCAGAGAGATGCACAGGTAACCAGGTGGTTAAAGGCTTTAGACCAATCAGGAAAGGACAGGACACACATCCTGCTTGGAGGGATGACGGAAGCTGTGTCGTTTTACTATCTAAATCCTCAGTCTGCTTTTATTTTGGGTGCGTGTCGGTGATGAATGGATGTGTTTGCGTATCTGACAGGAGGAATCTGTCATGGGTTTATGTGGAGACAGATCAGGAGGAGATGGACCACAGGATTGTCAGACCACATGACCAAGAAAGCACTCGTAGGACAAGGCGTTGCAGGCACACACGCACGCACGCACACACACACACACATATACACACACACACATACACACACACATCATACACCACACACACAACATTATAACACATACAATACATCACACCATCACACACACCACACACATTCCCAGTAGAGCAAAATAATACTGCTGACTTGTGCTGTTTGCAGGATGTGGAGCGATATGTCAGCTATGTATAATTCATAGGAATACAACCAACCAGTACATTTCATTATGGGCTAAGAGAACAGCTGGGCATGTGAGAGAGGGGGTTGAAGGGGATGTGGATTAAGTCCCCTGACTGTGTTTGTCAGTGTACCAGTGTAATCCACAATGTTGACCTGCTTTGTACTCCAATTAACACAGAGATCTCTTCATTTCAGCTGCGGGTCTTCCTACACAGAATCGAACATATCTAGAGTTTACCTGTTAACCCTACAACTACCGCTGTTTACAAAAACTTTGACTTTTTTGGGGAAAAAAAAAAATCTTGTGACTACTGCATCACCATAGGCCAGCCTGTGACCTCATTGACCCTAAGTTATTGGACGCCCACTTGCTTTGCTGTGCCACCCACCCCTAGAGGTCTCATAGTATAACCCCTGGCCCCTCATCGCGACATGCCAATTCACCCAAGCCTACTCAAAGAGAAAGAGAGAGAGAAAGAGAAAGTGGAAGAGAGGAGAGAGAGAAGAAGAAGACGGGCGAGAGGAGAGAAAAGGGGAAGAAGAAGATGAAGGGAGAACAAATGAGAGAGATGACGACATAGAGAGAGGAGACAGGAATGTAAGCGTAAGGAGAGAGAATGGAAAGACAGCGGGAGAAAGATGGGCCAGGAGTGGCTGGTTCTAGCAGAGTCCAGCCCTGCCTGCCACACAGTGCTCTGTCTCTGTGTCTCTCACAGGGATTGTTCTGACAGACAAAGGTAGTGACAGCACCGGTGCTGCAGAAAAGCAGCTCACGGGGGCATGAAAGGCCCACAGACTGAATGGGGACAGTTAGAATGTTCTGCAAGATGGCTCATAGGATGGGTTTGGGACATGGTGGAAAGATCTATTGGTTGACAAAAAACAGCAACCACGTGGATTTAAAACACTGACTTTGGAAAATCTTTGCCTTTCCTATTCATGTTTATTGGCCTGGTGTTATTAGGTAACAGGCAGACGAGGATTTGAAAAGAAACACCGGGCATCTGCTCAAAAAGAATTTCGGAATGCCGTTATCTAAGCGTTCCTTTAGAACGGCAAGGCGGCTTTGGAGACATCAAACACACCAGCACCCACAGGGAGCAGCCGGGTATCGCCCTTGTGTTTCGGACAAAGTGTAGATACTGATCACTTCCTGTCTGGATGGTGACATCACCCTCAGGATCGAGGGGACTTCCTGTAGAGAGGAGCTCTGAGGGGGGGGGGTTTCCTACATCCAAACAAGGGGTGTTACTTTCTCACACAGCAGACATCGCTGACACACACACACACCTTTCTCCACCCTGCTTCGTAAACGTTCAGTTTTCGACGGCAGCATCTGTGTGCTGAGTGTGGCTTAGCTCAGTGGACTTGGTCTGCCTCCAGCAGTCCTCTGAGCCTGTGTATAATCTATGGCTCACACTGCTCACAACTCACAGATTCTCCACTAAGTACTTTCTCTGTAATTATAATAAGTGAACGGTGTCACGATAGTGTTTTAGCCTTGTGCTAACACAGATTAGAGCAGGCATGCGCACACACTCACACGGACACACACACTCATACACATACTTGAGGTAATGTTTAACGCTGGGTTCAAGCTGAATTGGATGTGTTGAAAACAGAAACAGACACTTATTTGCATCTTATGGTGTTTCAAGATCATGGGTGTATACAGATGGCATGAAATCCGACTCAGTGTAAAAACAATACCTTCGACCGTAGCATTAAGTAACCAAACAGTGAAAACATCTAGCCAGAGAAGAAGGAGACAGCGAGGGGAGGGAGAGCTCTCTCACCAGGGCATGAGTCTACCAATCCTGGTCCAAGGTGTCTTGGTAATGAAGAAGCCCACTACTGGGTCTGTAACAGCGCCCCAGGTCTTCCCTATGAACAGCACCATGGAGGCCTGGAACGGGTTGATCTGTGGGGATGATGGATACAACTTAAGAGGTGATGGATCCAGTCTCACAACCCCCCCCCCCACTACCACACACTACACATGCAAATCAGACACCACTTCGCAGCGACGTACACACATGCGCACACATAAACACTCGCACACACACCCACGACACACACCACACACCACACACACACCAACATGCAAAATCAGCACCACTCGCTAGCACACACACATGCGCACACACAAAACGCTACGCACCACTCACACACAGACGCTCACACATATGCACACTCACATGCACACTCGCATGCACACACAGGCACAATAATAATGCACACACTCACATGCCACACGCACACACATATCGCGCACACATGCAACAAAACATCACGCAGACAGACCCGACAACGGCGAGCGCAGAGAGCGAGGAGGGATCACACACGATGCACCTGCAAGACGCACAGGCAACAGACATGCACACACAGACACACTGTACCTGAGCAACATCGAGCAGGTAGATTTGGAGGAAGAACGCGGTGGCGCTTCCGGCCACCTGATTGGGCGCTCCTCCGATAGCAAAACACAGTTTACTGCAGACAGACAACCTCTGGTTCAGGTCTGTCTGTGGACACAGGAAGTACGGAATCAACATGTTTGTCTGTGGAGACAGGATGTAGAGACAGCATGTCTGTCTGTGGAGACAGGAAGTAGAGACAGCATGTCTGTCTGTGGAGACAGGAAGTAGAGAGTCAGTATGTCTATCTGTGGAGACAGGAAGTAGAGACAGCATGTCTGTCTGTGGAGACAGGAAGTAGAGAGTCAGTATGTCTGTCTGTGGAGACAGGAAGTAGAGAGTCAGTATGTCTGTCTGTGGAGACAGGAAGTAGAGAGTCAGTATGTCTGTCTGTGGAGACAGGAAGTAGAGAGACAGCATGTCTGTCTGTGGAGACAGGAAGTAGAGAGTCAGCATGTGCAGAGCAGGAGTTTAGCATGGTTACAGTCAACAGAATCATGTGGGCAAGTATATCCTTGGGTAGGGTCGCTATGAGCTTGCGAGCTTCGGTGATTGTTTGTGGGAGGCGATGCAACAGGACGTTACGGGAGAGGAACAAGACTGGACAGAGAGCTCAGAAGGTTACATGCCGTGTACATTTTGACCCACGGGTCCAGGACCCAAGGGCTAGAACTTCACACCGGTGGTTCGTTTGCCATTGCCATTCTGTGGGTAGCTCAATCTTCTTGTGAAGGGCGCTCTAAGTCCGGGAGGATCTTAGTGCTCCTGAAAGGGCGAGCAGCTATACGGATCGAATAGTGGCCACTCGTTATTCAAGGATGAAGGACCTTGGGCGTTAATTCAAGGATTAAGTTTCTTTACTGGGATCCCCTGCGCTACGGTCTTAGCGACGCCCGGGCCGGATTAAAGGAGACTCACCAGGGAAATTGCGTATGGACTTTGTGAAGTCTTGAGATGCGGGGCTTTCTGTCTGTTGTTCTTGAGAAGCCGCGGCAGACATTCAATTTGGGAATAGCAGTTCACAAGCCTCCGTCGGGTTCGCGTCTTGTTCACAGTGTGCAGCGTGGATAGGGCAAGATGCAGGGCCAGCAAGCTCCTGCAGTTCGGTGGGGTCGTGGTCCCTTTCTACTGGTGAGATACAGGCCTGCACGGCCAATGACCTCTACCCGACCATAGGTGGAAGACACGTGAGGCAGCGAGAGTATCTCGCTGAGCGAAACCGGCGGATGAGCCAACAGCGATGAGTCGCGGTGCGGTCAAGATGATGTATGGTTGGATAGGCCAGCGCGGATGCTAGAGGTCCCCCGCAATAACTCCTGGTACCCCATCTCCTCCACCCACCCCTGAGGCTCCGCCTACCCTGTCACGACTCTGTCGGCCCTGCGGCCTCGCCGCTCTGAGCCTCAATCCCGGCCGTGTTGGTGCCAGCCCGTCTCCAGCGCATGAGCCGAGCGGGTCAGTTTATCAAGCCTGCATTATAAAAAATGTGGACTTTGGCATTGACGGGCGACCAAGGGGACCTCCGGGCCCCGGGGTGGCGCCGTCCGGGCGGAGGCCAGTCGGTGATGGGGCGGAAGTGAGAAGGCTTCGGCGTACCGGGACCGGACGGGGGACGACGGGGTTCTCTCTCACAGAACCATATATAGCAGCACAGGGCAAGGGAGTAGCCTGCTTTGTGGCACCATTTTGCGTAGGAAGCCCCTCTGAGCGGTGTCGACGTTCGCTTTCCGCGCAAACAGCATGACCACTCACGGACAGGCTTATAAACACCAACAGCCTAAAGCGGCTAGTCTAGTACACGGCGACAACTGACAGAGCACACTACATGCGGACAAGGATTAGGTAAAACTCTTTTAGGTTGACAAGCTTGTGTGTGTGTGGTGGTGTCTGTGTGTGTGTGTGTATGTGTGTTGTGGTGCTGTCTGTGTGTGTGTACTGTGTGGGGTCTGTGTGTTGTCAGGTCGATGCACTGCCGTGCATTGTGTGGATGACTTTGTAGGCTGGCAAACCCCTACCTCTTAAAGGCATTGGAGGCCATCTTACTACTGCTGTTTCTATGTCTTCGTGGGGTGCTGGTCACTAAGTTCTGCTTGTCGGTATCCTCTGGGCGTGATGTCGGCCATCTTTATGCTTGGAGTGCGTCGGTCGCCCCTGCTTTACCTCCTTAAGAACATCTGCGCGACACACTAGGCAAGAAGTCGAGGAGATCCACACCATACACACAGCACACACACACCAACAATTCATCTCTGTCACCTCTTGGATACACCGCACACTAATCATCTCCTGCTCACAACTAAACACGAGGATCATCACTTACATGCTGAAGATAAACTCATGCAATTCGACACGCCCACCACCACACAAAACAATCACATACTTCGAGCCACGTCCTCAATAAAAGCAGCAGTACCTCTCACAACAACGACACACTGACTCTCTCTTCTC
>BROE01000004.1:3398054-3421887 GCA_036571765.1 Plecoglossus altivelis
CTGTGTGTGTGTGTGTGTTCCCCAGACCGGCTGTGAATCGAGATGTTTTGCAGCGGCTCAGACAAGCTGTGTACATTAGAGGTCTCAGTGAGCATCGTGATTGGTCAGGAGTGTCCGAAGGGGGGCTGCGTGTTCAGTGGCCTCTGGACGATGACGGCGTTGGCCAAGTCAGCCTCCTCCAAACTCAGCTCCTGTTCCTGGAGCTCTCGGTAGGGAAGTGATGTCGTCAGGATGAAAGGAGGGCCGTTCCTTTGGCAGCGAGACACAAAGTCCTGAACGTCTCTGATCCTAAAGCAGTCATAGTGTTTAACAGGTGTAGAAGGTCATTGTTTTACACAACCTGATAACACAGGTAACAAGGCTACTACAAGTTCAATTATAACACAACAGAGTATTTTTCTTTTGGGAATAATAAATTAAGCATCGCTTGAGGCAATGTTGAACAGCTTCTCTGTACTCGCAATTCTAACTGTTTGTTATTCACTACACAAGCCAAGTCTAGAGCGATTCTGCTCACATTTATACCAGATTTGAGCTTGGGCCTTTCCCCCTCTGCTAACCCTGTTACATAAAAGCTGCATCTTATGCAATCTCTCTCCAGGGATTTTATAGATCCACACCGTCGCCATCGCTCAGATGATGTTTTCTGCAGCCTTGTGCAGTGGAGGATGACATGCACAAGGCTGCACTCAGACCCTAGTTCAGGCTAGGATCAAGTATTACATCATCTCCAACTGTCATCTCACGCTGCAGCTTTCAATTATACAATATGAACCCCTGCAGAGTCCATGTTGGTAGCCTAGTCTAGAACAGATGTAGAACTGCATTTAATAATACATGCATTCATCGTATTATTTCCAGCAGATCATCCACTTTCTTAAACCTCAATCGACTTATGCAAAATTCTGCCCGTTAAAAAGACCACTGCTGAACTGTGGCTACCTCCTATTGAGAAATAATATCTGTTTATACTATCGGCATCTGTCTAGTTTTAATAAACCTCGTTCAGCTGAATGTATGAATATTTAGAACCGCACCCACCGATGTGATAGGTTGAACCGCTGCACCAGCCTTCTGCCGTCAGCCAACCAGATCTGCAGCGAGGTGACAGGGAGGGCGTGGTCAAGCGTCACCATGGGAACCGGTGGTGATTCTCCATCCTCATGGATGGATGGGGACCGGGCTACTACCCTGGGAGCAACACTATAGGAGCAGGTCAGAACATAATGCACCTTCAGGGAACTGTTGAGGTAGAAGGACACCTAGTGGTAGGCAACAGGATTACACCCTCCTTAATGCAGGCTCACAATAGGTGGACAAATTCAATTCTAATGACACTTGGTTGCAATTTCCGGAGATCAAATCAAGCATTTTTGTATTTGTCACAAATGACTTTGCATACGCCCATAACTGCCCATAAACCAACTTAAACCCTCATGGAAGATTATGGAAATTTGGAGGAAAAAAAATGGAAGAAACCTTGGGAGGAGCAATTCAGTAAGAGATCCTCACTGAATTCTCCAGAGGCGAAAGAGAGGTACAGAACACCGGCTACACATAGTCATGCATCAAGAAAACTGCCGATGGTTGTTGAAACCGAAATACAAAGTTCATCTCAGGTCAGAGTTGGCGAATGTCAATTCTAACAGCGTAATCTTCTAGAGAGTATTGACATTGTTATATCGTGATGTAAAGTCTACGACACATTTCTATCCAGACGTTTCCGATCTGTGAGAGAAACGAGGCCGTCTGGGCTGGAAAGAACCTTTGATGTTAAAAATATCTTCCCTGACACCATTCTGTCAGGTACCCCATCTCACCTGCCGAGTCTGTACCCTCGCCCACTGAAGGGGAGGAAGGTCTTCTTCTTGGGAACGTAAGTCTCCTCCGTCAGGTCTTCCACGTTGATCTCCAGCTCCTCTTCCTCAGCTCTGCTCTCCAGCTCCACCGGAAGCTCCCTGTCAAACAGCACATCAGAGAGAGCACATCAACAACCATTCAGCAGGGAACCACGTCTACCTCGCGCTGTGTTGGTCTGAGGCACGGCCAACTTTTCTCTGAAGACGCTGTGAGATTATCTCTCGCTCGAAACACGTCAATTACGGATCGTTTGATGGACAGGAGGTCGACGGTCGCGGTGTCCAGACTCGACCGCGGTTTCAAAATCGTGTCAGAGCTTACCCTCGTTTGATGGCTTCCAGGAAGTCCTGATTCTCTTGTACCGAGTAGCTGCGGAACTCCTGGTCGTTGACGGTGAAGCCGTCCTTCCATAACCTGACCACCATCTCAACCTGAAACACGAACCGTCGCCGTCAAGCCAAATCCTCAATAACATATCTCACTTAGATTCTGTTTTTGCCTGCCGCAGGTAGAACTTGGCAGTCTGTTACTTCTTGTAATGCATGTGATTTTGCTACGGTTGCACTGTAGCATCCTGTTTGTTCGCTTTGCCTTGATGGCTTGGATGCAGTTGATGGAAAAACACAAAGAAAAAAGACATTGAAGGATTCTTTACAAAGACTTCAGATTGCGGTGGATTTACAGAGAGACGGATGGTAGAACACACTCATACATAAGTCTACACTGTGTATTATCACATGTCATGGCTGTGTAGGTTTGAAAGTGTAGGTTATGAACCAGACGCACAATAAGACATCTGTGAGGAGGATAACGATTTCTAACCTTTGAACTTCCCGGGGCGACATTGCTGATCTTCTCCACTTCATCCAGAAGATCTTCCACGGAGAAGCTGTGTCTAATGGGAGTCTCCTCTTCCTCATCACTCCCTCTGCCATCAGCCCTAGAAACTACAGTCTATTAGGACGCCTTTTCCTCAATTCCCACGTTTAGTCTTTACATCTAGAGCAACTGTCATTGTCTCATTGACATATTGATATGTCTCTGTAAGGAAATAGCAAAGTTTCCATTTGCCACTGTATTTCAGTTTTAGGGAGCCTAATCATTTTTTTTTTCAAAAGGAACATTCTCCACACAACCTCAGACTACTCACCTATTTCCATCTTTCTCGCTCTCTCTGGTGTCAAATTCTTTCTTTGCATGCTTTGTCAACCATCTGGAAGAATGAAATAGGTTATTATAAAAATACATGACTGAAAATATCACGTGTCTACTCAACTGTAGTTCAATCATTTACTAATCAACATCTCTACCTTGAACGTCGAGAGAATGTAAGCAGTCGAGTCATTACGTAATCACAGATCGTAATGCTTCGCAAGTATTGACAGCATGAACATACATTTGTCCTTCACAAAGACAATCCGTATGAACATTTTAACAACGAGCTGCCATATCCTCAATAGACTGTATTCAATTTTATTTTAACGGCGATGTTTACACGTTGCAGTGCAGTAGGCCGCCCGTCAGTCGTAAACACAGAAACGAACGGATATCTTAAGCAGTTTAAATCAAACAGCGGCTATACGAGCGATGACACGCCACTTTTTAGCATGTGTTTAAACACAGCAATACATGATCTGCAAACGCCTACTATTTACCTGATCGTGTTTTATTCGTTCCATGAGCTATAGATATAGGGGCGTAAGTTTTTGTTTTGCAAGCGGAGCTGGTGACGTAGCAGCCGTCTGCTCACTTCAACCGAGATCTGAACGCCACAGAATGGGTTGGGCTTTGAAAACGATGTTCAATATTATCAAGATTTTCTAAAGCGCGAAAATTTGACGATGTTAAATATAGGGTATGGTTAAGGCCTATGCTTAAAGCAAAATAAAACGAAATATATAGTCTAGGCCAAAGATATTTTAAATATATATGTAACGATCAATTATATAGTGTAAAGTAATAGCTTCTATGTTCATATAAATACTTCATTTTTTACGGTAAATGAAAACAGTTAGTTTCACAGTTTCACATACATTTGTGAGAGCTTTTCTTGACCAGATCAGTTACTGTTCTTGTGGGAGTGCGCGCGCAAGCGCCTGATAATTACAAATGTGCATTTTATGAGGCCCTATATCTACACACAAACGAATTACATACAACAGACTTTTGGTTTGATACTGAGTATTGATGGGGGTGACAATGTATTCATCCCTAAGTTGTTCTTAGACAGTTTGCCATGGACCCAAGATGCTAAAATGTAAACAAACTTCCCCAAATGCGCACGTGGTTGGCGGATTGACACAATCTCAAAGTTCTCAGTGAGCAATTGGTGGGCTACGATGACACGGCTCCTTGCACTGTGATATGTCCTTGCCTCTAGTCCACCTAGTTTGGTGTAGAGTTTCTTGGATGTGTTTTAAATGAGCATAATAACAGATTAGCGTTTGTCTAATCCAGTCTTCAGGATAACCGTTTAGTCTAATTGTGGGAGTTTTCATAATCCAGGCCACGGTCGCGGTATGGAAGGGATCAGAAGGCTGTTTCCCTGCTTACGTGACCTCGCACGTGTTCTATCAAGGGTGTATTAAACCCGAGTAATGCTTAATTACGAAATTAAATAAAGTTGACAGTTTTTAACTTTTATAGCAAACTGTCAGCTGCTAATAACAGATGTAAGCGTTTAAAGAAGTCACTTGTGGCACTGCTCTTGGACTGTGCAAAGCGGAAGAGGGCGAGCGAGTCTGCTTGCCTGCTGACAGGAGCGAGCGAGAGAAAGAGAAATGGCGCCTCAATGCTGTGCTCACTGAGGCAGTGTTTAATACAAATATATAGACATAACAACGGTAAAGACGAGTAGAAATCATGGTGAACACAAGAAAGAGCTCTCGGTTTGAGCCAAGTATTCCCTTTATTTCATCCAGGACCAGATCGTCTGCCAGGAATCACCCGAACTCTGAGGAACATGTAAGAGCCGGGTTCTATTCTTTAGACAGTGCTAGGCTAGTTGGCTAGCTGGCCGTATCTTAGGTCTGAGCTTTCTCGCGTTCAATATTCGTAAAAAACACAATTTGCTGCATTTGACACCAACCAAATTAATTCGACCAATAATAAAGATATGGCATGCATTGTTGAAACAGCTTCTTACTTGCACTGGCTGCCTGGTACTGTTGGCGGATTGGCCCGCTACCTAGCTAGCTGATTGCTCCAAGTTCAGTTCTCTTTGTGTTGCAGCTAGCTCAGCCGGTCCCGGATGAAGGGGGTGAATTAGCATGCTACCTCGTTGTAGCTTTATTGTGTCACTAACCTGAAAAACATGACAAAGACCTGAGTAAACGTTGATTTAATCTGGATTTAGACGTTATGACATCGGTCGTTAACGTGTGCCTTCTTAATAAATTCGATATCCTAGTTGCAAGAAGATAGCTGTGGGGGAAGGGAGTCTCAACCTCCAGTTGGCTGGCTACTGTCCTTTATTTAGCCAGCTAGAAAGTTGAACTCCGTGAACTTTTTTGTTTATAGTGTTGTGAGTCGGAGGCTGTTGTTGACATGGGTCATGTAAGAGCAGTGTGCGTTTAGGGAATTGGTGTGTGGCTAAAGGAGGACATCGATAGTGGTAGCTACCTAACTTTGATAGTAGTTTATTGTTGTGCCGTTGACAAGTACCTTTGACTAACTTGTAAGATTTTATTGACTGATAGTTAGCCGGCTAGGCTAGCTAGTAGAAGCTAACGAAAGCTATCAGTTGTCAGTCACTATTCTGAACACGAACTAGCGGCAGCTAGTTAGACTATCAATTCTAAAAGACACACATATCAAAATACTAGTTTAAAACGATCGAAACAAGAATAGTTTGAAGAACGTCTCAGCTGTTAGTAAAGAGTATATTGACATATTGAGAGCTACTCCACAACTGTCACTGTGGTGTAATTGACAAAACTTGCTTCCTTGCCAGCCAAACTGTCACCCAAAATAACCTTTATACAGTCAGCTCAAATCTATACCAACACAACATACTGGTTGTCTTATCAACAAAGAATTGTGACTAATACAGACCAGAAGAACAGGATATCTCCCTGTGGTATTTAGCTGAGCTGTGAAATCTAGTTCATTGTCTTCTATCCATCTCAGTCTCAGTTCCATGAGAACTTCAAGACTAAGACTTCATTGGCTTACATCTCTCTCTCCCTGTCTCTCTCTCCCTATCTCTCTCTCCCTGTCTCTCTCCCTGTCTCTCTCTCTCTGTCTCTCTCCCTGTCTCTCTCCCTGCCCTGTTCCCTCTCTCTCCCTTGTCTCTGTCTCTCCCTCTCTCTCTCCTGTTTGTCTCTCTCCTATTTGTCTCTTCTTCCCTGGCTCTCTCTCATCTCCCTATGCTCTCTCTCTCTCCCTACTGTCTCTCTCTCCTCCCTTGTCTCTCTCTTCTCTCTCTCATCCTCTCTCTCTCCTCTCTCTCTCTCTCTCTCTCTCTCTCTCTCTCTCTCTCTCTCTCTTCTCTCTCTCTCTTCTCCCTCTCTCCTTCTCACCTCTCTCCACACTACTTCATGTATAATGTGTATTGATTCTCTCTCATATATATACTCCATTTATCACTGCCTGTATCATACATATAGGTGATCTCTATCTGATAGGAGTCTTTCCCTTGACACTTCACTCTGTTTCCTCAGAAAGGGACAGCAGCAATGCGATAGCTACAGTACGTCCCGTGATAAGCCCTCGGATGTCCCCTCCCTCAAAACGCACATGCAGGCAGTTGATGCCCAGCTCCAGTGAGACATCCCCCTCGCCCCAGAGCAAGGGGCAGCGGGTGAGCTGGGACAGACCCACCTACCCACAGCGACCTAAAATCCGAGAGTCCAGCAGGCCTTCAGGAGAGTAGATCACACCCAGTGAATACCGTCCCTGCGCCGATTCTTCATCCGAGCATCAAACAGGTCATAGTGGGCACTAGTGATGGTGGTCAACGAGTTCGTTCTCTATGAAATGAGGGGCCTGTGAGAGTGGCTTCTTTGTCCTTTCGTCCCCTGGCTGTGCCAATGGTGGTCTGGGTCTGGTGATGACGCTGCTGATGGCTGATGCCCGGTCTAGGTAAAGAGTTGAAGAAGGTGGCTAGGTGTAGCATTAAATATTTCCAGCCTGTGATTGCCCGAGGCGCGCGCTGTGAATGGGTGGTCTGCAATGGGAGGTGGCCGGCGTTGAATGGCCACTCAGTTATCGGGAACCTTACAGCCCCCAAGCACAAGTACAGTATAGATCACGGTGCTTATTCAGATAGCGACGTATTACACATATCAATCTGTAAATAGGTGCTGCTGAAAACTCTCTTACATCCTTTTATCGACCATGCAGCCCCCCATCATATCGCAACTGTTTTCCTTCTATATGAGCGTACCAAAGGGTCATGAGTTTCTACGTGTAACTGCTTTCCTACTGTATTTGAAATATCGTTATCTAGATCAGCGTTGATTTTTTCCTCCAGGCAGCGAGGACCCCCACACGTTGTCCCTAGAACCACTAATTGCCCTAATTTGTTCTTTTATGGGTGCATTCCCACATTCTTCTGTGCACTCCCAAAATGGGCTCCGACCACTACGGCAACTGTGTCTTCCAGCCCATAAAGATGAGGGAGGGGCTAGCGAGGAAGAGCGCTCAACTGTAAACCCGAATTACGTATGCACCACAACTAGCCCGCGCTGGCCAGCACGTGTCTTTCAAGTAGAGAAAGCTGAGAGCCTTTGCATCTCTAGGCTGAAGAAGAGCCGCTTCGAACACCTCAACCAGAGTCTGCTGTTTGACCAGCTAGTCAACAGGTACGCAGACACCACACACACACACACACACACCACACACAGCACACACATACTTCCCACACACACACACCCCACACACATCAGCACACACCCTACACACACACACGACACACAATAACACCCCACACAGACACTCCCCACACCACACACAAAACCCCTCGCCCCACACACACACACACACAGCACACACACCGCGATACACACACACCCAGCAACACACCGCAGCGTTCCCGCTCACGAGCAACGTTGTGACTGTTTTTGTCTCAGTACCGCTGAGGCGGTTTTGCAGGAGATGGACAACATCAGCAGTATCAGGCAGAGCCGAGAGGTGGAGAGACTCCGCATGTGGACCGACACAGAGGTGGTGAGTCTGGCGCTGCACGCGGGCAAAGCCTTCAGCCTTACCCTCCACATGCGCGCACCACACACACACACACACACACACGACGACCACACACACACACGCACACACACACACACACACGGGACGACACACACACACACACACACCACACGACACACCACACACACACGGGAAATTTTTTTAAAAAAGGGAGCCCGCTTGTTCCTGAACCTTGCCCTTTTTGTTTGCTCCTGCTGCTCCCATTCAGGCCCCATAAAGAAGGGATGAGGAGGCTGGAGGAGGAAGAAAAGCCCGCTTCCTCAAACATGAAGCCGGCTCACGTGGAGCTTTCCAGAGGAGCTGCATGTGTGAAAGAAGAAGCCGCTTCGAACAACCTTCAACCAGAGTCTTGCCTGGTTTGACTCAGCTAGTCAACCAGGTACGCAAGACACCACAACACACACACATCACACACACACCACACACACCATACTTCCCACACACACACCCCACACAACACACACACACCGCTACCCACACACAACACAACACATATCACCCACCCAGCATCCCCCCCAACACACACACAGAACCCCTCCCCCATCACACACACACTACACACACACATCACCCATACACACACCCGCACACACACACCGCAGCGTTCCCGCTCACGAGCAACGTTGTGACTGTTTTTGTCTCAGTACCGCTGAGGCGGTTTTGCAGGAGATGGACAACATCAGCAGCATCAGGCAGAGCCGAGAGGTGGAGAGACTCCGCATGTGGACCGACACAGAGGTGGTGAGTCTGGCAAGCTGCATCGGCGCAAAGGGCCTTTCAGCCTTTACCTCCACACATGCGCAGGCGCAACACACACACACACACACACACCACATCACACACACACACACACACACACACACACACACAGACACACACATCACATGCAACACCCAACACACACAACACACACAAACCACACACATCCAGCACACACTCTAGGGATTCCCGTGACCATTTCACCCAAAATGCTAGACGTCCTTAAGTCCTGTGTCATGGCTTAGAGACAGTAGATTGGATGTGAGACGTGATCGTAGCTTAACCTGAAGACCTGTTCTTGTAGGAAAACATGGACATGTACTCCCGGGTGAAGAGGAGGAAAGCAATGCGCCGGAACACCTTCAGCATGCAGACGCACCATAACGTTCTCAGTAAGGAGAACGAGGAAGAGGAGGAGGAAGGGAGGAGGGGAAAGGTCAGTTTTTGCATGTTGGTTGTCCGGCGTGGAAAGAGCTGTATGTTTTATTCACGTTGGCATTAAAGTAACCTTCTTCACTTGGGTCTGTCTCTCCCCCAAGAGTCCCACGAGAGGCAGAGGAGGAGGTGGAGGATGCATGACGAAGACGACGAGGACGATGAAGTGGATGAGGCGGAGGAGGCTGGTGAGGGGAACGATCGCCCCTACAACCTGAGACAGCGCAAGACAGTGCAGCGATACGAGGCGCCCCCTATTGGTAAACACCTAAACTCCTGGATGTAACATCAAATTCTTACATCTTCAGACATTCCTGAAATCGCACTCCTAAACCCTGCTGGGATTTCTATTCAGAGCCAGTAAACAGGAAGCAGAGCAACCCTTCTGTGTTCGACACCCACAGATCACCTGCCAGAAGAAGCCATATAAGGTAAGACGGCCACCTTGGGATGGTTTCTCTGTAGAATGTACTGCGGGAGCCGTGTGTTGTGTCAAGCAGTGTTGACATGCGTTGGCCTGATCTGTGTCTCAGAGTGAAGAAGCATGCCATCCACAGCAGTGACACCACCTCCTCCTCTGATGAGGAGAGATTTGAGAGAAGGAAGAGCAAGAGTATGACCCGGGCAAGGAACAGGTGACATCACACCTCCCTCTGACATCTGCTCCCAGCCTCTCTCTCGTCTCTCGCTCATCTCTCTCTCTGTGGTCTGTCCTCACACTCTCCTTCTCTGTCCTTTCCTCCTTGTCTCTCTCCCCTGCGTCTCTCGCTCTTGCTCTCTGTCTCGTCTTTCTCTCTCGCATCTCAACCCCGATATAACCTGTGCTCTCCCTGCCTCTGCAGGTGTTTACCTGTGAACCTGCGGGCAGAGGACCTGGCTAGCGGGGTGCTGCGGGACAGGGCCAAGGTGGGCGCCAGCCTGGCAGACGTGGACCCCATGAACCTGGACAACACGGTGAGACAGCCAAGGGCCCCCAGCCCCTGCTGTGCTTCTTGTCTCAGACAGGGCCTCTTCAGACAGGCGCTCACCAACCACATGGCTGCTTTGTGTTGTTAGCTGACGCGTGAGCTTCCTCCCTCCCCAGGTGAAGTTTGACTGCGTGGGCGGCCTCACTAACCACATCCAGTCTCTGAAAGAGATGGTGGTGTTCCCTCTGCTCTACCCGGAGGTGTTTGAGAAGTTCAAGATTCAGCCACCCAGGTACATACTCTGTCCCACTGCAAGAACCTACATTTCTGTTCCAAGCACCGCAGGTTGTCTGATTTCTTAAGGGTCGGCTATATTTGTGATAACCCTACGTTTCTCCCCCTCACCCCCCATCCTCCTCTCTTCCTGACTCCGCCCTGTAGTAGGGTGTTTATGTTCTAATCGGCCCCACCTGGGACAGGGAAGACCCTGGTGGCTCGAGCGCTGGCCAATGAGTGCAGCCAGGGCGACAAGAAGGTGTCCTTTTTCATGAGGAAAGGAGCCGACTGCCTCAGCAAGTGGGTCGGCGAATCAGAGCGTCAGCTGCGCCTTCTTTTTGACCAGGTTAGCCAATGGAACTGCTTTTGTGAGGGGGAGGGGCGGGACTACTGGACATAACACATCATCTTGAGTGTTGACTGTGTGAGAGGTTGTGACAGCTCCATGTCCTTCCTCCCAAGGCGTATCTAATGAGACCCTCCATCATCTTCTTCGATGAGATCGATGGGCTGGCCCCAGTGCGTTCCAGCAGACAGGACCAAATCCACAGGTAAGGCAGAGGGCCCTGGTGGGGGGGGGCCCGGGTGAGAGCGTGGGGGTGGGGACCCGGGTGACAGCGAGGGGGCCCGGGTGAGGGAGTTCATCAGCTCTCCCCAGCGCTCCTCAGTGTTCAACAAACCATACAACCTGACTAACAGCCCCTCCTGTTTCTCTCCAATGGGAACACATGTGATTGATTTGAACACGTTCTGTCCTTCTGTCCTTAGTTCCATCGTGTCCACGCTACTTGCCCTGATGGACGGGTTGGACAGCAGAGGGGAGATAGTGGTCATCGGTGCTACTAACAGACTTGACTCTATCGACCCAGCACTCAGGAGACCCGGGCGATTCGACCGGGAGTTTCTGTTCAACCTGCCCGACAAAAAGGTGAGGAGGGTGGGGGAGCGGTGGGGGGCAGGCCAGGGTCAGGGTCCAGGCTGGAGAACTCATACAAGGATGTCAGGCAGCTTTAATGGCCACAGGACAGTGGCAGTTTCTGTGGCTTTCAGTTTCCCCTGGAAGGGTTATGAAGCCACACCCCTCTAGCTATGATCAAGGCTCTCTGTTGTGGACCTGTGGAGCACATGAAGACAACAAAAACATTCACAGGAAATGGAGTTTGTGGAAGATCCGTTCTTAGTTGTGTGTGTGTGTGTGTGTGTGTGAGAGAGAGAGTGTGTGTGAACAATCTTTTAGTCCAGCAGTGCCCCATACTCTTTCTCCCCCCTGCAGAGTCCTGTCTAATTGGCTACCTCCTGCAGTCAGTCCTCACAGTGAGATGGCGGGTAATCAAAGCCCAATCTCTGTGCCATCACAAGTTTCTCCCTCCGGCAGCAGACCCCAGATAATCCTTGCCCGGAGTCCTGACCCCCCCCTGAGGCTGTGGGGGCTGCAGGCTGCAGGCTGTGGGGGCTGCAGGCTGCAGGCTGGGGGCGATGCTGCCTGCAAGGCTTTAGTTCCACCCAGGAGTCATTGCTGAGTCATGTGGTTCATCTCATCCCTGAGTTTCTAAATGTTCTTCTCTCATCGCTTCAGGCAAGAAAGCAGATCCTAGACATCCACACGCGGGACTGGACCCCCAGACTGGCTGAGCCGTTTGTAGAGGAGTTGGCCGAGAAATGTGTCGGTAAGACGTGACCAGATGGCAGGTGATCTGCCTACCTTCTCAGTGGGAGGGGGAGATGGAGGGGGAGGTGTTCCTACACAGAGGTTTACACACCTGCAGGTTTAGTGTGTGTGTGTGTGTGCTAGGCGTGTGTGTGCTAGGCGTTTGTGTGTTCTGAGCGTGGTAACCACCTGAAGCCCTTGGTCTCTCCAGGATACTGCGGAGCTGATATCAAAGCACTTTGCACGGAGGCGGCGCTAGCCTCGCTGCGGCGCCGCTACCCCCAGATCTACGGCAGCAGCGTTAAGCTCCAGCTGGACGTGTCCTCCATCGTCCTGGGCCCTCAGGACTTCAGCAGGGCCCTGAGGGCCATCATCCCTGCCTCCCAGAGGGCCCTGGCTCCCCCAGGCAGAGCCCTGAGCCCTGCCCTGAGGCCCCTGCTGGCCGGGGCCTTGGCTGAGATCCTGGGGGCCCTGCTTCGCGTTTTCCCTCACGCCGAGCAGCGAGACAGAGACGACGCGCACGGTAAACCTGAGATCAGAGATCTGGCTCTCTCCCTTCCCTCTGACCTTCTGAGCGACAGGACGCCAGGGTCTGGCCAGGTCCCCTATGCATCCACTACTCTGTCCTCAATCATCCATCTCTTCTCTCCCCCCCGACCCTCTGAGTGTGTCCGACCTTGGCCCTCCATCTCTCCTCTCCATCCTCCTCTTCCAAGGCTGCTATCTGGAGCCTTGTGCCTCTCTGCCCTCAGGCTCTGTAGCAGGACGGGGGGCAGAGCGGGGGTTAGAGCGAGGAGCTAGGCCTGGCTACAGGGGAGGGACAGTGTTAACATGCTGCCGCTCTGAAGCACTCGGCTCATTCTACTCACGTTTAGGAAGTTTGGGACATTAGCTCACGGCCAGTAGGATATTTCTGTGGGGAATACTATCTCATTTGCAACTTAATGACTTTAATTTACCACCCTGGCAAATCTCTCTAATAGCCAGCCTATGACATTTCCCGCTAATAAGTAATTCTTTTATCTATTTTTGGTGGGGCAATAGCACTTCTAAGGGTAGTTATAACATAATTTAATTTGGAGGGCTTTGTTTGTTATGTGAGATTGAAAAAGTTTTTGTTGTTTCAATCACACACACACATCCGCCCGCACCCTCCCCCCCAGCCCTAATGTGCGCCTCCTCTCCTGACTCCAGTAGATAATCACCTGCTTGAGGAGGACTTGTACAGCGACGAGGACAATGAGGGAGGTCAGAGCTCCATCTACGACTTCCAGCCAGGATCTCCAAAGAGAAGGACCTCCTCTGCAGACCCTCACAGACCCTTCCTTCACTTCAGCACGTGAGTCTGCACCCTGCCCACCCAGGCCTCTGCCAGGCCTCTGCCAGGCCTCTGCCAGGCTCTACCAGCCTCTACCAGCCTCTACCAACCTCTACCAGCCTCTACCAGCCTCTACCAGGCCTCTAGGAACCTCCAGGCCTCTACCGGACCTCTAGGAACCTTCAGGCCTCTACCGGGCCTCTAGGAACCTTCAGGCCTCTACAGGGCCTCTCCACCACGCACACATAAATCAGCATCTTTGTAATCCAGATGATATATATTCTGGTGTCACAGAGAGCTGGTCAAAACCAGTATTGCTATTCACCCTCACTGTCCCCTGAACACTGAAGGCTGAATAACTGTTCCAGTGTGGAACTGTACTCAGTCCTCTCTGTGTTGCGTCACCGCCATCTGGTGGGCATGGCTGGAACAACGCGTGTAGAGTGACTGGATAATGACATCGTTTATCAGCGATCATTGAAGAGCTGTCATCAGCGTAGAAAAGAGATGACGAATGTTCCTGATGAAATCCACATCAACCTAAAAGGCTGCTTATCCGATTTGGAAATGAATTAGGCGCTAGAGTGATAAAAGGGTGCTGTGAAGTGACGGTCGTGTGTCATATTTATCCGACATCCTTCAGTGGGACATGACAGGGGTTCGTCGCAATGTTTAAAATTGACCAATCGTATTACAACCCATCATCGTCATGTGCGGACGGATGGGAAATATGGCCAGTGTGTGCAAGGCAGTGTGGCGCGATCGGCAAAGTACTTTCCATCGCTGCTGAGGCGAACCCAGCTGAGTGACCGTGTGTGTGTGTCCGCGTCCCCAGGTCGGCCCTCCTCCAGCCCACAGCATTCCGGCCCCGCCTGCTCCTCTCCGGGCCCCCAGGCTCAGGCCAGACTTCTCACCTGGCCCCAGCTCTCCTGCACCACCTGGACAAGCTGTCTGTGCACTGCCTGGACCTGCCCACACTCTACTCTGTCAGCGCCAAGAGCCCTGAGGAGTCCTGCGCTCAGGTACTACACACACACAACACACACTACACACACACTCACTCAGAACACACACTCCTAACACACGCTTAGCTGGTGTGACAGACTGATATTTAGCCTTCCCTGCTGCCTGTGTGTGCTGTTGAAGTGCGCGTCTCTTCCAGGTGTTCCGCGAGGCCCGTCGGAGCGTGCCTAGTGTGGTGTTCATGCCGCAAATCTCTGATTGGTGGGAGGTGCTCAGCGACACGGTGAAGAGCACCTTCCTCACCCTGCTCCAGGACGTGCCCTCCTTCACCCCCATCCTCATCCTCGCCACCGCCGAGGCCAGCTACACACAGTTACCAGAAGAGGTGAGGAGACAGACATGTGTGTGTGTAGACACTGAGAGAGTTCAGAGTTCCCTGTACTGGGTCACATCTCCCTTCTTTGTTGAGTTAGGGGGCAGGGGGCATGCAGGTGTGGTTTCAGGTGTGTGGATGTGCTTTGAGGCTTGGGAGGTATGTAAGATCAGAGTGTCGTCAGATTACTTTGAAATCTGTGTGTCCACATCTGTGTGTGTTAGAGAGTGAATGGTGTGTAGGTGTGTGTATGTTTCAGCGAGTATTAGGATGTGTGTGTGTGTGTGTGTGTGTGTGAGTGAGTGAATGAGTGCTGTGTCTTGATGCTGTGCATGTGTGAGTGAGTGCTGTGTCTTGATGCTGTGCATGTGTGAGTGAGTGCTGTGTCTTGATGCTGTGTATGTGTGAGTGAGTGCTGTGTTTGTGTGAGAGAGTGCTGTGTCTGATGCTCTGTATGTGTGAGTGAGTGCTGTGTTTGTGTGAGTGAGTGCTGTGTCTTGATGCTGTGTATGTGTGAGTGAGTGCTGTGTCTTGATGGTGGCTCATCTCCAGAGTAGCTCCTCCTGGGGAAAAGCTCTCCTCCTGCTCCCTCATGAGGACAGAGCACACTGGAGTCCGGACCACACTGGAGTCTGGACCACACTGCTTCCTGTCCTGGGCTGCTGGACACTCGCGTCTCCGTGCTTCTGTGACAACGCTTGGCTTCTTCCTGCTAACAGTCTGGGCCACTCTGTGGGATTGACACGTCTTCCACTGACCCCAAACACAAGGATTTTCCTTCAAAGTGCATTGAAGAGCGATTGATTGGTGTTGGGAGCTGATCACAGCCCTGTCACAACATCAGCCTGTCTGTGCATTGACCCGGTTCTCTTCTAGCATCCTTGCATATAGAGGATGAGGTGATGCAATATTGATATAACTTCACTGAGGTTGTTTGAGGTATAGGTTTATTTCTGTGTGAGGTGTGTGTGTGTGTTGCTGGCTGTCCTGTCTGTGGAAACGTGTTGTAATAAAACACATTCTCTGCTCCACTAGAGCAGCAGGATCAATGTGAGCAGTAGGTGCGTGCTCACACACACACTCAAACACACACTAAGCAGGGGGTAGTAACACACTCACTCTGCCCGGAGGGGGGTGGGGGGTGGGGGGTGGTTGCTCGTGCACTCACACACGGCAAGGGGTCCTCCATGTCTCCGCGGAGACGCGGGTCGATGGCTTAACTCTATTATAAAACACGGAGCACTTAAATGCAGAGAGCCAAACTACTCAGGCCTGGCTGGGAGCAGGAGTGAGAAGGGAGCTGAAGGGGTGTGAGACTGACGCCTCCTCCAGGAGCTCTGTGCAGGAGAGGCCTGTCAGGGGGAGCGGAGGGGAGGGGAGGGACTGGGGAGGGGAGCGGAGGGACTGGGGAGCGGAAGGACTGGGGAGCGGAGGGACTGGGGAGGGGAGGGACTGGGGAGGGACTGGGGAGGGGAGGGACTGGGGAGGGGCAGGGCTAGAATGCAGAGGTTGCAGATTTCCGCGAGAAACGACATTTGCAGAGCAAATGAGCCGTTAGTCGAATTTGTTGAAGTTTTCACATTAACAGATCTTCTGGAAGCTGCGTTAGTACAGAACCTGCAAGAGGCTTTCAGTGAGTGTGCTTTTACCCATTAGGAAGATGTGCAAGAAATGAGACTGAACTAGTGTTTTTCAGTTTGTTTGTTTTGGCCCAGAATGCAGTTTTGAGGCTGCAGACTGGGGCCAGGCTGTTAAATAGACACTCGGCTTTGGTTGCTGCCATTGTGCTGCTGAGAAGGAAAGGAGCTTTTCCTGGCCGTGCTCAGAGCTCCCAGAGATGGAGGCTTGGTTTATCCCCCCTTCCCTCCCTCCGGTGGGGGAGCCTATGGTCTGGAACATTCTCTTTAAATGGCTGTTGTGTCATCCTGGCATCAGCACTGCTAGCAGATGTCCTCTCACCACCCATGAAGGGAGCGCCGTCCCTTCTGCCAAAATCACAATTCCCCAGAAACGCTCCCTTCCTCCATCCCCCCCCCCAGGGACTGGGGAGGGGAGGGAACTGGGGAGGGACTTGGGGAGCGGAGCGGACTGGGGAGGGGGGGGACTGGGGAGGGGCAGGGCTAGAATGCAGAGGTTGCAGATTTCCGCGAGAAACGACATTTGCAGAGCAAATGAGCCGTTAGTCGAATTTGTTGAAGTTTTCACATTAACAGATCTTCTGGAAGCTGCGTTAGTACAGAACCTGCAAGAGGCTTTCAGTGAGTGTGCTTTTACCCATTAGGAAGATGTGCAAGAAATGAGACTGAACTAGTGTTTTTCAGTTTGTTTGTTTTGGCCCAGAATGCAGTTTTGAGGCTGCAGACTGGGGCCAGGCTGTTAAATAGACACTCGGCTTTGGTTGCTGCCATTGTGCTGCTGAGAAGGAAAGGAGCTTTTCCTGGCCGTGCTCAGAGCTCCCAGAGATGGAGGCTTGGTTTATCCCCCTGCCTCCTGCCGGTGGGCGGAGCCTATGGCGTTCTGGAACATTCTCTTTTAAATGGGCTGTTGTTGTCATTCCTGGCATCAGCGTCTGCATAGCAGATGTGTCTCTCCCACTAGAAGGGAGCGCCGTCCCTTTGTCGTGTGCTCAAAAAATACAATTCCCCAGAAACGCTCACGCTTCCTCCACCCCCCCCCCTCCATCCCAGACCCGATTGAAGAACAGACTACAGACGATAGATAGAAGAGGGCGAGGAGAGCGGAATGTTCCAGGTGGTTCCAGCAGCCAGTGTCCCCCCCCACACACACTTCAGGGATTTGTGCCCGTGAAAACAAGAAACTGTGCTGGGCGACTGGTGGAGGACTGGCTGGTGGAGGACTGGCTGGTGGAGGACTGGCTGGTGGAGGGCCGACTGGTGGAGGACTGGTTGGTGGAGGGCCGACTGGTGGAGGACTGGCTGGTGGAGGGCCGACTGGTGGAGGACCGACTGGTGGAGGGCCGACTGATGGAGGACTGGCTGGTGGAGGGCCGACTGGTGGAGGGCCGACTGGTGGAGGGCCGACTGGTGGAGGACCGGCTGGTGGAGGGCCGACTGGTGGAGGGCCGACTGGTGGAGGGCCGACTGGTGGAGGACTGGCTGGTGGAGGACTGGCTGGTGGAGGACTGGCTGGTGGAGGACTGGCTGGTGGAGGACTGGTGGTAGCCCCACTGGGGGTGGCAAGGAAGACGTCAGGACCTGTGAACCTGCTCTGAACCTGTAGTCTTAGAGGACCTGTAGCTGGGCTTCAGAGCCAGGGGGGGTGGGATGGAGGGGGGGTGGTTAGAACCTGTGCCAGGACCCTCTGCCAGGACCCTCTCTGCGGAACCCCACCCTGTGCTACCAGGACACATGCTACAGCTCCACCTTTGCCAGCTCAGCATGTGGGGGATTAGTGAGATGAAATCAGCTTGGTGGGCTTCCAACCTTGAAGGTGGCTTCAGAAATGAGTCCGTATTCAAGCTGATTAAAGCCGCATGACTGGGTCACTGGCCACTTGTCCACTGACGAGCAGAGCCAGACTCCTGCAGAGTGCAGAGCAGCTGAAACAGTATTGCCTCTCCTGTCTTCTGGCGTTGCGTGTTGTCTTGTCCACAAAGGCAACGTCAACCAGCACGGACATCGTCCGTCTCTCTGATTTCGTCAGTGTGACATGAGAAATGATTTTGGAGCCCTCGGAAAGACATGAAGTTACTCTTCCTTCACACTGACATGATTTGAGATGGATCGGAGGTAATTGCCCACTATCATAGGGCAGATTAAAGATTCAATTCAATTGAGCATCGACTCCAGCTCCAACCAGCAGCCTACTGAATCTGCTGCTCAAATCAAGACGCTCTTCACTTTCCCCACTTGTTTATTGATCCCTCATCCTTTCTTTTGTGTTGCCTTCACCTCCTGCTAGGTTGTGGGAAGTCTGGACTGGAAGAGAGATGGCTAGACGAAGAGAGGGAGGCTTTTATTGTGATGTTTTTAGTCCCCGACCGACCCTTGGATTTGTTATTCCAGCACTGGAGCTCTAGGCCCCAGTTTGGCTTTGCTGCTGTAGCGATGAGCTCTACTGATCTCTAGCCGGTGGGACCTCCCTCTTCTGCAGCTATCCATCCCTCTCTCTCTCTGGATCTTCCTTCTTCTGGATCTCCCTCCCTCAGCTTAGAGTGTTGATCGGAACAGAGGAATACCATTAGCGCTGCGTACACAGTTGTCCTCCCGTCCCTCCCTTGGTCCCTCGATGCCTTCTTTCACGCGTCTCCCGCGGAGGGGCCGCAAACAGGGGAGCGGAGGAGTCAGAACGGAGAGAGATGAAAGGAGCGAGGGGGAGAACCACCTCATCAGAGGGAAGAGAGGGATCGATGAGAGAGCCAGACGGGAGCGAGGGAGGGAGGGAGCGAGCGAGGGAGGGAGCGAGCGAGGGAGGGAGTGAGCGAGGGAGCACTGGGTCAGCAGCAGGACGCCGTCTCTGTGGGCCAATCGGAGATGTGCTGGTGAGGTTGACCTCTGCCCCCGGCTGCTCACACATCTCCATGACAACGAGAAACAGTCACGCAGGGATGAAAGCTGCTCTCTTCTTTCTTCCTAAAGGAACAGATGAAGGAAAAAAAAAGGCTGACGTCGTTTGTTCTGTGAGCGAATCTCTCCAACATGGATGTGGGGTAAGGTTACCCTTTACGAAGGAAGGAAGGAAGGAAGGAAGGAAGGAAAGAAGGAGCGAGCAAACGAGCAGGTGTTGTGCTGGCTGGAGGGGTCATCAGTGTGCCCCTGCTGTAGGGGCCACAGGGCCCCTCTGGGAACTGTTCATAACTACCAGGGTATTTTTACCAACAAGTCAAGGCTGTGGCGTGTCACTGCCCCTGGGTGTGTGTGTGTGTGTGCGTGTGCATGTGCGCGTGCGTGCGTGTGTTTGAGAGGGTTCGTTCCCATCGTCACCAGCACGACCGCCCTCCATTTGATATCCTCTGTAGCATCAGATATCACACCTCATGAATACTGCAGTCCTACAAACAGGCCTTTTGATGTGGAGGCGCACACACACACACCCAGAACACACACACACCCAGAACACACACACACACGCTGAAAAGCAGTAAACACACACAGTGTTTCGTTGCAACACCGCGGAGCTCAGCAGGAACATGGGGAGTCCAACTCCGCCCTTTCTTGTTTCAACTCCAGGCTAGGAGCAGAGCGATTAGCAGCTAAATTAGGACAAGGCTAGACAAGCTAAATAAGATGTTAAATCAAACTTGCAGCACATTGTGGCAAGGGTGCTTGTGTGTCCCCTGAGAGCCTGGACTTGTTCAGCCTGTGGCAGGGACTCACTAAGCCCTTCATGTTTGGTAGACAGAGGTGGGCAGGATAGAGGCTTTGGAAGCACTGTTTCAGACATACTGTAACTTCTTTAAGTTAGCAGACCAAAACGAACTGCTCCCCATGAGTCCATCTATAGTGCTCTCACTCACACTCACACACACACACACACACACAAGCTGCCTCAGGTCGATATCAGAACTCCATCGACTCGCTTCATGGCTCAGTACTTGGTTTCTTTCCATTTATCCTTCATGTGAAATTCACTATTTTTCACCGTCAGAATATTGATATGGGGTTTGTCTGGGCTTCCTATAAATCTAATGGGAGCAGCATGTTGAATCCTTCGAGGTTTGTTATTTGTATTTGTTTGCAGAAAAAGACCCTTTTTATTTAAGGTGAAGAGAAATAACAAAACTGTCCACAGAAAAAGCCTTTTTTATTCATTTATTTTTCCTCCCCATCTAACAGTTGGTCACGACTGCCAGTCTAGACTATGATAGTCACTACTGTCAGTCTAGACTATGATAGTCACTACTGTCAGTCTAAACTATAATAGTCACTACTGCCAGTCTAGACTATGATAGTCACGACTGCCAGTCTAGACTATGATAGTCACGACTGCCAGTCTAAACTATAATAGTCACCACTGCCAGTCTAGACTATGATAATAACTTCCCAGATGGGTTCCTCAGTGACTATGTTAACAGTCTCTGAGGATGAGGATGTTACTGAGGATGAGGATGATGATGATGTTGTTGAGGATGATGTTGAGAATGTTGATGATGATGATGATGTTGAGAATGTTGTTGATGATGATGATGTTGAGAATGTTGTTGATGATGATGATGATGTTGATGCTGCTTTTTTTGTTGCCCAGGTGAGGAGCATGTTCCAGCAGAGCTATGGGGAGGTGGTGAGCCTGTCTCCACCAGCAGAGGAGGCCAGGAAGAAGTTCTTCTCCGAGCTGCTGTTGGTCCAGGCTGCCAGAGCACTGCCTCGCAGGAGACACCCAGGTACTGCACGGCCACACGAGCAGGCAGCCGCCCTGACCAGCACACACACACACTAATGCAGACACACACACTTAACGCATACACACACACTAACGCAGCACACACACTAACAAAGCACACACACTTGGACACAAATACAATGACACGCAGACACACACTGACACACAACAAATACAGACTGACACGGAGCGCACACACAGACTCACGCACACACACACACACACACATACAGTCTCTTGTCTCCGTAGCTGATGGTTGTGATCTTGTGTGAAGCCTAGAGGGCAGTATTGCCTGGGTGTTGTGCTGAACATTCGAACAGCTCTGTAGGGTTTGAACTAGTCAGAAATCCCCACCTGACACTGATGGCTGAAAGCAGACTAGAGATATTCCTTCATTTGTCCTTAATCTCTCTCTTCTGCATCTAGTTACTTGAGTTTTAACTCGTGATTAGATTTCCCTTTTCCGTGAAGGACAGGATTCCCAAAGGAACCTTTCCCCCACATCTGAGGATTAGCATAGCAGAAGGCTGGAGCCTCCCTCAGTGATGTAGCCAGGCGTCAGCCCTGCTCCTCCCTGCAGCCCTGCTCCTCCCTGCAGCCCTCCTCCTCCCTGCAGCCCTGCTCCTCCCTGCAGCCCTGCTCCTCCCTGCAGCCCTCCTCCTCCCTGCAGCCCTCCTCCCCCAAACATCTCCTGAATCTCTCTCCTTCATTCCATCACCCTCTGCGCCTCTCCCCCCTCATCCCATCACCCTCTGCCTCTCTCTCCCCCTCATCCCATCACCCTCTGTCTCTGTCTCCCATGGCTCCCCTGCCCCCCTATGGAATACCCATCTGCCCTCCCTCTCCCTCTCTCCCCCCTGCCCCCCCCCTGTGCTCCGGGTCCCAGCTCAGTGTGAGGGAGCTGTTTGCCAGGGCTCCGGCTGCAGAGGCCTTTCAAATGGAAATCCCTCCCAACGCCCCCATCCAGGAATCCTTATTGATGCGAGGCAGGGGTCCCTGATACCCCCCGCTCCTCTCTCTTCAGGGGTGCCACTGAATAAAACAGCAGCCCTATCTTCCAACAGGAGGCCAGGGGGAACTGGACGCTAGCTAGCTTCCAAATTAGCTCTCAGCCATTAGCTCTAATTAGACTCATGGCTCCCTTGACTGGTAGCCAGCTATTACGCAGCACAGTGGCCATTGTGAATGTGATTGGGAAGCTAACAGTGTTGGCAGGCGCCTGGAGGTAGGGCTTGGTGGCTGGGGGATTGAGGCGAGGGAGCTGGAGGAGAGGTTGGAAGTTGATAAGCACTGGATATTATTCTTACGTGGTGTCAAGGCTCCCCTCTGCGGGCTGACTTTCTAAATGAGGACAGAGACGGTTATTGATGCTGGGGGTGTTTATCAGGACGCTGCAGAGGTGGGCTGGGAGGAGAGGGGTGGATCCACATCCTCTCTACCATGTCCACCCCTCTCTACCCTGTCCACTCCCTCTCTACCCTGTCCACCCCCTCTCTATCCTGTCCACCTCCTCTTTACCCTGTCCACCCCCTCTCTACCCTGTCCACCCCTCTCTACCCTGTCCACCCCCTCTCTACCCTGTCCACCCCCTCTCTACCCTGTCCACCCCCTCTTTACCCTGTCCACCCCTGCTGTGTGTGTTTACATGCGTCTGTTCACGTGTACGCATGCGTATCTGGATTCAAACACATACACACACCATGCTCTCTCACTCCTAACGTATAACAAACCTCTTGCCAAAGTTGTTTAGTCTAGCTTAAGGGTTGTGTGTGTGTGTGTGTGTGTGTGTGTGACCCCCCTTGACGTTCCTGTGTGCAGCAGGTGTGTGTGAGGAGCCTCTGCCACTGGCGGAGGCCCCGGGGCCCCGGGTCCTGTCCCCGGAGGAGCAGAGTCGTCTCCTGGAGCAAGAGGAGAACACTCTCCGCGAGCTCCGCCTCTTTCTCAGGGATGTCACCAAGCGCCTGGCTACCGACAAACGCTTCAGCATCTTTAGCAAGCCGGTGGACATAGAGGAGGTAAGGAGAGGGGGGGGGACGGCACGCACGGCGGTAATAGGCATTCTCCACCTTCCTCCTCAGTGTCGGATTAGCTGGAGGAGGATGACTGGATGTCAGCTGAATTGACTCTCTTCCTGATCCCGCTCGTCTGTCCGTGTCAGGTGTCAGATTACTTGGAGGTGATTGGCCAGCCCATGGACCTGTCCACTGTCATGACCAAAATCGACACTCACAAGTACCTGACGGCCAAGGACTTTCTGTTTGACATCGACCTCATCGTCAGCAACGCGTTAGAGTACAATCCTGATAAGGACCCCAGTGGTGAGGAGACACACGCACGCACACACACTCTTTTTCTCTCTCACACACACTTTCTTTCTCTCTCTCTCTTTCGCTCACACGCACACACTCTCACACGCGCAGGCTGCCTGCCTGCTTGTGCTACAGCCAGGCTGCCTGCCTGCTTGTGGAACAGCCAGGCTACCTGCCTGCTTGTGCCACAGCCAGGCTGCCTGCCTGCTTGTGCTACAGCCAGGCTGCCTGCCTGCTTGTGCTACAGCCAGGCTGCCTGCCTGCTTGTGCCACAGCCAGGCTGCCTGCTTGTTAAAAGCTGCTTTTGAGCTTAACCTCTGCTTGCAACAGCAGATGATGGGAATCTGCCTGCTCTGCGTGAGAACAGGACGCCCTGCTCACACACTACTGTCAATCAATTAACATGCATATTTCAAAAGCCTGTGTATACAGGGAATG
>BROE01000004.1:3422613-3478626 GCA_036571765.1 Plecoglossus altivelis
TGTGTGTGTGTGTGAGAGATGGCGAGAGAGAGAGGGAGTGCGCGAGTGTGTGTGTGTGTGTGTGTGTGTACTGGCCTGCTCATTCAAACCAATGAATAATTCACAGGGTGCTGAAACAAGGTAAATAAGAGGAGAAGTTCAGGGGCACAGGAATCTACACACAAGCTATTTTCCGTCAGAATTAAATAACTGCCTCCTGCGCTTATTGAAAGCCGTATTGTTGCCCCACTTCAGACCGTTCAATTAAAAAGGCCTTTTCTTCCTGAGCGAGCTGGCCTCCCCCGGCCTCACCTGATACTGCTCTGAAGAGAAACTTCACACAGCCGCCTTTTCACAGCAGCCACAAATGAAGAACAGTATCTGTGTGTTTGCAGGCAGAGGCGCCTGGGTTGTGTGCCTGAATTCAGACTCTGCAAATGATGCTCCAAAGGGGAGAAATGTAATTAGCCGCTGTAATAAGGAAGGCTAGTGTGGTCCCTCGTTCCTCCTGCGCGTCCCTGCGTGTCGAGGCCCGCCGCCATTACCTCCACCGGAGAGTCCAAAGACGCTTTGAAGGTCCCCTGATCTTCTCCCCTCCGCTACCTCTCCCCTCGTCCCCCAAACTCCCTTCACCGCGCGCACCCAAAAAGAGACATCTCTCCACTGTGCCACACTTTGTTAAGCCCACTCTTCCGCACTGGAGAGAGAGGAGGAGACGTCCAGTATGCGTCTAAACAGGAGGGGAGCAAACAGGAGGCCCCTGCCCCCCCTCTGAGGAGGTGAGACAGGGAGGATGAGGAGGTGTATCGTCCCGTCCCCCCTGCCTGTCTTCTGAGGAGGTGAGATGAGGAGGTGCATTCTCCCGTCCCCCCTGCCTGTCCTCTGAGGAGGTGAGACAGGGAGGAGGAGGAGGTGCATTGTCCCGTCCCCCCTGCCTGTCCTCTGAGGAGGTGAGACAAGGAGGCGCACCCCCCCGTCCACACACAGACCTGACCCCTGTCCTCCTCGCTCGCTCTGACAGACAGCCCCACACACAAACACACACGTTCGCACCACCTTAATTAGTCCTGTCCTCCAATGAAGGCAAGGAAGCTGGCAGCTAGTGACCTGGCTGGCCCTCTTAGGGTGAGGTCTCTCTGTGCATGGGGTAATGAGACGGCCTGTTTACACTCTCTCTGCTCCTGGAGGCTTCCTCCTCTCCCCCTCTCTCTTTCTGTCCTCACTTCTCCTCTCTCTTGCTCGCTCGCTCTCTATTTGCCTAGGCCCCGGTCTCCTCTACTGCTCTGCCTTCCTTACCCTTCCCTTCCTTCCTCTCTCTCTCTCTGTGCTCCATTTCCCTTCCTTCCTCACTCTCTTCCCCCTCTCTCCTCTCTCCTTCACCTCTCCCCTCCTTTTTTCCTCCTCTCTCTTCATCCCCTCCCCTCCTCCTCTCTTCATTTCATCCCCTCCTCTCTTCCTCCCCTCCCCTCCTCCTCTCTTCCTTGCCTCTCCTCTCTTCCTCTCCTCATCTTTTCTCAGTTGTTTTCCCCTGTTAAAGCTCCAGGAAAGAGGATTTAATGATGGTATGAAAGAAGGCGGCGTGCGTGTGTACAGTTGTTACCTAAGGCAATTCCAACTCCTATAAGCACACCTATCCCTTGTCTCCCAGTAATGAAGAGATGGTCTTCATTACTTCCAGGTGACACAGTCTGCAGGGATCTGAGCTGCTGATTATGATGACCAGAAGCTACCCCCCCCCCCATACACTGACGCTCTCACGGCTTGGAAAGGGGTCTTATTTTCAGTCAGACCGGATCAGTTTGGTTAACGTGCGTGTGCGTGTTTTGTCCCCAGACAAGATCATCCGTCACAAGGCGTGCAGTCTGAAGGACACAGCCCACGCCATGCTGGCCTCAGAGCTGGACCATGAGTTCAACCGCATGTGTGAGGAGATCCAGGAGTCACGCAGGAAGAGGGGTGAGGACACAGGTGCACGCACACACGCACACACACACACACACAGGTATACATGCGCTCACACACACAAGTATACGCACACATGTATGTATACACACACACACACACACACACACACACACACACACAGGTATACATGCGCTCACACACACAAGTATATGCACACATGTATGTATACACACACAGGTATACACGCGCACACACACACGCACATATATACATGTACACACACACATACATGTATACACACATACATGTGTATACACACACACACACACATACATGTATACACATGCACACACACAAACATACATACACAAACAAAAGATGTACATAGATATGACTTTGCTCCTGTGTTTTCTGAAGCGTCTTCACCAAGACAACAAGATGCTCTCAGTGGACATTAGCTAACATGCATAAACAAGCAAACAATTACTGTCCTCTCACAGGGAATAACCCCATCAGGCTCCCCAGCACAGGAAGTCCAGTCATCAACACTCTGCATCATTTCCACACAGACTAATGTACACAGGCAAACAAGCTCATCACACAGGCTAAACACACTAGCTCTTCCGGCTGGTTAGAAGAGTCTTGGGTTTACATACATCGTCGTATGTAAACCCACACACGCTCTGAAGCCTATCCTCAAACATGTTCGCCAGGGTGAACGCGGGGGTAAACACCAGGGTGAACACCAACGTTGACCTAGGAGCCCAGCAGACCAGTCCTGGCTTGGACGCTGATGGAGGGAGGGAGGTGGGGGGCTTGGAGGCTGATGGAGGGAGGGAGGTGGGGGGCTTGGAGGCCGATGGAGAGAGGGAGGTGGGGGGCTTGGAGGCTGATGGAGAGAGGGAGGTGGGGGGCTTGGAGGCTGATGGAGAAAAAAAGCCAGTGAGAATAAGAGCTTTTAGTTCCCCTCAACCCCATTTCCTTGTTCCTGACCATTATATCCGCTGGCAGGCAGACACCGCAAAGCACTTTTGGCTCTTTGAGCTGGAGCAACGTTGTAGTGGTCAGCCATTGTCCTCTCCTCTGTCCATTTCTCTGTCTGTGGTTTAGGATCTTTGCTATTCCCTGTGCGGCTGTGGTTTCCTTCAAAGTCCTCCCTAGCTCCCTAGTCAGATCCATCTTTACCAGACCATGATGAAGCCTGTCGCCACAGTGACTCCAGCAGGAAGCTAGTCTCCCATCAGACAGGAAGTCATTCCCAGGGCCCAAGCGGTGGGAGAGAAGTCTAGTGACTTAAAGGGGGAATGCTTCTTGGGGTCTGCCATGCACCGCAGAGGCTAAATGGGTGGATTTACGCTGTTAGGACTGGCTGGTGTTTGGCTGTCAGCAAACCACACCTGGGTAGATATGTGGTCATGCCCAGGACAAGGACAGGACAGGGGGGGTGATGGGGATGAGGGCTGGAGAGGAATTTAGCTGGATGTTGTTGCTCCAAATCAACATATCTTCTCCTAAAGGACATGTTAGCCTACAGCCTCGTGTTCATCCTCACTCAACTCAGCAGCACTCAGATACTCTGATGAATATCGGCTCACTCTGCTCAGTGGTCAGTCTGTCACGTATACTGTGTGTTACATTGTCGATTAGTCTGCTCTCCGAGTCGATATATGCAGGTCTGTCTGGCCTGTTTACACGGCTAGTGGTGTCACTCTGGACTTGCATTCACACATGTAGCTGGACTGCTGCTGTGATTGTGTGTGTGTGTGGTGTGACGGTAACCGATCTTTCTCTGGCGCCTGCAGACTTCCAGACACCGGCCCAGACGACTGTATCTTCCGGCGCCGTGGTAACCAGGAAGCCCGTGGGAGAGGAGCATGCTGGGAGCAGCACTCAGGGCGAAGGAGCGGACAAGCACTGCAGCAGTGAGTAACACACGCGCACAAATATATATATATACACACACACATGCATATTCCCACACACACACATTTGCAGGTACTACATCTTCACACCTCAATATGTGAAGTCAATTTGGGAGAAACAGAAGCAGCAGGGAGTCATTGTAGCACTTTAGGATGACCCAGGGTGTGTGTGTGTGTGTTTGTTTGTTTGTGTGTGTGTGTGTGTTAGTGGGTGTGTGTGTTGGTGTGTGGGTGTGTGTGTTGGTGTGTGTATGTGTGCACCTCAGGTGCTGGGGGGGCTTAGTTCACTGCATGTAGAGCACAGTCTGCTTAGCTGATTACAGTACTCTGCTGTCCTGCTGAGCAGCAGCCTCACTGCATTAGCACAGAACACACACACACCTGCCCACACACACATTCACACCCCCACCCACACCCCCTCACACACACCCTCCCACCACCCACACCCCCTCACACACACCCTCCCACCCCCCACGAGGTCCACGAGCAAGCCGTCATCCTCTCAGCCGCGGTGGAGCCACGCAGCCGCCGGCCTCATTAGAGGCGCACGTCTCTCCCTGTCTCTCGGAGCGTGACCACGCTGCCGAGCAATCGCTGCGCCCACCTGCGGCCGGCGGCCTGCGGACCGGGGGCCAGGTGCGGGCGGGGAGCAGACAGATGAGGTTGTTACCTGGATGCGACAGTGGCTGGGCTGGATGGGTGTAATTGGTGCAGATACTAAAGGTCTTCCGCTCCAGTATGACGGAGGGAGCACCGGGTGAGATATGGCTTATCAGAACGACAGAGACTCGCTTCAGCATTTCACCGCACCTCCCCGAGTTCATTATTTGTTTATCTGCGAGACTGAAGAAACACTTACTGGATCCACCCAACCATCTGACCGGTACAAGTGCTGTCTCAGTGCATGTTGAGGACATCTCCTGCTGCGTCCTCAGGTGTGGAGAGCCCCTGGCCGTCGTCTCTGGTCTGCAGTACCGGGGTGAACCACAGGGTGGCGCCTGTCTCTCAGGAGAGCAGCCTTAATAGGCCCCCTGCTGGGCCAGTCAGCCATCCCTTCCCTGCGTTGAACGCGGGCAAACTTGAAAGCTTAGAGGCCCCCTATTTGCTGCCATAAATACTGTAAGAGACTTTGCACTGCATGAACCTGCAGCTTTGCTGGGAGTCATCCAGGCCAGGCTGGGCTCTGGTGCTGTGACTGGGTGCTAGTGAAGCCCTCGTCTGGCTTTGTTGTACACCTGTCTTAATACGCCGCAGGGCGTGACACAGTTTGGACAGGGGATTGACAGGCACCGTGCCTCCCCGTCTCCTGAAGATGATTTTGAGCAGGTTGAAAGCTTTCCAGGCGGTATGGATGGAACACAGGGTGTCTCTCTTTAACTGGAAGAGATTCTATGTCTGTTTGGTTTTCCTTCGCCTCAGCTTAAGTCACGTGTGCCGCTATAACCAATTCATCCACCCGGAGGACTCCGGTTCTCAAAGGGTTACAGAACCTCATTCATTTGCTCCGGTAATTAATTATAGGGTTAGTCATTGGCAACCAATTCCTACCTGGAGCACCACAAAAGAGTATCTGGAATATCCAATGAACAGACTACAGAGGAGAGAGCGAGCTAAGATCTGGGAGGGACCGCAGGCATGTTCCCAGCAGGGGACGGTGGCCGCTGGCTAGGGTGTCTACTTCTCACTTTTGTTTACAGTCCCCTTGAACACTTTATCTAAGGTCAGGTGTGTGTGTGTGTGTGTGTGTGTGTTTCCCCCTTGGTGATAAAGTTAGGATGAGGGTCGAGTCAGCAGATTCCAGCCTTGTGCTTGAGGGAGGACACCAGTCTCCTGCCCTCACCGGTCCCTCTACTTTCTGTGAGCTGGTATCTGTGTTCCCCCTCCCTCCTGCTTCTCCCCTCCGTCCTCCCCTCCGTCCTCCCCCCCGTCCTCCCCCCTGTTTCTGGCCTCAGAGGCTGGGTCCAGGATGGAGATCCAGAGCTGGGGCAGGTGAGGGGATGGGGAGGAGCAGGAGAGAGGCTCCGTACCATCTCTCTGCAGCACGTCTCTCCATCATCGCTTGTGGCTGAGGCGGTGAAGGAGCCAGAGCCTGCTAGGAGATGTAGGGGAGAAAACAAAACAAACAGATTGGCTCCTGTTACAGTTGCTTTTGCGTTGCGCCAAGGACCAAATACTGCTTCTTAAAGCAGAGCCAAGGCGGACCGGTTCATCTACAGTACCTTCCTTTCATTCATTATTCAGGCTGTTTGACTGCTACAGTCTTCTCTCTGTCATGTTAGGTTGAATGAGGCCTTGTCAGTGAGCCATGAATGCCTTGACCAGTGCATCTCAATCCATCTCGCAGTTGATGTACTGGATTGTCTTATCACGCGCCCAAAGCAAGCCATCTTCAGAAACGCGTTTCACCTCGGCGTGAACAAAAGTGTCGAGAAGGTTTACGTTGGTGTATAAACCTTTTTATGGGGCAGCACATGCAGGGTGTTCATCTAGTTCAGCAACCGGTGTTCTTCAGCTTGACATTTCTCATTACTTACTGTTATAGCCAATGACAGCGTCAGGAAATATGTTTTGGGGGGGAAAAAACGAAAACCAGCCCTGGAAACGACATGCAGTGGCGCTAGCTACATTGTCTGTGTCCTCCATGTCAGTCAATAGAGCGCCGCAGGCTTCAGACTAGGAGGCGTTGTTCATGTGGAGAAACTGAGACGTTCCCTACCTCTCTCTACTCATCACTCAAACATTCCTCCTTCCTCTCTGCTGCCTGAACCATCCGCAGACCTTGATGGTGAAATTCTTTTATTGTCTTGCTCTCGCTCTCTCTCGCTCTCTCTCTCTCGCTCTCTCCCGCTCTCTCTCTCTCTCTCCCGCTCTCTCTCTCTCTCGCTCTCTCTCTCTCACACTCTCTTTTCTTTCCTCCTCTCTCCATCTTCCTCTCATTCTTAAATCAAGATTCCAGCTGCTTTTCTAGAGGCAGTGTCGTCCCATTTACCAGAATATGATCNCCCCCCCCCCCCCTCTCTCTCTCTCTCTCTCTCCCCCCCTTAAATAAAACGCCATCCGTCTCTTTCAGGATACGTCCAACTGTGGCTTTGCTCAGCGGGCTGAACTGTAAGACTCCAATCTTTCCATCATTATTAAGCTCAGCTTTCATTAGGGAGTCATGGAGGAGTAATCATCTCAATTTAATAGTCGGTTAAGCAAAAGTTTAGGCTTACAAACGCTAAACTAAAAAATACTTGTGTATAAATTACTCTGTTTTTGTTGATGATGGGACCATATTGCCTACCCCATATGATCGATAACCGACTCTCGTCAACCTTGACCGTTGCTTACAAGTTTAGTTCTACAGATTTATATGAGACATATCTGTGACTCGTGTTTTCTTCCATACGGCGTACATTTTTTTTTTTTACAGTAGCATGAACGACATCGAAGCAAAGACACATTAACGAAACGAAAACGCCGCTGAATCCGAAAGCGCTAGTTAGGTACATAACTACATGATTAGCGGCTGTAACACGGAAGTACAATTAACACCACAGTTATTCTGCTTCTGCACAACATCGAAGACATTGACAAAGGAGCGGCAAGAAGCTAGATCCGATTTTGCCACAAGGGAAAGTGAAAAGTTGCTTTATCTAGCGCCTGTTACGTTCAAACGTCTAATTAGCATCCGCCAGTTGATACGCACTTGTCCACACGCGCAGGAAACGTAATTTTCCACAGGTTAGATGAGTGAACCATCATGGCGATCTTATTCTTCTTCTTCAGAAGAAGAAGAAGACTAACTAGATATCAGAGGTTATAGGCTGCAATCATGCCAAACCACAGGTGCAGCTGTTTCCCTGGTCCTTCTCTACACAAAGAGGTCCTCAGCATGTGAATTCACCAGGGGCGGAAATTGAAAATGTAATTCGCTGGGAATGAAACCGGTCTTTGTGTCCCTGGGTGAAGATGGCTGTGAGCGCTAATGTTATTATTAGTTATTAGAAGCGGACCTGGACATTCTCACCCACAGCTGGGTCTAAAATGGGATTGTAGCAGCGGCGTTAGGTCTCCCACACCCCGCGGCCCTCGCTAATGAAACCCCCCTACAGCCATCAGGCAGTGATCGCCATGTTCGAGCTGCCATTTTGTTGGGCACAGATGCCTTCTGGAACATTGTGGCACCAAGCGTGAAATGAATGTAAAATCAACCATGATGCCTCTCTCTTCTGTTTATTGTTTTAGGGTGCAGATGAGCCAAGTACAGCACGGACAAGTCTTAGGTCTCTCTCAGCTCTCTCTCCATCTCTTCATCCCTTTCTCGTCCTCTCCATCCCCCTCTCTCTCCCCATCTATCTCTCTCTCCATCTTTCTCCATCCCTCTCTCGCCCTCTCCATCCCCCCCTCTCTCTCTCCCTTTCTCTCCATCCCTCCCTCGCCCTCTCCATCCCCCTCTCTCCCTCTCTCTCCCCCTTTCTCTCCATCCCTCTCTCGCCCTCTCCATCCCCCTCTCTCTCTTGATGGCATCTCATTCTGAGCACGTCACACAGCACAGCCATTTGTCTTGCTGACATGTGTTAAGTGTACACTTGGCAGAGTCGGTGCCTGTCCTCCTGGGTTTAATATCAGTTGTTTATTGTCAGGCTATGCAGATCCGTGTAGGCATCTCTGTAAACGACTCGTGGCAACCTGCTGTTTTGGAAAGGTGTTGGGAGGGATCGAGGATCTCCGTTTGCGCGGCGCATCGTTCAGCCGGAGGAACGGGGGAAAACCGGTAGCCAGGAAACGGCGGGGGTTGGCGTGAGCCGCGGCGAGCTCTACCCGCCAGTGCTCGCGGTGGCCTGTGAAGGGTTTGTCTTGGAAGAGCTTCTGCTTGTGCTGTGCTCCAAGCAAATGAGTTTGGTTGGTGTCCATAGCAGAGATGCTGCCAGGTGCCCAGTTCAATTTGTCAAGACAATAGCTGTCTGGATACCTGCGTTTCCTCAAGATGAGTCTGTGTGTTTGGCAACTGGTAATCATGCTGAGGTGGTTCCTACTCGTGCTTCGTTTGTGTCTCTTCACTCGGCTCATCTGATTGATCTTGGCAGTTGCGATGTCTGATTGAATGACATGTTTATTGTTTTGGGAGCACTTCTTTTCAGTTTAGGGAAATCGCCATCAACTTCAAATTGCATTTCGGAAGGCCGACTTGTCACAGTAGGTGGACGGCGGTTGGTTTTCCAATAAGGTTTGGCTGCAGTGCCTAATTATATCAGGCAGCCAAGACTGTGGAATAAACAGTCTGCGTTCATGCTCTGTAGACAGACGCATCTCTCCTGGGCTTTAACGCTCTCCGTTTCGCAATATCTCTAGCGCGTTAGCCAATCACGGCGCGCGGCGGCGGCGGCGGCCACCTCTAGCCGGAGCTAAGGCGGCTAACGCAGAGAGAATTCCCCTTTAGCTTCAGCCTGGTTCAAATCAGTTCTGATTGATCGGGACAATTGCACAGACATGATCCACATGATCAGGCGGAAAGATGGGTTTTCGTTTGTCGTCGTGTCGGGGCCCGAATCATCCGCCGAGCTGTATAAACAAGGGTTACGTCTGCCACCAGCTGGAAGCCTACAGTCTAGGCTCTAGACTGTGGACACACACAAGTGCTGTCTTGGGTCCAGACATGAATCATGTCTAACTGTTATGGATAGCAGTGGGCAATTTCAAGTGGCATTAAGTCATCATGTCTGATAACTTGTGCTTTTCCAGCCTTTCGCATGCACACAGATTGTGATCTATTGAGCGCTAGCAGCTAGCATGGGCATTATCATTGCAGCGGCGTTGCAGGCTGAGAAGCTGTCTCTGGTTATTAATGCTGTGTCTGCGATCGGTGTGTCCACCATTGCTCTTGTTTCCTGTCTCCGAATAATAAAAGAGCTAATGTCTCTGTTCCATAGTGCGTATTAACTTTCTTAAACCACACACACACTCCCACACACACCCACACACCCGCACCACAAACCTGACTCCATCGTTTTTGGAGAGGTACGCACAACTTTAACACACGTTACATTCAGCCTCCGTAGGAACAGGAACTGAGGGATTTTAGAAGTGAGGCTTTTTAATGACAGAAAATCACTTGTGAAGCTGCACTCTCCAGGACTAAACGCCACATCTCCATTAGCGGGAGAAAAGACACAGCTGTTACAGAGCAGAATTCACTCATTAGACCAGTCTTCTTCTAGTTCTTGTGCAGAGCTGTGATTTTGTGTGTGTTGGATTTAGTGATCCACTTTTCTGGTCTGTCATTCTGCATGACTGAAGTGTTGCCGTAGCAGCAGCAGCATCAGCATCATCAGCAGCAGACTGTGGGAAGAGGACGAGAGCCTCTTCACGTGTCTCCGTGTCTCACAGGGGAGTCTCCATGCCATACAGGTGCACTGGACAGATGCGTGTCACCTGCAGATGGCATCACGGCTGTGTTTGGTACAGCCTCCCCTCCCCCTCTAGCTCTGGGTAAAGGACAAGGCCTCTTGCTTACAGATCCAGCTCTGGGTAAAGGACAAGGCCTCTTGCTTACAGATCCTGCTCTGGGTAAAGGACCAGGCCTCTTGCTTACAGATCCAGCTCTGGGTAAAGGAAAAGGCCTCTTGCTTACAGATCCAGCTCTGGGTAAAGGAAAGGGCCTCTTGCTTACAGATCCAGCTCTGGGTAAAGGAAAAGGCCTCTTGCTTACAGATCCAGCTCTGGGTAAAGGAAAAGGCCTCTTGCTTACAGATCCAGCTCTGGGTAAAGGACCAGGCCTCTTGCTTACAGATCCAGCTCTGGGTGGAAGGAGGGTGGGGAAGAGTTAGCTTATATGCACACAAGACAGACTTGGCTCAGAGACGCAAGCTCTCATAGAGCCTTGTGGGCAGAGGAGTGATTTAATACCTGCCGAGTGACAAATGTTCCGTCTTTTTGATGAATGTTTTTAGCAGATTGGGGACACAAACTCGCAAATGGCATCGTAGGATGTGGCACTGGGGGATCATTTGTCTTAATCGAAGCTTCTGAAACCAACTGTAAACAAACCACATATGCGTGAGAATCTCATTTTGTGTTTTTGTAGGAAAAAAAAGAGAAGAGGATAGATTGGCCTTGACACTTATTGAATGTTATACATGCCTTATCGGTCGCATCTATTGCTATTATCCCTTCACGTCAGTTGATATTGTTTGGCATCGTTCCACTGGAAAACCTGGCTATCATGCCTAATCATCAAAGCTGGAACGCGTTGCTTCAGTAAGCAATTTTGGTTTGGCGTCTCCACCGTCCAGACAGATCTTCTCAGAGCTTCAGGTGGTCGTGCAGCGGTCGCCACGGTACCCGTGTGGGACTGTGACGCTGTCAACCTGAGCGTTCCGGCCCAGAGAAGTCAGCCCTACAATGGAGAACAAGTGAGGCAGACCTCTGGCTGTGGAAATCCCCATTTGTTCCAGAGTATTTAACTCCCAGCGCCTGGCCTGGGTCCCACGCAGAGCAGGGCGCAGCAGCACGCTGAAGGGGCCGCCGCTCCTCTCACACATGGGGGGGACGGGGGACGGGGCGGGGGGGAGCGCTCGCTGTGGAGTAATGAAATCCCTCAGTGTGAAGCTTCGCACTAATTCCATCTCGTCAGTTGAACTTTGTTAATCTGAGGGGGAGGAGGGGAGGAGGGGGAGGTAAGTGGAGCTGCTAGTCAGTCTGTTTGATGTGGGATTGTGGACTCTGTCTGCACTGTTGTGCAGAGTGGACTGTCTGTCTCCCCTCTCTAACCTGGTGTGGGGGTGGGCGTTGGTGTGTGTTGCTGTTAGAGAGTGTGGGTGAGCCTGCCCACCCTCCAGGCAACTTCTCCCACCCTTTCCCCTGCCTCCATGCCCCTGGCCTGGGGGGTAATCGCTTACCCTCTCTTTCAAGGGCAGCCATGTGAAAGTGCATGAGAGAGAGAGAGAGATCACCCACACGGCTGAAAGTGTGTGTGTGACAGAGAGATAAGTGTCGACATGTTCATCAGTGCTGGCTGCCTGTGTTGCAGTGGGCCATGTGTGTCCTTTGAGAGTGGGGGCACCTGAGGCACTGTCCTCCCATTGGTCAGTTAGAGGGCATCCTGCTGGGACAGCGGTGTGTGTTTATTTGTGCCTTTCTCCTCGTCCTCTGTTTGTGTGAAGCTGTTGTCTCTAAGCCAGAGCGTCTGAATGTTATTGCGGCAGGTGACCCAGCTTTCTCCCAGTGGGCTTGGCGGTCTTGTGGAGTGCTGAAGGCTCCTCCTCCTCCTGCTGCTGGTTCCAAGCGAGTCATACTGCTGCCACAGGTCAGGCTAACTCACCTCCTGGCTGTGCTCGCTCGCTCCCTCGCTCTCTCTCTGCCTGGAATAGGGTTGCTTTTCCCAGCATCATGTCGTTAGTCTGCACAGTCATCAGAGCTCCATCTCTGTTTTATCCTTTGTCTCTGTCTGGTTCAGTCTCTCTATATCGCTTGCCCACTTTTTTCTCTCTCTCCTCTACCTCCTCTCTCTCATCTCTCTCCTCTACCTCTCTCTCTCTCTCTCTCTCTCTCTCCTTGACATCACACATCCTCACACATACTTTTTTTTGTAAGATCTGCATCAGTAGTTACCCATCAAGGCCCATGTTATGCGAGGCAATTTAATTCAGGCCACCCTCTGTGTGTGTGTGTGTGTGTGTGTGCGCGTGTGCGTGTGTGTGTGAGGACAGAGAGAACATTGACTGATCTTACTCATTTCCAGGCACAAGGATGGGATCATTTATTGATCTGGACATTTCATTAAGTGTCAGCGCGTGGTGACACGTGAGGTGACAAACTGCCGTCCCCCTTTCATCACCCTGATGCACCCTGAGGCCTGCTGATGTGACTAGACCCTCCCTCCCTCTCTCCCTCAGCCTCCCTCCCTCAGCCTCCCTCCCTCAGCCTCTCCCTCAGCCTCCCTCCCTCAGCCTCTCTCCCTCAGCCTCCCTCCCTCAGCCTCTCTCCTCTCACTCTATTCTGTACTCCTCTTCTTGTCTCTATTCTTGCCCCTCTGGCCTTTCGTCACCCAAGGATATTTTCTCTGGCCCTTTCCTGATGGTTTTCATTCTTGTCGTTTTGACTTTAAAAAGATATTGAAGTCAGGTCACAGCTCACAAATCCAATTTGTAAGAGGTTGGAAGAATTTTAATTCAAGCAAATCATTTGAATGTCGCCTGAACTTCAGCTGAAGTTGAGACGTTACCTTGAGTGCTTAACTTGACCCTGCGCACAGTCTTCTGCACTCTGTGTAATATTTGTTTTATGTTGACAAGTTTGTCTCCTTCAAATGTCACCAACCTGTCAGCACTCCATATGTATTAGTTGGCTTCTAGCAAAGCAGTTTCTTTTTTTCCATTCAAGCTTAGTAGAGCACAACCGCCAAGTGAGTTTTAAAGATGTCAGTCCTGACCTTTGCCCCCTCCTGCTCTGAGTCATCGAGGACAGCAGGTCACTACAGATCAATACTTCATTAATGTTACAAGATTGAGGCGGCTCCACCAGTCGATTCCTTTGTCTGAAGCATGCTAGTAATAAACCAGAAGGCCACTGAATCCTGGATGTGCCAGGGTGTCCGTCCATCCGTCCGTCCGTCCGTCTGTGTTTGGCAGCCTGTCAAACCCAGACAGAAAGATCCCCACTGTCAGTTGGTTGCTAGCGGACGTCAAAACAGGCTTCGCCGTTTGTCCGCGCTGGCGTGGGAGGGAAAGTGAGCTCCGCACTCTGGAGAGTCAGGTTGTGTTCTATTTCCAGCCGGCCGGAATCCCTGCTGTGCGTCAGGTGAGTAGAGGTGAGATGGGTCACAGCTTTGACCTAGATTGAGAAAAGAAAGACACTCCACTGAGAGCTTCCTGGTTCCCTCCCAGACTTCCTTTCATTTGAATCCATGTGGGCTTGAGGCTGCACACAAACACACCTCCTTCCAGCTCCCAAGGTTTTAATATCCTTCCCAGCGTGGACCTACAACGGCTGTTGCCCAAAGTCGTGCACGCTTCTTAGTGGAACCACAAAATGGTATTAAGAAAAGGCGTCTCTACCGCAGGGGAAAACGGCAGCTCTTAGCCGCACACACACACACACACACACACACACACACACACACACACACACACACACACACAGGAGCTGGTAAATGGGTTAGTTAGCGGTGGGGGGTCTGTGGTTGTTCAGGGCAGTAGAGGAGCCTGTGGCAGCTTGCTGAAGCCAGGATGACGTGAGTTTACACGGCCGCCCGCTGCAGCATCATCCTGCTGCTTAATGCTGTGTGTCTGGAGGTTGGGGGCTTCACATTCTGTTTGCTAAACTAGACAAGGTGGTTGCCAACAGATAGGAGAGTAGGATGCAGCGATCTGATGAGCTTTTCGATAAATACTCCCAGCTCTGTGTGCACGCGGGCTGAGTTCCATGACTAAGTATCGGAACACACCCTTAAGACTCTTATACGATTCTATTTAGATATAGCGTTTTTATATGGCTCTATTTTCTGGTCATTGTAATAAAGGGAATATGTGCACCATTAACCTCACTTGTAAAGTAGAGGTCATGAAATTCAGCCAGCCTCCCTCCAGCAGCCATCAAGTGTGTCATTGCAGGTGGAGTATAGGAGTGGCTCCGCGATCAAGTAATAGGTGAATCGACTGAGAGATAAAGTTTATCGTCCTTGTGGGAACCCCTTTGTGTCTGAGTTACAGGGATGGGTGCAGAGCCCAGAGTTTGGTCCAGTCGCAGTCAGCGTGCGACCAGGTTTAGCTCATCCAGACGTCATCGGGCCGTTGATTGGCCCAGGGCTTTTGGGACCCTACTGACAATTGCTTACAGTACAAGTGTTGCTTGCTTGATTTATTTATGGAACATTTATGAATCTCACACTTTGGAGACTGTTCGCCTGTGGCCATTTGATGTGAGTGTCTGTGTGTGTGTCTGAGGGAGAGGAGGATTGTGCGTGTGTGACGGTGTCTGTCTGAGAGGGGGGGGGGGCGGCACGAGGGGGGGGCTGGCGACTCTAAGCATGTCTGCTGCCACATGAATCATGCATGCGTTTGTGCTTTTAATTATTACAAAGTGCTGTGCTATTTCAAGCAGAGGACTCCCTCCCTCTGTGTGTGTGTGTGTGTGTGCGCGTGCACGTGTGCATGCATGCATGTGTGTGCGTGCGAGAGAGTGAGTGCGTGCGTGTGTGTGAGAGTGAGTGTGTGCGTGCGTGTGAGAGAAAGAGAAAGAGAGAGATGCTAGGTGGCCACGCTCCAACAGCTCCCATGTATTATTTAAGAAGCTGAAGATGACGACTCATTTGCTGCCTCTCTGTCTCACCTTCTCCTCCCTCTGGGCCTCATATCCACATGGCTGACCCTGCCATGACTTCATTCCTCACACGGTGTTAGTGTGCGTGCGTGCGCGTGTGTGTGTGGTCGCATCAATATTGATCTTGCTAAGGGAAAAGAAAAAAGGATCGCTCACCAGGAAATGATCATTTCCCAAATATCTGAATATGTAGTCCTGGGTTTTCCATAGCTGCTGGAGTTGAAAACAGGAGAATGAAATCAAAACAAGTTTGCAGAGGATATAGGAGTCTGAGCTAAAAAGGTTACCTCCACTGGAGAAAGTATGCCGGGTTATGACTAATAACTGTGTTCGGCATCTTGACATTTACGAATTAAATCTAAATTCTGAAGGGCAATGATAAAGCTGTAGTTGTTGAACAGGGAAGACAAGGAGCCCAAGGCTGTTTCTTTCTGCTGTGCTTCTTCATGGTCTACCTGCCTGGATGAGGGGTTTGTGCTGACTACATAGGTCACAGACTTTTCTGTGCTATTGTGTGAAGTCTCAATGTGTACACAAGCAAACGGATCAGGCTAATAGTTTGGAATACAGCTGCACTTTCTGTGGGAACAGACTCATGTTTTCTGAATATGTCTGGATGTGAAGTGGGTGTTTTTGTTGTCAATTACAAGAATATGAAGCTCCGCATGCACACATCTTCACCATTATACCGTACACACCAACGCCCGCCTCTTAGGCTGAATAACCGCTTTCAGACAATCTAAGATGTCTTCGATCTCTTCCGTCCATGTCTCTTCCCTCCCTTCCTCCCCCATCTATCTCTCTCCATCTCCCTGTCTGGTCTCCATCTCCGGTCCCCAGCCCTCCAGCAGGGCCAGGTAGTCATGCTCCAGTCAGGCGGAAACCAGATAGCAAGTCTTTTATTTCTCTCTTTCCCCCCTCCCCTGGCTGCAGGCCTGTCCTCTGGGGGTGGTCAGTAGGGGTGTGACAGCCCCGCCTCAAACTCATCATCCTGCCAGCGGCTGCCCGCCCTCGCGGGGCACGGCCGCCACGTGGGCGCCGCGGTCGTCATGGGCACGAGTCTCTGGTCGCTGTGGCGTGCCTGGCACAGACACTTCTCTCTTCCCCAGGCTCATCCCGGCCACCCACGCGCGCCTTGTTGATGTGAAAGCCAGCGCCTGTGTTATCTGGTGCCAGGTCTGCCGTTGGAAGATAAGTAGTGGTAGTCTTAGTGGGGCCCCGGTGTTGAGTGGATGAAAGAGGCCCCGGCTCTCAGACCCAAGGAGGGTTTTCAGAGCTGTAGCATCTCCAGGTCTCCAGCCGGACACTCTCTCTCTCGACAGCCTCTCTCTCCCTCTCTCTTTTTCTCTCTCACCGTGTCCTTCCCTCTCCCTCCACACTCCTGCCCCCTTCTGACAGATGACTCATCGGGTCAGCTGCTATTTCAAAGTAGCCCAAAATTACGCATGCAATGTTATGCACAGCAAACGTTTAGCGTAACGTGCTTTATAGTCCTGAGGTTTCGTCCAACGGCAAACTAATACCCTGTAGGCTTCGTGTCCTCGTTCGCTACCTCATAGCATACCGAAAGCAATTATTACTTTAATTACGTTAATCGTTCGCTTTGATAAACCATTTACATCAGAGTTATGTGAGGAGAATGATAGTTTAAGATTGTAGCCACCACGTCGCGGTTATAGTTCTCTTCAGCATTTTAAACCCGACGGAAAGTAAAGTGCTATTTTCCTGTTCCGCAGCAGATTACATGGAGGCGATCACTCGGCTAGCTACCCAACGGATAAAAAGGCTCGGTGTTTAAAATAAATCATGCGGTCAAACATTTGTCCTCAGGTTTTGAAATCTTTACTTTTACCTTAAAACACCCCTCTAATTCCAGCATGTTGAGTTATATTGTCGTTTGAAGGGTCAAGTTCGTACGGCGATAGCTTTTCTGGCTAAAGAAAAGGGCTGAATGGTTCAATCGCTTGTGCCCATTCTTTGTTCGGAGTTACTGTATGAAAAATGTTCTGCCTTCTAAGCTCCTCAGCGTTGAGGTAGCGACTTACTGCATTTTACTGGCAGTGTTGGCTTAATTCACTTTTGAAGGGTAGTATTATTTTAATGTATTCAGTTGAGTTCAACTTTCAGAAACGGTTTTGTTTGAGTGTGCGTGCTTGCGCGTACAGTTATGGACTCTGGCCCTTGAGTTATTTGGCAGAGAAGGGAGAAGATGAGGAACTAAATGATGTCTGTTTTACAATGCTGTCTGTTAAGCTACCAAGGCTGACGACTCGGAATTTCAAAACCTGAAGTCGGTCAATTCCCTTTTACGGGTCAGGTACTATAGATGCAAGTTGTGTCCCCCGCAGACATGTTGTGTAAGCTAATGAGGCCCTCTGAGACGTTAGCAACACAGACAGCTCAGAGCCATTGAAATGGGTTTTTTTTGTTGTTGTTTTGTTTTTCGAGTGCCCTGCAGCTGTCCAGCCAATCAAGTTCCAGCAAGTCTGTTCCGGCCAATCGTCTTCGTTCATGCAGGCTTTCCTCCATGGCTGGATTTGTGAATCCACTGTCAGTCAAACTCTCTGCAGCTTGGTTCTGAGAAAGGGACTGGCTGATTTGTGTTTGGTTTCTCTGGATGTGACGAGGGGCTGCGCAGGGGAAGAGGATTGTGTCTGTGGTGACGTGAGGTCGGCCGGGGGGGTGGTGGTGGGTGCTTTGGTCGTGTGGGCGCAGTTTTGTGGGGGGAACGAGTACACTGCTGGTCTCTCGATTAGTTGCAAACCGTGGCATGCGTTTACTCTCTGACTCGCGGCCATTTGCTGGGGGGTTTTCTGGCTAAGACGAAATGAGGAAGCGGCCGTCGAAAAATTCATAGAAAGTGCTAGAGGGCTGGGACTTGGGTGGGTTCATTAGGAGCAACAAGCTCTTTCCTGTCTTGTGGGTGTTTTAGGTTATTGTGCATATGCTGGACAGTGGCCTGGACATTTGTGGTGGCTTATCGTGGGTGGTGGGGGATTTGTTCGGTTGCTGTACAAGGCTCTCTGGGAGGAGTTGTTGCTGTCCTATTGGGCCTTGCTGGTCTAGAGGGCACTCAGGGCGGATTGGTGCACGTGGGTCGTGAACAAGCCTGGGCAGTTTTCGAGACGCTTGGAACATGACTGCGTACTCTGTTTGGTTGGTGTTGTGCAGTATTTGGCGGACGCTTGAGCTGGTGGATGGAGCGGGGAGAGGCAGCAGCTCTTGGGTTGTGGAGTGTTTTGTGATCTGGGTGGAGGGATGGCGTTATCGGTCGGCCTGCCGCTATCGGGGGGGGGTTGTGAGGGGCTGGATGGAGCACAGGCGCAAAGCAAAGCCTCGCACACACATAGCTCTCAGGCATAGGAATGCACGACACGAGAACGCGGCAGAGGAGACAGGACGACTGACACAACTCTGCCCGCGCCCACTGAGGCACTGAGGGGGGGCTGGGGGGGGCTGGGGGGGAGGGGGCGGTGGGGGGGGGGGGGGTGGGGGCGGGGGCTGGTGGGGGTGGGATGGGCTGGGGGGCTGGGCTGGGGGGGTGGGGCTAGGGGGGGGGGTCTGCTGCTGGGGGGGTCTGTGTGCTGGGGGGGGGGTTGGGGGGGCTGGGGGGTCTGGGGGGGCTGGGGGTGGGGCTGGGGGGGGGTGTTTGGGGGTGGGGTGGGGGGGAGGGTGGGGGGGCTGTGGGTGGGGTGGGGTTGGGGGTGGGGGCTGGGCTGGGGGGGGGGGGGGGCTGGTGTGTGCTGGGGGGGGGCTGGGGTGGGGGGGGGCTGTTGTGGCTTGGCTGGGGGGGTGGCTGGGGTGGGGGGGGTGGGGGGGTGTCTGGGGGGGTGGGGTGTGGGCTGTGGGGGTGGTGCTCTCTGGGTGGCTGGGGGGGGTGTGGGGTGCTGGTTGGGTGTCTGGGCTGGGGTGGTGGTGTGGCGGTGGCTGGTGGGGGGAGGGGTGGTGGGGGTGGGGGGGGGATGGAGGGGAGGAGAGAACACTATGTGCTCCCCCCCAGCTCCAGGGGATCTGGGGGGGGGGGGGTGGGGGGTCTGCTGGGGGCGGGGGGTGGAGGGGGGGGGCTGCGTTGTTGGGGCTTGCTGGTGGGGGGTGGCTGGGGTGCTGGTGGCTGGGGGGGTGGGCTGGGGGGTGTTGGGGGGGTGGGTGGGGGGGGGGGGCTGGCTGGGGGGGGGGGGGTTGGGGGGGGGGGGGTTGGTGGTGCTGTGGGGTTGGGTCTGGGGGGCTGGGGTGTGGGCTGTGGGGCTGGGGGCCCCCCCATCTCCCTCCCCCTCTCAGACCCTCTGACGCCATCCTGCTGGTCTTCCTCATCCACAACAGAAAGATGAGAAATAGATGGGGAGGGGGGGGGGGAATTATTTCACATCAGACTCCCCCCAGGTTGTGATATGTCTCTGGGTTCGCTGGTTGAGGAGCTGGAGTGGATCTTGATGAATCTAAAGATGGCTTTTATAGCACTGAGACAAAGCCCTCTGAATGTTGCTAGGTAGACGCTAAGTAATGGGATGAATCATTTCCACCCATGAGAGCTGTGGTGGCGTCAGCTATTGATTCTGAATAAGATCCCTCTGCTGTGCAGTTAGATCACTCTAGTGGACCTTGACGCTTATTTCATGAGCTGGATTATTGAGTCTAATGAGAGTCCAATGCCTCATCTTTGATGAGACAGACAGGCTGCGCTTAGGCTAGACTGTCAAAAACACACACTGCTACACACACACTCCTGAGGATACACACTGACTCCCATCCTCCTGGCCAGAGGAGCCCCCTGTGAGCGGTCTGGAGAGAGAGGGCATGGAATCAGCCCTGTAGAAGTTTCACTGCGTCAAGTTCTCCTGCCAACTCTCTCTGACACTTTTACTGCACCTTCTCTGATGCCCCCTGCCTCTCCCTCTCTCTTCCTCTCTCTTCCTCTCCCTTCTTCTCCCTTCCTCTCTTCCTCTCCCTTCCTGTCTTCCTCTCCCTTCCTCTCTTCCTCCCCTTCCTCTCTCCATCTGCTGTGTGCTGCACTTGGCTCGCACCCCAGTGTCCACAGCCTCTTTCTCCCTCTCTCACCGTTCCCAACTCTCTCCATCTCCCTCTCTCCACCTCTTCCTCCTTCTCTCACCATCTCCATCTCCCTATCTCCATCTCACTCCCTGTCTCTCTTTGTCTCTTCCAGCTCTTTCTCCATCTCTCTCTCCATCTTCATCCTCTCTTTGTCTCTCCCCTCTCTCTCCATCTCTCTCTCTCTCTCTCTCTCTCCATCTCTCTCTCTCCATCTCTCTCTCTCCATCTCTCTGGTCTCCATCTCTGGGCCTGTGCTCTTTGATTATGGCCAAAGGGCCACTGAGTGCCATGCAATCAGCCTCTCCCACTCTCAGAACCATTTCAAGCTCAACTCCAGCGCTGTGGCAGCAGAAGGGTGGCCAGTCCATTACTGGGAACCTTTTGACTGGAGCCTGATGAGAAACCAGCCCTCCTCCCTGGGAGAAGTGGTGGCGAGCGCATCCAGTTTGGCTTGGATTTATGGGGCACATCTGGGGGCTGCTTTCAATTGTTCCCAATTAGACGTTTGAGCTCTCTCTCAAACACACTCACACACTGGCTGTGCCCTTCTATCCATCTCTGCCATATCCAGCGGCTCCCGCCCTCAGCATTAAGGTGGCTCTCGTGGGCGCGTGTTGCTCTCTCTCTCTCCTGCTCTCTCCGCTGATGACAAACATGGACCGCTGCAAAACACCACTCAGCACAACACCACCGACACACACACACACACACACACCACATACACACTCATACACACGCGAGAAAAACGGACGACCTCGTTGAAGTGGACATTTGATGTCACTCTGGCATTTGGGTTGAACAGCATTAGGCAAGTCAATTGCTAGGTGTTAGATGTCTGTTGGCAATTCAGTTCAGCAGAGTTGATGCTAATGACTGCTTGCTTGGCATTACCCTGAATGGTTAAAGCAGAGTTCATTGTCCTCTGGCTGTCTGGTAGAGTTGAACCATAGAAAAGACATTGGCACATTAATAGAGGTGGGATGGAAGGTGAATTCAAAACCAACAAATTGACTGCTGTTTACATTTCTTGCTGATAAGATACTTCTTTGAAGTATTGAAGGCCTTTTTATTTATTTAGAAACATTCTCACTGATTTGCTTACATAGCTATTGCAAGAGGAGTGTGTTGTAGTGAGAGACAGAAAAGGGGGGGGGGCGAAGTTCATAGATCTGTGGCGATCAGTTTGAAATTGTGACATGATCCACCAATAAATGCATTTGTGGGAAACATTGTATAACGCATCACATCCATTCTGTGTATTGTCTTTCACCATATTCTGCTGTCCATGTTTTTTTCTTTTTCCAGATCACTTCAAACGCAAAGCTCGCCGACGACCATCGTGGGGGCGGGGCATCATCCGCAAGAAGAAGAGCTACAAAAAGGGACTGGATGAAGAGGAGGAGGACGAAGGAGGCGAGCCTGAGCTGGCCGGACCCAGCGACTCCTGCCTGACCCAGGACGAGGAGTCCTCCTGTGACATCACGGGGCCCCAGGCCAACGGTCACCACGACCCCTCGCACCCCCTGGGCCCCTCCACGGAGGAGGAGAGCTCCAGCGAGCCTCCCGTGGCCTCTCCTGCCTCCGCCCACGCGCCTGGACCCCCCGCCGCCCCCAAGGACGAGGAGGCTCCGTCCAAAGACGCAGAGCACCAGCCAGACACCACAGGAGACCGGCTGTCCAAGGAAGAGGGGAGCCCCAAAGTGACCCCCAGCAGCCCCCAGCTGAAGACAGACTCCAGTCCGGCCCTGCTCGTGGAGCCCCTGCCCAAGGTGGAGCAGTCTCTGGCCCCTCAGCTGGAATGCGTCAACGGGGACGAGTCTATGGACAGCCTGGACTCCCAGGGCAGGGGGGCGGGGCCAGACAGGGCTCAGGAGGCGGAGCATGGAGAGGCAGCAGCTGAGAGCGGAGCGGGTGGAGAGCGCCCTCCTTCAGATGGGAGGACTGAAGCTGAACTGCAGGACGAGGAACAAACCAGAGAAGGTACCACCATACCTAGAACCAGCCCAGTACCAGACCACCAGACCTAGAACCAGCCCAGTACCAGACCCTCACACCTAGAACCAGCCCAGTACCAGACCCTCACACCTAGAACCAGCCCAGTACCAGACTACCACATCTAGAACCAGCTCAGACATACAGGCTATACATCAATGTCAGAGAGACTAAACTAAATACTAAACTAAATATGCCAGACTGTAAACTTGTGTGAACAAGTGCTTGGTATGGGGAATCCATTCCCTCCAGTCTAGTGCTGTAGTGCAGAGATCAGACCAGCCTGTTGTTGCTGCTTGGTTGCTAGCTGCTTGGTTGCTAGGCCAGTTGAGTGCCTGTCTCCCAGCCCTCTCACATGCCAGTGTTTATGTCCTCATCAGAAGGTAGGATTCTGTTGATTGGGATCCAACAGCAAGATGGTTTACACTCTCTGTGGCTTGTAAAATAAGACCATGCACGCACACACACACACACACACACACACACACACACAGAGGTAGTGGTTATTTGACAACTGCATGTTCGTAAGCAATCTAGCCTTGTCGTTAAATAAAATCATCTTGGTACAGTACATTCATACCCACGCTCATTGTGGTGGATTGACTATTGAAATAGCGTTGAAAATTCCTAATTAGTCTTTAATTGGCTCCCCTCATCTTTAGTCACTTCTCTGATATGCCAGCACAGGTGCAGTGTCGCAACAATATTAGTTTCAATTAAACCCGGAAGAAAGATGAGGTTTCTGTGAGCGACTCTTCTCCAGTCGATCTAACCATCCTATGTGGCCCACATCTGCTTTCTCTTCCTCTTCCAGGCGGGGACAAGGACAGGAAGTTGAGAAAGAGCCAATCAGAGCAGAGCAAGGGCTTGACTGACGGTACAGAGGAGGTGGCCCATCCCCCTCCTCCCTTAGTGGTCGACCACCAGCGATTAGAGGTAAGGCTTGAAGCAAGTGTGTGTGTGTGTCTGTGTGTGTGTGTGTGTCTCTGCGTGTGTGCGTGTCTGTGTGTGTGTGTGTGTGTGTGTGTGTGTGTGGCGCGAGCGAAGTTCTCCACACGGCATGTTTGTCTTGTTTTTCGTTCCTGTGGTTTGTAAGCAGACTTCTAATCGGAGAGAACCAGAGTGGCAGGGTTGGGGATAGCAGTGATGTTGTGCTGCTCACAACACAATGCTGCTCTACTACAGCCTAGACCCCCGCTCCCTTTGAAAAGCAGCCGCTCATGTTATCTACAATGAGCCAGTTTAGGTAGCGTCTGTCTTGTCATTTCCTGCAGGCATTAGAACTGGCAATGTCCCCTCCCTAATCCCAGTCACACACCGCGCTCTCCTCCTTAGTCGTCCTGCTGTACAGGCTCGCCTGCTCTCTGCTTTAAGCCCTCTTTTTTCTCCTCAAGCCCACAGCTCTCGGGGCCCCAGGAGCAGCACCGACCAAATGAACCCTCTCTGGGTCTCGGGTGAGGGGGGAAACAGACCACCATTTTTAATGGGCCCTAGTCAGTGCTGTGAACCATCTGATGGGGTGACGGGGGGTAAGAGGGGAGGGTAGAGGTGAGTGGGAGAGGAGGGATGGGAGGGTAGAGGGGAGGTGAGTGGGAGAGGAGAGGGGGAGTGAAGGGGGGAGGTGAAGTGGGAGAGAGGGTGTAGGTAGGGGGAGTAGGAGAGGGGGAGGTAAGGGGGAGGGTAGAGGAGAGGTGAGTGGAAGCGAGGAGAGAGGGGGAGGGCAGAGTGGAGGTGAGTGGAAGAGGGGGAAGGGGAGGGAAGAAGGAGGTGAGTGGGAGAGGGGGGAGGGTAGAGGAGAGGTGAGTGGGCGAGGAGGAAGGGGAGGGTAGAGGGGAGGTGAGTGGGAGAGAAGGGAGGAGAGGGAGAGGAGGGAGGGTAGAGGAGAGATGAGTGGGAGAGAAGAGGGGAGGGAGGGGGCACTGCCCTATGGCTCTCCAGGCTCTGCCTCTTCCTAAAGCGCTGGTGTCACTTTACCCTTCTCAGATGGATACTCACCCCACCTCCCCCCCTCCCCCCTCCCCCCAGCCTCACAACCCCCTCTTTGCATCTCCGTGATCTTGGCTATATGTGAGAGCCAATTTAACCAACAGCATGCTAGCGCGCCTCTGTCAACAGGTGTTGTGCTGTAGAGCTCTTAAAGGATGCAGGTCCATGACTCAAACATGAGCCTCTCTCTCTCCACGCTTGCTGCTCCAGTAGGCCTCCCTCCAGCTGAGTGACAGCTGGGCTGGAAAAGGAAGATCTCAGCCACTGACGCACACACAGCTGGACATGGAGGAGGGTAGAGGGGGGTGGGGGGTAGAGAAGGGAGGTGGAGGGAGAGGAGCGGAGGAGAGGAGAGATGTGGAGAGAGAGGGGAGGGTTAGGGGCACCTGGCACTATGGCATCTACAGCTTTGCCTCTTCGTAGCGCTGGTGTTCACTTTGACCCTTCTCAGATGGTATTCCACCCACCTCCCCACACCTCCCCCGCCCTCCCCCACGCTCCAACCCCCTTCGTTTGCATCTCCGTGATCTTGGCTATATGTGAGAGCCAATTTAACCAACAGCATGCTAGCGCGCCTCTGTCAACAGGTGTTGTGCTGTAGAGCTCTTAAAGGATGCAGGTCCATGACTCAAACATGAGCCTCTCTCTCTCCACGCTTGCTGCTCCAGTAGGCCTCCCTCCAGCTGAGTGACAGCTGGGCTGGAAAAGGAAGATCTCAGGCACTTTGCACCGTCACGCTGGGGTGTCTACCAAATACCCCGGCTGTAAATTGGTACCTCGGTCGGGCGGAGCTCTCCTCGCTCCTCCGCCCGCGGCTCACCCCCGACGGCGCCGCTCGGTTGGAGGCGACGCTGCAGCGCTGCCGTCTAATTGGTGCAAAAGAAGCACTGCTCCGACGCACGCCCTCCTCCGCCCTCCTCCCACCTCTTGTTTCCTGCGGGGTGCCATCAGGCCCATGTATGTCGATTGTTGTCCTGCCCCTGAAGGGAGGTGGCTGGGGGGGGGGCTGAGGTGAGGTGGCTGGGGGGCTGAGGTGAGGTGGCTGGGGGGCTGAGGTGAGTTGGTTGGGGGGCTGAGGTGAGGTGGCTGGGAGGCTGAGGTGAGGTGGCTGGGGGGCTGAGGTGAGTTGGTTGGGGGGGCTGAGGTGAGGTGGCTGGGAGGCTGAGGTGAGGTGGCTGGGGGGCTCCTCCTGCCTCCATGACTCTCTCCCCCTGCCTCCATGACTCTCTCCCCCTGCCTCCATGACTCTCCGCCCCCGCTCCTGACTCTCCCCCCTGCCTCAGTAGGAACTCTCTACCTGCCTCCATGCCTTCTGGCCTCCCCACATGCCTCATGACTCTCTCCCCTGACCTCCTGACTCTCGCCCTTCACTGATCCTGACTACTCTCCCTGCTCACGCTTCCTTTGATCTGATCTTCCGCCTCCTCAGAGCCTCTGCTCGGCCTTGCTGCCCCTGTGAAGCCACGCACGCGGCGCTAATCTGAAGGCTTATTTGTTAGCAGGGGAAAAGAGGCAGATATCTTTAAAAACCAGATTGTGAAAAGAGGGGACTGTGAATAATTGCTTCTTCATCCCTGGCTTACGGAACAAATTGAATTTCCGGTGAGCGGCGCGAGTCGGCGTTTAGGCCGATATCTGGTGGCTAGTTTGGGGCCTGACTCTCTGCCTCATGCACATTAGCACAGCGCTGAGTGGTGTTCGTCTCCCCGCCTCCTTTCATTCATATTCAGTGATTGTAGAAGTCTCATTGCTTCTGACATTTAGCTTGATGCAAGGCTCAGGAAGCCCTTTTTGGAATTAAATATTGCTGGAGTACACAGGGTCTACTTTAGCCCTCACATCCAAGACACAGGCCTGTGATTCGAAACACAAGCATTAGCCCCCACTCCACCCCCCTGTCCCTCCCTCCTACTTCCTGTCTAAAGAAACCACATGACAGGTGCCAAGACTCTCACCTCCTGCAGGTGAGCGAGTGCGAGCTGTGATGTAGATCTGGACAGGATGCTGTGAAGGTAACAGCTAAACAGCCCAAATGAAGCATCTGTGTGCTTCTGTTCTCACTGAACAACAAGCCCTCTCTCTCCCTCTCTTTCGCTCTCTCTCTCGCTCTCTCTCGCCCTCTCTCTCCCTCCCAGTATCTCTTATTAGTCCATTATTTCTATCTACCTCACCAGAACACACATGTTCTCAGCTGCTCTGTAATTTTCCCCAGATTTGTTTTTACGCATGTGTAAATGCCCAGTGTGTTTTGTGGCGCCCTGTCGTGGTGACGAGTGCTTCCCTTGATGCTGGCTATTACAGCATGTCAAGATCTCCCATCTATCCAAGCCAGCCGGCCACACAAATAGCCCTATTTTCAGTTTGTCACTCCCCCCACCTCTCCACCCTCCTACACCATCTTTCCTCCCCTCGCTCTAATGACAGCAGTCCCTTCCTGCAAGGTGGCCATTCCACACGTTTGCTTGGGCACAGAACTGCTTAATGGCCGGGCTGGGGCCAGCGTTTGATTGTCAATAAAAAGAAATAACTTTTGGAGTGCTCCTTTCATTTTTATTCATTCCCACTGATGCCCTTGACAGTGCGGCCTATTTGCATGTGATTACAGGCCTGGCTCTGCTTTCTTCCGTCTGAAAGACCTCCATCCACATCCTCTGCAGCACTGTCAGCAGATGTCACACACACACATACAAACACACACACTCATTCATTCACTCACACACGCCCGAGCAAGCAGTCGCTCCTCATTTCTACATCCACTCGTCTTCCTGAGTGACTGGCACACACACACTCACAAGTCCGTTCGTCCGCCCCCCACTGCCCGCCCCTCCCGCCCCGCCCCTTTCACTTCATCAAGAACCTTTCTGTCTTTTCGGAGTAGCATAATGTGTTCATTTACATCTCCTCTTGACAGGTTAGCGGCCACATCCCGACTGTCTGCATCTGGCAGACAGAGTGTTGCATTTACTTTCTGACAAAGTAGAGGACCTGAGTAAAACGGACTTAGATTGGAGTCTAACGTGTTCCCACATAACGGCCATGAAAGGCGCTAAGCCGGCCGACTACAGAGCGGATAATTTCTGACCTCATCCAGTCTGAAGCCTGTCCTGGTGTCATGGAGAAGTGAGGTCCTCACCTGTTCTGTCTGATTCCCCCTGCTCACGGCACCTCACGGCAGCCTTGCTCTCCACTGCTGAGGACTCAGACTGGAGCAAACTGGACACAGACAGTAGATGTGGCTCGCCCAGAGAGAGTGAGGTGTTCCTTCTCTGAGGGGGATGGCTGGTGTTTACCTCCATAGCTCTTTCTTTCCCCAGCGGCCAGCTTTGCTCTCAATCCCCCATCTTTCCCTTAATCACATTTTTAAGCATGTGAGTGAGCATGCTAAGTGCTTTTAGCACACAGGTGTCCTTTCCCCCTCCCAGCATGAGGTGAGCCCCCCCCCCCCCAAGATGACTGCTACGTCTAACATCTGTTCATCATTTGCTAACTACACCGGCCGCGTTGATGAAGCGAGCTCCACAGCGTGTCTCAGAGTCATCCATCATGGCTGGTGTTGGAGGCCTCCAGGCTGGCCGTTTACCTGCAGGGTCTTCAGTCTCTGCTGGGACTGGAGCTCCTTCAGTCTGCTGGGACTGGAGCTCCTTCAGTCTCTGCTGGGACTGGAGCTCCTTCAGTCTCTGCTGGGACTGGAGCTCCTTCTGTCTCTGCTGGGACTGGCGCTCCTTCAGTCTGTTGGGACTGGAGCTCCTTCTGTCTCTGCTGGGACTGGCGCTCCTTCAGTCTGTTGGGACTGGAGCTCCTTCTGTCTCTGCTGAGACTGGCGCTCCTTCAGTCTGTTGGGACTGGAGCTCCTTCTGTCTCTGCTGGGACTGGAGCTCCTTCTGTCTGCTGGGACTGGAGCTCCTTCAGTCTCTGCTGAGACTGGCGCTCCTTCAGTCTGTTGGGACTGGAACTCCTTCTGTCTCTGCTGGGACTGGAGCTCCTTCAGTCTCTGCTGGGACTGGAGCTCCTTCAGTCTCTGCTGGGACTGGAGCTCCTTCAGTCTCTGCTGGGACTGGAGCTCCTTCAGTCTCTGCTGGGACTGGAACTCCTTCTGTCTGCTGGGACTGGAACTCCTTCTGTCTCTGCTGGGACTGGAACTCCTTCTGTCTCTGCTGGGACTGGAGCTCCTTCTGTCTCTGCTGGGACTGGAACTCCTTCTGTCTCTGCTGGGACTGGAACTCCTTCTGTCTCTGCTGGGACTGGAACTCCTTCTGTCTCTGCTGGGACTGGAACTCCTTCTGTCTCTGCTGGGACTGGAACTCCTTCTGTCTCTGCTGGGACTGGAACTCCTTCTGTCTCTGCTGGGACTGGAACTCCTTCTGTCTCTGCTGGGACTGGAACTCCTTCTGTCTCTGCTGGGACTGGAACTCCTTCTGTCTCTGCTGGGACTGGAACTCCTTCTGTCTCTGCTGGGACTGGAACTCCTTCTGTCTCTGCTGGGACTGGAACTCCTTCAGTCTCTGCTGGGACTGGAGCTCCTTCAGTCTCTGCTGGGACTGGAACTCCTTCAGTCTCTGCTGGGACTGGAGCTCCTTCAGTCTCTGCTGGGACTGGAGCTCCTTCAGTCTCTGCTGGGACTGGAGCTCCTTCTGTCTGCTGGGACTGGAACTCCTTCAGTCTGCTGGGACTGGAGCTCCTTCAGTCTGCTGGGACTGGAACTCCTTCAGTCTCTGCTGGGACTGGAACTCCTTCTGTCTCTGCTGGGACTGGAGCTCCTTCAGTCTCTGCTGGGACTGGAACTCCTTCAGTCTCTGATGGGACTGGAACTCCTTCAGTCTCTGCTGGGACTGGAGCTCCTTCTGTCTCTGCTGGGACTGGAGCTCCTTCAGTCTGCTGGGACTGGAACTCCTTCCCTTCACCACTGCTTCAGTTCTGTCCCTGCTCAACCTTGGCCATGACAGGCAGAAAACCTTAAGGGTCTGTCTTCCTTCAGGTGCGTTATCTCTCTGGCGTCACGCCACTGGACGCGTCCCTCTCGCTGAGCTGAGCGAGCTGGTGCCCGCGTCCTCACAACACGCCTCGCTCCAGCGTGGAGGTTTGGATCCTGGCGTTGCTAGAGTTGTAAATCACCCGTCCTCCATGACCAACGAGCTGCATTTGTCTCCCCGCTGCAAACCCTCCCGCAAAGCACAAAGCATTTATAATTCATCCTTTTTGTAGCGTTAGCGAAGAGAGATTTTAAATTAAACGAGAAGGTGGGGGGTGCGTGTGTGTGGAATTGCTCTCTTTTTCAGGGTGTTTGTGTGAAGAATAAGATAGTAAAATAAGTGAATCCCCAGAGATAGAGGATGTAGAACAACCTATTTCTCGTCTGTGTCTGGCAGCTGGTTTGTTCAGACCTGGCTCTCTACCACACATAGCTGCAGACCTACATCCACTAAGTACACTACTACCTCCATCCACATTCTCGTCTCATCCCCTCTGTAAATCTTTAATCGCATCTGAAATTTGAGACTTGCGGCCAGGATTTTATTTTTGATGAATTTTTCATCTTGTAATTCTTTTTTTATGTGTATTATTTTTTTATTTTCTTTTACGGTTTGCCGTTTAACGTTCTCGCAAGTTGGTCGTGGTAAAAGAAAACGCACTGCTTTGAAAGTGAACTCGGTTTGGTGTGCTGTTTCTGCTTCTGGTGGGTAGGGCCAGCATGACTTCACCTGCTTCTATAATATCAACACCTTATCCTCATCATGTTCATCATCAGACTTGGCAGGGTTTCATACCAGTGTAAAGTTTCACTGGCCAAAGCTGCTTTCCCAGTAAGAGATCAACACCACCAAAGCTCCCAGCATCAAGTATCAACGCTAACATTTATACACTCTCCACCTCCAGCTGGACACGGCATTTACGCTGATGTAGCTGTTAACATCATTTTAACTCATCCCAGCTGAAGTTCAAAGGCTTTGCACCAGCGGCCGGGGCTATTTCAGTCCCCCCCCATGCTGAGCTTGTGCTGGGTGTCTGTTTCACGCGAGGCAGCTGGGTGGAACAGGGATGGGTCAGGGTTTAGACGACGCTTGTGGCTCTCCGGACTTGGATTCAGATTCGATACCGTCACCTGTCAAGAGATCTTGTTAGCTTTCTGGCTGAAGCGTGTGGAGAATGTGGTCATGTTAATGGCGTGTGTGTGTGTGTGTGTGTTTGTGTGGTGGATCGGCCTCATAGGTCAGAGGTTAGATGTCATAGCTGTGACACCTTATTCTCGTCCTAGCCCCATTCCTCTGCCCTCAGCCTCCATTCCTCTGCCCCTGGCCTCCCTTCCTCTGCGCCGGCCTCCTTTCCTCTGCCCCAGCCTCTATTCCTCCACCCCGGCCACAGCCTTGTACCGTCAGGGTATAGAGACGTGAGCTGGGACAGGGGAGGGGTATGGGGAGGTGTTGGAAGGAGGTGGGGGCTAAATGGTCCGTGTCACCAGCATCCTTTACCAGGAGGGATTATGGTCCTTTTGTGTACTGTGAGCTCCTTCTCTCGCTCAATAGAGCCGCTAACTCATTCCCGTCAGCGCACACACACACACTCTCACTTTCCCCACTGTCACAATCAGCCTTGGTCGAGCAGACAAAGGCAGGGGGCTGTTTCTACCAGCGGGGTGCAGGGATACAAGAGAGGAGTCAAGGCAGAAGGAGAGTAGGGTGGAGGAGGTAGGAGAGGAGAGCAGGGTGGAGGAGAGGAGCGTTGGGTGGAGGAGAGCAGGAGAGAGGACAGGAGTAGAGGAGGGAGGAGAGGAGCGTTGGGTGGAGGAGGTAGGAGATGGAGGAGAAGAGAGCAGGAGTTTAGGGTGGAGGAGGTAGGAGACAGAGCAGAGGAGAGGAGCGTAGAGGTGAGAATGTAGACAAGGAGAGGGGAGGGGAAAGAGGAACACAGGGTTGAGGAGATAGACGAGGTGAGCAGGGTGGTGGAGTAGGTAGATGAGGGAGGAGAGGGAGGAGAAGGGAGCTGGTGGAGCTATGATTCATCAGACTGTCACCAGTCTGTTCTGGAACATTCATCCGGAACATATTTACTCCCAGACTACCTTCCAGGAGATTTTCACTGATTCATTGTCCATGTCAAGGCCTTTAAAAAATACATATTTATTTATTTGACAACAACAACAACAACAACAACAACCTGGCAAGAGACAAAAGCCCCGTGATGGGGACAGGGAATGGAAGTTTAAATAAAAACAAAATAAATAACTTGATGGAAGAAAGAAAATAGGCCCACCAATCACAAACAGCAGCTAGGCACAACAACAGACAAACCAGGACATTACAAGCGGAGCTATTACAGTTGAATAGACCATCCTCCAGTTACAGCTGCCGCACATTGTGTTGTGTGCCTCAACAAGTGGGGGGGAAAAGGTGTGAAAGATTTGATTTTAAAAACCACCCTGTCTAGCAACTGGATGGTTTCAAAGCGTCTGTCTTCCTAAAACACCTGAAAGATGTCACATCCCAGGGAGCTGGGTGGAGGGCAGTGTGGAGGATGGATGTGTTTGCAGATGAAGGGGTGCTGAACACAGTCAGGGGTGCAGAGTGATTCATACCACCTGTCTGTCTCCTTCAGCGGCACCTTCCAGTCGTGTCTGTTCCAAGCGCAGACGTCGCAGTGCAAATGCTGTTTTTTATCGTCTGGTTTATGGCAGGGAGAAGCTTCTATAAACAGCCCGGCTCTCAGGCTGCAGTGTCCTGATGTCCTCACAGTGTCCTGACGTCCTCACAGTGTCCTGACGTCCTCACAGTGTCCTGACGTCCTCACAGTGTCCTGACGTCCTCACAGTGTCCTGACGTCCTCATAGTGTCCTGACGTCCTCATAGTGTCCTGACGTCCTCAGTGTCCTGACGTCCTCATAGTGTCCTGACGTCCTCACAGTGTCCCGACGTCCTCACAGTGTCCCGACGTCCTCACAGTGTCCCGACGTCCTCACAGTGTCCCGACGTCCTCACAGTGTCCTGACGTCTTCACAGTGTCCTGACGTCCTCACAGTGTCCTGACGTCCTCATAGTGTCCTGACGTCCTCAGTGTCCTGACGTCCTCACGGTGTCCTGACGTCCTTACTGTGTCCTGCTCCACGCTTGCCTCAGCAGTACACACACACTTACGGCACACACAAGGTGCGCACACACACACTGAACAAACACACATAGCACTCCTCGTCACATTTCTGTTTGCCCAGTGTCTAATGACTGTAACTCTACTTGTTTCGAGATTGGCATTTCAGTCTATGCATTTTGATGAGCCCTGGGATCAGACAGACACAAACACAGATACACACACACACACACACACACACACATACACACACGTATATACACACTGAAACGTTGTCCTTAACGTTGGAAAACTGAGAGGACCAGGTCAATTGGAAAGGCCTTTGACTGTCCAGAACGTTTTAATTAAAGTACCAGTGAAATGTAAACTGTGCTAATTATGATTAGCCTTAATTAGCTGTCACTCTGATCGTAATTGCTTTTGAATGTAGCTGACCCCAAAGTCCTCTCTTTGCTGGTGCATTTAATGCGTGTCTATGTCTCTCTGTGTGAGAGTTATGGAAACATCCCAGTAACTAACGTGTGTGTGTGTGTGTGTGTGTGTGTGTGTGTATTTATGTGCCTGTGTGTATTACGTGTGTGTGTTTATTTAAATGTCTGTGTGTATTTACGTGTGTGTGTGTGTTTATGGGTGTGTATTTATGTGCCTGTGTGTGTATTTATGGGTGTGTAGTTATGGAATCATCCCAGTAACTAACGTGTGTGTGTGTGTGTGTGTGTGTATTTATGTGCCTGTGTGTGTATTTATGAGTGTGTGTATCTGTGTATTTACGTGTGTGTGTGTGTGTGTGTGTGTGTATTTACGGGTACGTGTGTGTATTTGTGTGTGTGTATTTGTGTATGTGTGCGTGTATTTGTGTGTGTATCTGTGTATTAACGTGTATTACGTGTGCGTATATTACGTGTGTGTGTGTATTACGTGTGTGTGTGTGTGTGTGTATTTACGGGTAAGTGTGTGTATTTGTGTGTGTGTGTGTGTGTGTGTATTTGTATGTGTGTGTGCGTGTATTTGTGTGTGTATCTGTGTATTAACGTGTGTGTGTGTGTGTATTTATATGTGTGTGCGTATTTATGTGTGTGCGTGTATTACGTGTGTGCGTATATTACGTGTGTGTGTGTATTACGTGTGTGTGTGTGTGTTACGTATGTGTGTATATTTATGCATGTGTGTGTCTCTCCCCTGCAGGCTCTCCTGGATGTGGTGGTCAGGAAGACTGAGGGCTACAGTGTAGACCAGCTGGAGAGACTGTTCTCTCTCCTCAGCCAGTGTGTCTACCAGCACCGCAGAGACTATGACAAGACCCAACTACTGGAGGTACACACACACACACACACACACAGCACACACACACACATGCACGCATGAACATACACATATAAACACATGAACACAGAAGCGCACACATGATTACACACACACATAAACACAGACTCACACATAAACACAGACGCACACATAAACACAGACGCACACAAAACACAGACTTCACACATACACACTCAGACTCACACATACAACACAGACTCAACATAAACACAGACTTCACACATAAAACAGGAATGCTCCACATAAACACAGACTCACACATAAACACAGACGCACACAAAACACAGGACTCACACATAAACACAGACGCACACATATGAACATAGACACTCACACATGAATACAGACACACACACACACACACATGAATACAGACACACCACACACAACACATGAATTACAGACCACCACACACATGAATACAGACACACACACACACACACACTCATGAATACAGACACACACACACACACACATGAATACAGACACACACACATGAACACACACACATATAAACACACATGAACATGATAGACTAAGCTATGTTTACATCACATAGGCTTACACATTGCACACCTTTATATGCGTTTTTTAAATGACTTTTATCTGGAACAGTCAGTACTGATCAAGATGTATGCCCATGATTTGATTGGACGAGAGACATTCCATGAGTACTAATATTTAGTAAAACAGACCTAGGGCTTATTACTGAACGTTTATCACTCTACTTATATTAAAGATTGTTATCTATCTTAGATTGTAACAAGCTATGTGCCTCAAAGACATATTTCCACAATGAACGTTTAAGTAAAATCATGACTGATTGTCAGGAGGGAAACATTCAGATAGACGTCAGTGATACAAAGTAGTCAGTCTTGCGTAACTTATAGAAGACCTACAGTCTGTAAACGAACGGGCAGGAAAATGCTTGTGTTGCTTGGCAACAGTCCATTCCCAGTGCAGTTGTGGAATCTGCGGTGTGTTGGCAGAGCCAAACTAAATGATTAACCAAACAAACAAATCCTAATCGCTTATTACTGTTAACTTATACATGACGCTTGTAGAAGTGTTGGATGAAAGCGAAACCACACTTGCTGTCGTGTCGTTCTGCTGAATATCAGCACAGCTGGGATCATTCTTAGCACTCGGCCTGCCACCAAACCCCAGCCAGACTGCTGTAAACAAGCAACCCCTCTCCTGTGGTACAGTGTATATAACCACTGGCTGTACCTGCCTCTCAGCTCAGGTGGAGACAGAGTTGAGTGTGTAGGAGCTCTTAGACACAGCCCTGCCCTTCACAGGGTTGGATGCAGAATGTCCTGCACTGAACTTTTCTCTCTCTGTTTCCATCTACACCTGCTAACAGAGGCTCGGAGCTTGCAGCTTGCTGTCGGCCCATTAGTTCATGCTCCTGTGTGTGTGGGTGTGTGTGTGTGTGTGTGTGGTTGTTGGTCAAGCTTCAGTTCAGTTGAAGGCTACAGTCCCTCTAGTCGAGGCTGTCCAGTTCTGCCTCAGTGGAGGTCAGTGAAAGGGTGTCAGACCCTGAGGCTCTGGGTGGCAAGGTGTTTGTGTGGTTATATGGAGGTGTGTGTGTGTGTGTGTATGTGGAGGTGTGTGTGTGGGTATATGGAGGTGTGTGTGTGTATGTGGAGGTGTGTGTGTGTATGTGGAGGTGTGTGTGTGTATGTGGAGGTGTGTGTGTGTATGTGGAGGTGTGTGTGGGTATATGGAGGTGTGCGTGTGGAGGTGTGGATGTGTTTGTGTGTATGTGTATATGGAGGTGTGTGTGTATATGGAGGTGTGTGTGTATATGGAGGTGTGTGGTGTGTGTGTGCTGTGTGCTATGTGTGTGTGTGTGTGTGGCTGTGCTGCGTCCTAGTTGACCAGCTCGGAGACAGACAGGTGTTAAAAGCAGAGTGTGTGTAAGGAGACAGGGAAGGCAGGTGTTAAAAGCAGGGTTCAAACACTAAAGGAAATGAAGGTTTCTTCCTCTCCCAGCATCATCCACCAGGACATCAGATGGAGTCAAAATGTCTTGGTCTTTCTGTCTGTTTATGCACACACAGGGCTCCCCCCCACACATACAGATCACTACTGCACACACACAGGGCTCACTCCCCCCCACACACACACACAGATGCACACACACACCTCACACAGACACCTTCTCATATCACATGGTATTATTAGGCTTATATTTCAATGGCCATGCTTTTTTGTGTTTGCGCAGGAATGGACGAGGAGCGTCTGAGCATTTTGATACACATTCTGTTCTCTCTCACGGGATAGATCCTGGTCTTGACCGACCACACAACACACAACACACACACACACACACACACACACACACACACACACACACGGAGAGAGCGAATGCAAACTCCTGGTCTTAATACCGACAGGCAGGAGAATGGACTGTGAGCTGTTGGAGGAGAGAGACATTCAAGAGACATTCTATGGTGCTATTGTCTCAGGTACCTGGTCCGACCCAGTCTACAGAACCAAACCCAGTCTCCTGAAGGAGGAGGTGTTGTCGGTCGCGCACACACGCCAATGTGGGCCGGACAACCCTGGTGCTACTCGGGTGCTACGCTGGATCCCAGGATCCGTATCCATGCTGCTCTCGTGACTCAGAAACTCAGATAACCAACCAACCATCAGATTGGGTGATGTCATATCGCAACCTGGCCTCGTTCCTACCAGGAAGTGGCCGTGCACACGGCGACGCTGTCACGCAAGCATGCATGCACATGACCAAGCATACACACACACACACACACGTGCACGGAACTTGGCACATGAATCGTCACCAGCAGTAGTGCGGCGGTGTGAGTGCAGCTAGAAGGTGGCAGAGGTCACGCTGAGGTCAGAGGTCACGCTGAACTACATCAGAGAGACGCGTCTGCTCTTCATCTTCACCTGGATCGCGTCTCCCCTCCATCGCTGAGCCCCCCCACACGCACACACACACGCACACACGCACACACACACACCTCAGTCCATCGCAGGACAGTCATTTCAACCTGCTCACAGAGGCTTGTCTTCTTTCCTCCTTCCCCTCACCTTCTCCCTCTCTTTCTTTCTCACTCCTGGCTATTGTAACATCTGAGTGGTCTCTTCCAAGCTACCCTGTAGCCTTCACACCCAGAGACAAAACCCTTTTCCCCTGGATGTTTTGTTGTGGGGATGCGCAGTGGAAGGTTAACCTTGGAACCACTCAAATCAATCACAGCTTCCCCAAAACCCTCGAATGAAACGGCATCATTTATACTCCAAGAGCTTTTGGCACCGGAGGCTTCAGCCTTCAAACCGACGGTGACGTTCACAGTCCTGGCAAAGTGACGTGCTAGCTGTGGGACTGTAGTGCTGCAGGGCTGCTTCTGGTTTCTAGAGTGCGCTGGGGGTTTTCTTCTACTTCCCTCCAGCTTCGCCCCGCTCGATCCCCTTCTGTCACCGTCTAGCTGGAGTTAACTGGAAGCGGGAGAACGTTTGGAGAACGTCTGTAGTTTTGCACTGCGTAGCATGTGCCTTACCTCGCCTCAGATCGTCTGTTTCTGAATGGGTTTTAGTCTTGTTACGTTTCCAGTAAGTGCACAGAACGTTGGGCGGTTCTGCGGCAGGTTCCTCAGGAACAGCTGCCCCAGGCGTCGGCAACAACTTCACGTTCACGGTTCTCAACTTCACGTTCACGGTTCTCATCAACATCAGAAGAGCAGGTCTTCCCTTGACCACGGTCTTCCCTGACCATGGTCTTCCCTGACCATGGTCTTCCCTGACCATGGACCCGGTGCTTGTGGGCGTCCCCTAGCCTGTGGAGAGAGGAACCCTGCGTCCAGGCTGGGCCAGCAGGTAATGTCTGTGTCTTGTCACACAGCTGTAGTCAGACAGTCTGTGCACTTTCCTCATCTGACTGTTTGTTCTGCTTTCATGTGGAGCCTCAAGTCATGACACAGCAGTCTTGGTGCCAATATTACCTTCTCAATCCCTCAAACAAATGGAAACCAGGTGCTGAGGTCTGATGTGACTGTGCCTGACTTGAGTCGCCAAAATCACGGGAATATAAAAGATCTACGCAAACTTCATCACCTGACAGCTACTGTTGTGCGTTTATTCGTTGTTTTTTTAGGTTTTTTTATGAATTGTTCATTTTTACATGATTCTTCAGAAATGGCGTGCAGATTTTTTGCGAGTCCTGTGATGAACAAGGCCGTTCTAGGCAGCGTTCTAGGCGGCGTTCTAGGCGGCGTTCTAGGCAGCGTTCTAGGCAGCGTTCTAGGCAGCGTTCTAGAGTTCCCCCAGCATTCGCCTGCTTTGTTTCTGGATGCTCATGCTTGTCTGCTGTCCTGCTACCTGGAGGAGAGGGAAGCCCCTCCTCCTACTCATCATCGCTCAACACTATCCACTTCAATACCACACGGACCTGAGGAACTTGTGCTTGGCACAGGTGATGTGACAGTAATGAGGCACCTGGAGGGCCTGATTCTGCATGAGGGGCCACTTGTACCATGCTGCACCCCCAGGTCTTCTCACCATGACTAATAGTCCCCACCTCACCTCAGCCTTCTCTTGGATTAGAGCTATAGATTAATTTAAAAAAACGGAAATCAAATACACAGACTAAATGTTAAATCATATGCAAAGTAGAATTTTTGAGTTAGCATTGGACAACTACAAAAGCTACCTCAGCTTAATTTATTTGAACGCGAAAAAGACCAGCTGTAACCAGGGAATAAACAGTAGAATCACTTTCCAAAGTGGGATTGGTGTGACTCGTCACAGCTCCAGTAGCGGGGTCCTAACAGCCTCCACTACAGACGGCATCCAAGAGCAGTTTTAGGGTTGTGTTCTCCTCGCCTGTGATTTTTTTAAACGTGCGTTTTGAGCCAGACGAAAAATACATAGCATTAGATTTCTAAGGAAATTCTGTTCACTGTGTGTTTCTTTTCACTGTCCTTCCCCCCCCACACACACACACTTTGGTATTTTGATAGATGTCCTTCAAGTGCTTTTCTCTGGGAGATACAAAGCTCTCTCTCTCTCTCTCTCTCAGACGATCAACACGTCACTGTTCTGTCCTTAACAAAACTTCCACTCGCTTTCGTTGATGGTCATGACCGATTGTGTGTTTGCAGAACTTCATCTCCTTCTCTTGTGGTGTTTCATTTGTATTTATTTGCATAATTATTGAACTTTTACATCTAACATCCATTTTTTTTGTGTGTGTATATTTTGATGATTCAAACACGTTGGGGGGGAATTTGTTACGTTTTGAAAGCCGATGTAGAGCTTTTGTAGCAGGGTTGTGGTTTTATGGCATGTGAAGGGGAATTATTGGGTTTACAAGCGTCTCAGGTTGGTTCCACATGCGTATACGTACAAAACAACCCCTCTGTCTATTCCATTGTGGTGATGTTTCTAATACTTGGTGGTTATTGACTGTGACATACTGGATGACAGTTACTTTGGCTTCACTTCATTGACTCGAGTTTGGGATGACTTCAAAGTGGACGTGTAGTTTGAGCGTGGGGGGAAAACTAGCGACTGAAATGTTTAAGTAAGCATTTGCTTTGTTAATGTCAGTCTGTGTCCATCTTCAGCCAAAATATGTTGTTGTTGTTTTTTTAGACACATTGAATTAGGGAATAAAGGATGGGTAGAGAAATGTCATACATTATCATGCTATCTTAGTATTCTTCATCATAAATTTCAGTTTGGACAAACAACCAATTTTTGTCTGGTAGACGATTTAGTCCAGTATGCAGAATGAATGGAGATTTTTCATCACAACTTAATTGTCTGTGTTTTTTATGTTTACCTTAAATTGAATACTCAGTTTTTCCACCTTTTAAATCTGGTAACTTTGCCATGTTTTGGGATTTTGTTTTTGACATTAAAAGTGTATTTAACACCCCTTTCTTGCCCTATTTGTATTACTTTTGTGGAAGTTATATTTGAAATGAAACATTTACTGTATTTCAGAAATAAACTGCTGTGATATACTTGAATAAAGATTCAAATTGTACTGCGTTTCCTGTGTATTCTTTTGATTCAAGCTAGCGAGACGTCTCGTTCATCGTGAAGAGCTTTCTGTTGGCTGGACGAGGTGGTGTTCAACCATATGTTGCTTTCATTCAGATGAAGTGTCAGACACGTTGACCTACTGAAGCACCCAGGCTGCCATGTTGATCCGGTGTGTGCGACTGCTGTTCTTATACAGCCCCTTCAGGAGGCCTCGTGGCAGAAGAATCACCTTCTACACCGTTTTATTCACTCTGACAAAAACAGACAAGTAAAGCCATTCGTCATATTCTGGTATATGTATTATGTTTCAATAATAACAATTGGTAATTTTTATTTTTTTGGGGGTACAGATTTACAGACATAGCATTTTAGTCCAACCTATCCAGATTTTTTTTTTCTAAAAACATTTATACAGAATCACCTTTAGGTTTTAAAATATACATATTTCCTCCCCATATTTACAGTAATTCCCTAAAGCCCATGACCATAACCGACCCAACATGATCCATGACCATAACCGACCCAACATGATCCATGACCATAACCGACCCAACATGATCCATGACCATAACCGACCCAACATGATCACCTGTGAGTTAGCAGGTGTGTTTAGAAAGAGAACGATGAAACGTCAGGATGGGAAGTAAAGAAACACAGTGAGTTCAAAAGCCAACTGAAATCGAGGTCAACCGTTGGCTCAAACCACATGGGACTATTGTGCTTTGTCTGGGCGGACTGTCCTGACGGATGGTTCTGGAAGGTTCTCTGTCCACCAAGTCTTCCCGCCCCGGAAGTCCAGTAGCAATATATTCAGCCCCTGACCCAGAAGACAGTAAGAATCCTTTCCAAATCAAGAGACCACATATAAAGAACTTGTAACCGTATCGTATCTAGTGAGACAAGTTTCCTGAATTCTACTATCCTATCAGTTTGCTCGTGACCCTGAGAGCATCGTCCTGCAGATGTCACTACTGAACAAGCCCAGAAACCACCAAGACAGCTCCTTTCAACAGTGGAGCAACAATCTACATGATAGACAGACGCCACAAACAAGAGGTGCGAAAAAAAAACAAGAAGAAGAAAAAAAAAGGCTGCCGGTTCAAATCAATTTCAAAAGGACATTTCAGGAAAACAAAGCTGTAATTCCCCATCAACCCGAGGGGGGATCGTCGTCCCTGCGGCTTTAAGGTGAGGGGGTCAGCGACATCATGGATCAGACAGTCGCTCAGACGTCTGATGCTGCCGGACACGACCCCCTGGGCCAGGGAGTTTACATTCTGCACAGGGTGGGTGGATGCGGGGGGGGGGGGGGGGTGGGTACAGACGCTGGCCAAGACTCCCTGGGATGGGCCCCTCCGTCTCAGGGGGTCCCTGAAACCAGAGCCAGCAGACGCTGGAAGCGGACGGCGGGTCCGACTCGAGCCTGCCTCAGCCACTCTGGATGTACTTCTTGATGACCACGCAGCCGTGTCTGAAGAGCGGGCAAGGCAGGGACTGGAGCAAGGTCCAGCTGTTGGAGCAAGGGTCAAAGGTCTCCATGTTGCCTAGCGCCGGACCCTCGCTGCTCACGATGCCCCCTGTGGCGTAGATTTTTCCGTCCAGGATCACCGCACTGCGCAAACAAACAAACAAACACACATTCATATCAAAGCTTTTAATCGGTACACATTTTCCCTACTATAACAGGGGTAATGAAGTTGTGTAAACAGTACTTGTCAGGCCTCAAAACTAGACTGGACAAAACACCCCCAAATGAAATATGGTGACAGGTGCATTTATGGCACATGACGTTACACAACCATAGCATTCCCAACATGCCAGAGCCACAGCAAGACAGAATAATTATCTTATGTAGGGAGACAAAGTTAATGAAAAAGATCTTTACAAATGTGTTCATTTGAGCAGAGGCAAAAGAGCATTTTTTTTAGGGAGGATTAAAACTTTTAGCTGTAAGCTGATTACTGCTTTGTATCCCTGCCGGGGTTTGGTGTGGTCTCTATTTACATACACACACACACACACACACACACTCACTCCACACACACACTCACTCGGCACACAAACACACTCTTGACACATGCACACACTCACTCGGCACATAAACGCACTCTCAACACACACACACACTCACTCAGCCCACAAACGCACACTCGACACACACACACACACAAACACTCACTTGGCACACAAACGCACACACCCTCGGCCCACAAACAACCACACTGATGAGTCCCGAGAGATTATTATATAAAAGTGATATCCACAAGGTTGCTGAAATGCTGCTAAAACCTGCTGATAAACACACAAGAGGGAGAAGGGGCGGAGACTGTTGTAGTTTAGAAGGACAGTCGGTGACTTGCTGTGCTCCGTCTAAAGTGCTCTGAGTTCGTACGTGTGTTGATGTGTGCCTAGCCTGCCTAAAAGATTTACGTTCAACATTTTACACTGAGTCAGATTACTGCCTAGGAAACCTGGTTCACAACCTCCCGTTCTCCAGTCACACAGAACAACCTCTCTTTCTCCCTCACCCTCACCTTCTCTCTCTTTCTCCCTCAGCCTCACCCTCTCTCTCTTTCTCCCCCCCCCCACCTCTGCTGCATGAACATGTTTTAGTTCTCACTTTGCACTCCAAATGTTGAGTATTTACTTGCAGACTAAGTATTCACTTACAAAGTCAACAGAAAAGAGACAGGTGTGTTTGTTTGATGCAGAGCAGAAGTTTGTCGAGGTTTACCTGCAGAACTGTCTGGAGTGGTTCATGTTGGGCCCGGCCTTGATGTTGCCTTTGTCAGGGTCGTAGATGGTGGTGGCCCTTGCATAGGCTCCGCCCAGGATGAAGATGAAGCCATTCAGACTCACCGCAGGGGCATACTTGTTATCTAGCAAAACACAGAAAGAGGAATGGAGGGCGATAGAGAGGGTAGGAGAAAGGAAGAGAGGAAGGGAGAGAGGGAGAGAGAGAGGGCAGGAGAAAGGAAGAGAGGAAGGGAGAGAGTGTAGAGAGAGAGAGAGAGAGGAGAGAGAGAGAGAGAGATGAGAGGGCAGGAGAAGGATGTGAGGAAGAGAGAGGTAGAGAGAGAGAGATAGAGGGCAGGAGAAAGGAAGAGAGGAAGGGAGAGAGGTAGAGAGAAAGAGAGAGAGAGGGCAGGAGAAAGGAAGAGAAGAAAGGAGAGAGGTAGAGAGAGAGAGAGGGCAGGAGAAAGGTAGAGAGGGAGAGGTAGAGAGGGAGGGAGAGATAGAGGGGGAAGTAGAGAGGGAGAGGGAGAGATATGGAGGGGGGCAGCGAGGGAGAGATAATCAAATGGAAGAGAGTTAGAATAAAGAGAGACAACACTTCCGTTGTCCTGGCAGCAGAAGCTCCATGCATTGTAATGGCATCATTTTAGATCCCATTCTCTCGTCTCTATCCGTATACAGACTCTCATGCTAGTTATCACTTTGGGGTAGAAGGCTGAAGATGCGGAAAGGGAATTTTAAACAAGAAACGATGGCAGCTGAAAGAGAGGAGTTCATAAATCAGCTTAGAGTTTTTGTGTTGTGCTCCAAATGTGTATCTCCCAGCTTTCAATAAAAAGAAGCAAAGTCTCAATAATTTACAAGGGTATTAGGGCCCCCTTGGCTTACAGGCGGGGTGTACAGCGTGTGGATTGAAAACGTATGAGAAAAGACTTGGGGTATTGCATGCAGTCATATTTCATTAAGTCAATCTGATCCAGTTTGCGCGGAACGCAGAGAAAACCGGGACTCAGAAGCTGCGGTGGAATTATAGAGGACAAGAAACAGAAACTGTGTTTGGTATTGGAACGCAGCCCTTGAAACTGTGTTTGGTATTGGAACGCAGCCCTTCAAGCATGCAGCGCCTCCCTAAATAGGAGAAGGTGCTCTCAGCATGTTGCCAAGTCTCACAGAGCAATGGGCCTGGTCATTGACTACAGCAGCACCAATTTGCTCCCGGCATGAATTATGCACGCATGCATCTTCTCAGTTCCCAGAGGCCTGCGCTTTCCACGGTCACGTTCCCCATCCGGATGGAGAATGAGGAGCGTGGAACTGAAATGTGTTCTGAGAGAGGCCACTTCAGACTCAGGAGGGACCTGCTGGGTGGTGTAATGGCTGTGTTTGGGTACAAGGGGGCGCTCTGCTGGCACAGTGTCAGTGGCCTGTCAACGTCACACCACATGCTAACATGGACATGCCAGGGGTAGTGCATGTACCGCCATGTACACCGTGAGTGTATATGAACATGGGTGTGGACGCGTATGTTGCGTATCTGTGTGTGCTGTGTCTGTATCTACTGTTCTTGTTCGTGCATGCTGCAGAGAAAGACTCTGAAGTTCTTTTTCCTGCCTCTCTCCAGAGGCAGGATAAAGAGATATCCCCTTAGGAGAACCGTTCTTTCACTATAGTAACTGTCTCCTCCCTCTGCTGGAGCGGAGCCTTCCTGTGGATACACAGGTGAAATGAACATTTGGAAAAGCTTTTACATGATACTTCTGCAACAAAGACAGTCAAAGAGCCACATCTGTTGAAAAAGGAGTCCTGATATTAGATCTTCCTTCGTCTGCCCTGTTCTCTGATCTCTCTGTTCACAGCGCTGTTGACTGAAAAACAGACTTCAGCGCATCAGAATGTGCATACAGTGTTACTCACACCAGTTCATTGTTTTCATGTTCTCAGGGCCAGTCATATTGTCAGGGGCCAGTTACGTTCTCAGGGGCCAGTTATGTTGTCAGGGGCCAGTTATGATCTCAGGGCCAGTCATATTGTCAGGGGCCAGTTATGTTGTCAGGGGCCAGTTATGATCTCAGGGGCCAGTTGTGTTCTCAGGGGACAGTGATATTGTCAGGGGCCAGTCATGTTGTCAGGGGCCAATCATGTTGTCAGGGGCCAATCATGTTGCCAGGGGCCAATCATGTTGTCAGGGGCCAGTTATGTTGTCAGGGGCCAGTGACATTGTCAGGGGCCAATCATGTTGTCAGGGGCCAATCATGTTGTCAGGGGCCAGTTATGTTCTCAGGGGCCAGTTATGTTCTCAGGGGCCAATCATGTTCTCAGGGGCCAGTGATATTGTCAGGGGCCAATCATGTTGTCAGGGGCCAGTCATGTTGTCAGGGGCCAATCATGTTGTCAGGGGCCAATCATGTTGTCAGGGGCCAGTTATGTTGTCAGGGGCCAGTTATGTTCTCAGGGGCCAGTGATATTGTCAGGGGCCAGAGATGTTGTCAGGGGCCAGTCATATAGTCAGGGGCCAGTGATATTGTCAGGGGCCAGTTATGTTCCCAGGCCTGTTAGCAGGCCACACGTGGACCAGAGCAGTAGATAACCCTTCACAGTATAAGTCAGTGTGGTGAGTTTATACGGTAAAAACACGTGGTTCACTGTAGTGTCATGTAATTGGGTATTATACTGTCTCAGTCAAGGGTTCCAGGGTTTAAGAAAGACATTGAGTCTTATCCAATTAGCTCTGGATAAAGTCACATTGACGAGTTTGTGTTCTTGTTCACATGCGATATTAACAGACACTCGGTGATAGAAACGTCTTCACATCCGATACCTGTTGGTCTGAGCAGATGTACTACACACACACACACTTACACACACACACACACACACACACGCACAGGGACGGGAGCACGCACGCACACACACGCACGGGGACGGGAGCACGCATGTGCACACACACACCTCAGCGTGTATCGGTTGATAGCCAGAGCATCGCGAGTGAGAGATGAAAAGAGATTAGAAAGAGAGGAAGAAATGGAGAGAGACAGCAGGGCGATGAAGAAGCGCCTTCCCGCCGCTGCACTAAAATCATTGGCGGCCCAATTTCACAGGAAGCACTAAACCCGTCCATTATCCCCCGGCTCACTGCCTGTCAGACACAGGCTCGTCTACACCCTGACGGATCACTCATACACACGCACACACACATACAGACTGAGCCTGATGCCTATCCAGAACAGCTGCCCCCCTCCAGTCGCTGTCAGCTCCAGCAGCCATCCTGTAACTCCTCCAGATGCATGCCTGCCTGCTGCATGCCTGCCTGCAGCCCAGGGTGGTGTGGGACACACGACAAACAGGGAGGGAGTGAGGGAGGGAGGGGAAGACATATGCAGAGAAAGAGGGGACAGAGAAGAAGATGGAGAGGGAGAGAGACATACACAAGCAGAAAGAGAGGGAGGGAGGGAGATCGAGAAACGAGAAGGGACATCGAACCAGAGAGTGTGCGTGTGTTTGTGTGACTGTCATTTAAGGTCATCGACTGTAGCTCCTCCCTTCCTCTTCATATTTCCCAGTGGGTGCCAGTCTCCTTTACATAAGGATCATTTCTGTCCTGTCATCATGAACACCCTCCACCGCTGTGAGGCGATCACAAACTGCCTTTCTCCCTCAGATATTTAAAGAGACTAACTGTGTCCAGTGTGGATGTATGTGTGCGTGTGGGTATGTGATCGTGTGGGTATGTGATCATGTGGTCATGTGATCATGTGGTTATGTGATCGTGTGGGTATGTGATCGTGTGGGCATGTGATCGTGTGGTCATGTGATCGTGTCTGTATGCGTGTGAGCTTGCACGGAGCCATGAGAGAGAAAGCGCATGTGTGCATGCCTGCGTGCCTGCATGCCTGCGTTTGATGTGTGTGTGTGTTGCAGACTCACCTATCATGGGTGACTCTATGAAGCTCCAGGTGTTGGTCTGGGGAACGTAGGACTGCAGCACCCCCGCTGACCTGCCCGCCTCGTTCACGCCGCCAAACACAAACACCTTCCCTCCGCACACGGTGGCAGCTGCTGAATGGACGGGCTTGGGCAGGGGGCACACCGTCTCCCATTGGTTGGTGATTGTGTCGTACCTGGGGCAAACACACACACAGGCCTGTCACATGACCTGGGCTGGTCTGCGCTTTCAGAGGTCGTCATCTGAGAGATGCTTCAAAGCAGGGTCAGGTTAGTTGTGTTGGACAGTGAACCTAGAGGTGTGTGTGTGTGTGTGGGGGGGGTTCCTGGAACAGCCTTATCCCTTTCAGAACGCTGCAGAATTCTTAGCATCGACAGCAAAGCCAAAACACTTCCTCAGACGCAGGCAGAGGAGAGTATTAAACGTAACGGGTCTGAGAAGGTATCCAACTGTATTACTGTCACAGACCTGGCCCCAAGCGTCTCCACTCCACACAGCTGACACCACCAGTAGTGATAAAACACGATAACACACACACACACACACACACAGACAGCAATTACAGCAATTACACCACACAGCATATGTCCAAAGCTATGAGCTATTAGCTTCCCCTGTTCTAGTGCATGTCCATTCACTTTGGACTTCACACTGACAGAGTTGTTTGGCAAAGACTTCAAGACAAGACCCACAGTAACAAGCCAATCACCACAGAAACAGCTGACACAATGGATGTGTGTGTGTGTGTATGAATGGGTACGTGTGTGTGTGTGTGTGTGTGTGTGTATGCATGGGCACATGCATTTGTGTGTGTGTGGGCATGTGTGTGCGTATGCATGTGTGTGTGTGCATGTGCCTATGCATGCGTGCGTGTGTGTGCCTGTGCGTGTGAGTGCGTGTGTGTGTGTGCCTGTGTGTGTGTGAGAGCCCGATAGCTCCATCAGTGCGCTGTGTTAGCAGTATAATCCTGTGTCAATGGGCCACTGATCAAAGACAGCAAGCAGCCAGGCTCCCAGCTGAAGAGGCCCTAATTAGAGAGCTGCAGGCTGATCTGGGATCTGTGATTACCACACCACAGCATTCAAGGCAGGCCAGACCTTTCTACTTACACTGTCTCTGGATCTATGATTAAAGCTTCCAGGCATTTGAGTGAAAATGTCCGACGACAACAAAAGCAGAAATGAAAAGGAGTAAACAGGAAACTATGGGAGATGTTGCTAGCAGCGATTCCAGAAGAGCAGAAGCAGGTTAGGATCAAGAAGACTGTCTGTGTGTCTGTATAAGACTGTCTGTCATCATGTGACTAGTGCACACTGTCTGTGTGTCTGTATAGGACTGTCTGTCCTGATCAGAAGACTAGTATACACATGCATTCAAGCCCAAACCCACACATAAGGTACAGTATGTGCTGTGCCCCTACATAAACACCTGCATGCAGTGAACACTCACAGTCAAACACACACACGCACAGTCACACACACACTCACAGTCACACACACACACACACAGTCACACACACACAAACACACTTCACTGCATGCACTTCACCTAGCAGTGTGAGGGTTGACACCCTCACAGAGAAAGAAGTCAACGACATATCAAGTGGGGGATGATACTCAGTAGCAGCGAACCAGACCATAATAATCTCTCAGCCATCATCAGACTGGGTTGGCAAATGGGAAGATGAATGCTTGGAGTGTTGCTAAGGAGGGTTGTCAAGGTCACCAGGGTGATCGCAGCAGTGAAGAGCCTGTCTATCTGTCTGTCTGTCTGTATGTCTGTCTGCTGGATCTGTCTGTCTGTCTTTCAGCGTGCCAGTCTGTCTATCTTTCGGTCAGCCAGTCTGTCAGCCTGCAAGTATATCTGTCTGCCTGCCTGCCAGTCTGTCTTTCAACCTACCAGTCTGTTAGCCTGTCTGTCAGCCTGTCTGTCAGCCTGTCTGTCAGCCTGTCTGTCAGCCTGTCTGTCTGTCTGTCACCCTGTCTGTCTGTCTGTCTGTCTGTCTGTCTGTCTCCATGCCAGACATTCTGTTTTAGCCTCTAACCTTCCCAGCCTCTAATCCAAGCGGCCTCTTAACTTCCCAGCCTCTCAGCCTCCTCCAGAGGTCACAAAACTGATTGACTTCATTAGATCCTTTGATCCACCATCAAACCTCCCATATGAACCATGAAATTAGGACTGTCGCTCAACTGATTCACAGAAATCCAGCATGAGGCCTGATTATATCACTGAAGAGGTGAGGGGGGGCGTGAGAGATAGAGAGAGAGAGAAAGAGTAGAGCGAGGACAGAGGAGAGAGAGAGAGAGAGCGTGAAGAAGACAAAGATCATCATCAGGTTTGTTTCTCTCCTGCTTATTGAATGGGGTGGAGAGAGAGAGAGAGACAATCTGACACATCCTTCATTTTGAAGTAGGAATCATACAACACTCACACTACACTTAGAATCCTTCATAAGTAAATTAGATTTTAATTCTACTATCTCCAACCGCTGCAGGTCTGACTGTGGGTCACTTTCTTTCTCATGAACTCTCCAAGTTCACTCAGCTATGCTACTTTGACCTAGATAAGCACACATACACACACACACACACACCCACGCGATCTAATCATGCAGGGAGCCCAGGGCAAGCGGCCGATGCACTGATACGGTTACCTTCAGGGGGAGAGCAGATGATGAGCTCCCACACACACACTAACACAGACACACACTAACACACACACACACACACACTAACACACACACTAACACACACACACACACACACTAACACAGACACACACTAACACACACACACACACGCACTAACACAGACACAAACTAACACACACACACTAACACACACACACACACTAACACACACTCACACACAGACGCGCACACACACTCACACACAGACACACAAACCACCACAGCGACGAGGCACAACAACACACACACTAACACACACACACGACTAACACACACTCAACGACACACACGTGCACACACATCACACACAAGACACACACGCTCGCACACAGACACACACATATACTCACACAAAGACATACACAGACACACACACATAGACACACACACACATACTCACACAAAGACATACACACAAGCATACACACACCATGAGACAGACACATACTCACACATAGACACACACAACATACTATCACCACATAATACATACACAGATACACACGACATAGACAACACACACATATCTCAAACAAAGACACACAACAAAGACACACATCACATAGACACACACACGATAGGCAGGGGTAGATGCGGTACCAGTCCTGAGACACTGACATGCATTTCCCAGGAGAGGTAAACTGCCAGCAGAGAGAGAAGAGAGAGAGGATGGAGGAGGGAGGGCGAGGACAGGGAGGAGGGGGCGAAGGGAGGAGGAGGAGGAGAAGGTGAGGCACTAGATACACAACCCCCAACTCCATGGCACAGCACGCCTGGCTGCACTAAAACACTCCCCTCACATGAAACTCTGCATCAGGGACTCGGGGCCGGACCAGGATACACGCAGAAATGATGGTGATCATTCACCACAGCAGTCGGAGGCAGCGATCACACAGACATGCAGTGGGGTGAGGACGACAAGATAAATGGAGTTTACCAAAGGTCAGATAACAGCCGCATGCAGCCTCCAGAGACAGGTGCTCTGTAGTGCTCTCGACTTCACATAATCTCTTCATTCATTCACTCCAATTCCAAATTTAAACCTGTCACAATCGCTAATAAAACCGGGGCTGTTGAGTCACCATGAAGGAGTGTTTACATGGTCACAGACATGCAGGAACTACTAACCATGCCCAGGAAAACAGAGAGCGAAGAGGAGAGTGTAGAGCAGAGAGACAGAGAGAAGAGACAGAGAAAGAGAGAGAGTAGAACAGATACCAGAGATAGGGGTACGAGAGACACAACGAGAGAGAATGACGTAGTAATATGAGAGAGAAGACAGATAAGAGAGTAGAGGTAGACAGGTAGACTGTCTGTACTAGAGATCCTGTAGCGTGACCCAACAAAACGATCGAGAAGCGTAGGCACACAGGAAATCAGAGAAAAACAAAGAGAGAGAGACAGAGAGAGAGAGAGAGAGACACACACACAGACAGAGATAGAGAGAGAGAGAGGAGTGAAGAGAGAGAGAATAGAGAGGACAACTGGCAGAGAGAGAGAGAAAGATCAAGAGAGAGAGAGACAGCAGAGAAGGGAAGAGGAGAGGTCAGAGAGAACAAACTAGAGAGAGACAGAGAAATGCAGAGAAAAACAAAGAGAGTAAGAGGCTCTGATAGTCTCACTTACAGCTGAGATTACAAGATTAGGTGTTCTAATACATTGAAAAATAAGGCCGCTCTGGTTTCACCTAGCCTGATCTGGCTTGATCTAGTCTGGTCTGGTTTGGTGGTGTAAATGATAGATTCCATCTAGTCCTGGACAGCAAAAGAATGCTGGGAAAATGTGGAGTCAGAAAGAGATATGTAGAGAGAGTGAGGAGATGGAGGGAGGTAGAGTTTGCAGGATCACCTGGTAGAAGAGAACAGACCAGTCTTGTTTTTTAACAACACACACATCCATTGGCATATAACACACTGGCTAATGCAAATTCCTCCAATAAGAAGACGAGTTAGGAAACAATGGATGATTCATTTTGATAAGCGTGTTATGACACAACTACCTTCACAATGTCAACGTGAGGCGGTTGCTAAGCAACGCACATCCCACAACTCCCCCTATACTTGACCTTTGTCAGAGAGTGCCGTGTTAACACACGCACACGCACACACCACTGCCTGATCTGATCCCGTTGACAATTAGAGCAGCGTTCACATGCCCTTCTCATGACTGTATCTCATGTAACATGTCCTGCAAGTGAGTTGATATTATGTTTTCATGTGTGTGCATGAATGGGTGTGCTTTCACACGCGAGAGTGTGTGCGTGTGCGCGCGTGTGTATGTGTATGTGTGTGTGTGCACGTGTGTATGTGTGTGTGTGTGGGTGAGTGTGTGTGTGTGTGTGTCAGACAGCTTTTGAATGAGATCTCCGACCCCCTGGTGAGCCAGTGGAGTTGGTCCCCGTCTCAGACAGAAGTCCCCTGCTTCTTACTCCGGGGTCCAAGGACTCTGCCTCACTCTGAAACTTTAATGAAGGAGACAGGATAACACCAGCCTGCAGTGTTAGGAGACGTGTATAGCTGTTACCCTTCAGCAAGGAGAGAGAGGAGAGGAGGGGGAGGAGGGGGAGGAGAGACAAAGGAGGATGGGAGGGGGAGGAGAGAGAGAAGAGAGAGTAGAGAGAGTAGAGAGAGAGATGGGGAGGAGAGAGACAATAGGAGAGGAAGGGGAGCAAAGAGCGAGGAGGGGAGGAGAGAGAGAATATTAAAGGAGGGGAGGAGAGAGGAGCGAGAGAGGGAGAGAGGAGGGGGAGGAGAGAGAGAAGGAGATGATTGGAGACACACTTAAAGGAGGGGGACCATGTAGAGCATTTATGCTCATCTGAACATGAATGGCCTCTCTGGCAGGCAGTGTTGGCTGACATCTGGCTATCTTACGCAGGCTTGCCTTCTCGTAAGTCACCGGTGCTGAGAGCCAAACGTGGGTGTATGACTAACCCAAGGTCACCTACACATCCTACCCCTGCTCCACAGTCAACCAAACAGCAGAACACCACATTAACAAGTATGAGCTCTCTCACTCAGAGTTCAACTGAATCCTGAGCAGGCACACATCACCACAGAACACACACACGCACGCTTACACACGCACGCACGCACCACACACACCGCACACACGCACACACAAACCACACACGCCACCACATACACAACACACACACACACACACATGCACCACCGCACACCACACACACACACGATACACACCCACGTACACTCACACACCATACACACACTTACACACAAACAAACACACATATGTACACACATGTACACATAGGTACACATATGTACACACATGTACACACACACGTACACATACATACACACACAAATGCATACACACATACACACACACATACACACACACACATACATGCATACACACACACAAAACATGCACATTACAGTACACACAGCACACAAACATGGACACACACACACACACACACACAAACATACACACATATCCTCCCCACACACGCTGTTCAAACTTGTCACCTTATAGTCACCTTCATATAATCCTATGCTGTGTGAGTGGTCCAAACAGATTTACCCCGTAATCCCTGTGAATAAAGCCATTTACAGCTGTGGTCTGCATCCTACTGCGTGCATGTATGTGAGTGTGTGCGTGAGCATGTGTGTGTATATGAATGTGTACATGTGTGTGTGTGACAGAGAAAAAGAGAGAGAAAAAGAGTGTGTGTGTGTGTGTGCACGTATAAGGCCCAGCTTAACGAGCATCTAGGCTCTTCTACATCCTTGATCATGCAACACGCTACGAGAGGGCACCTTGAAACAGTCAGGAGAGTCATGAGCGGGAGATGGAGTGTGTTACTGTGTGTTGCTGTGTTACTGTGTGTTGCTGTGTTACTGCGTGTTGCTGTTGTGGTGCTGTGTGGTGCTGTGTGTTACTGTGTGTTTGTATGTTGCTATGTGCTGCTGTGTGTTACTGTGTGTTGCTATGCTTGCTGACTGTGTGTTCGCTGTGTGCGTTTGTGTTTTGCCTGAGTGGTTAGCGGTGTTACTGATGCGGTTGCTGTGTGTTGCTGTGTGTTTCTATGTGTGTCTTTCTGTGTCCCTGTTGCTTGTGGTGGAGAGGGAGAAAGAGTGACATTGCTGCACACTGTATGTGTGTAAGCTATGTGTGTACTTGTATGTGTGTACGTGTGTATGTGTGTATACTGTATGTGACATTGCTGCACACTGTATGTGTGTATGTGTGTATACTGTATGTGTGTACGTGTGTATGTGTGTATACTGTATGTGTATACCTATGAATGTGTGTATGTGTGCATACTGTATGTGTGTATGTGTGTATAATGAATGTGTGTAGGTATGTATGTGTGTATACTGTATGTGTGTATGTATGTATACTGTATGTGTGTACGTATGTATGTGTGTATACTGTATGTGTGTATGTGTGTATACGGTATGTGTGTACGTATGTATGTGTGTATACTGTATGTGTGTATGTTTGTATACTGTATGTGTGTATGTGGCTGTGTCTGATTGGTTGGGAGAGTGAAGCAGAACAGGGGACATTCTAGCTCATCTTGCAGCAGGACACACCAATTACTGTGCAACACACACACCTGACCGCACACTCACCTGACCACACACACTTTGACAACACACACACCTGACCGCACACTCACCTGACCACACACACCTTGACAACACACACACCTGACCGCACACTCACCTGACCACACATACACCTGGCCACACATGCACTTGACAACACACACACCTGGCCACACACACACCTGGCCACACATACACACACACACCTGGCCACACACACACACACCTGGCCACACGTACACACACACACACACACACACACACCTGGCCAAACACACACACACCTGGCCACACATACACACACACACCTGGCCACACACACAGGCCCATCTTCATTATCCCGCTGGACCCCTGCCTGTCTTCCTATTAGGAGACATCCCTTTTAAGTCCTCATCTTCATCCTACACACAAATACACACACACACAAACACACACACACACAAACTCTCACAAACAGAACACACGCATACACACAGAGCACACACATACACAGAGCACACACATACACACAGAGCACACACATACACAGAGCACACACACACACACACAGAGCACACATATACACACCCACATACACACAGAGCACACACATACACACAGAGCACACACACACACACAGCGCACACACATACACACAGAGCACACACATACACACAGAGCACACACATATACACACAGAGCACACACACACACAGAGCACACACATACACAGAGCACACACATACACACAGAGCACACACACAGAGCACACACACACACACACAGGACACACATACACAGAGTACACACATACACACAGCACACACATACACACCCACATACACACATACACACCCACATACACACATACACACCCACATACACACAGAGCACACACGCCAGTCTTGTCAGCTGTGCCACCATCTCTCAGTGCCAGCGTGATGGTGACTGTTTAAGATCATTTGGCAGAGAGCTTTCCTTGTTGAAGGTCAGGTGTGGCTTCTCCTGCAGGGTTGCTGTGGACACTCTCTGCCTCAGCATCCATCAGATCGCAGCCCCAGGTCATTAAGCAGCCACGACACACTCTTTAATCTGTCTGTCTGTGGGGTCCACACACTCCCCCTCACCTCCAGCACCACTCACACAAGCACCAGTCTGCCAGGGGCCAGGGTGGAAGACACACGCTGAAAGATGGAGACAGTGAGACAAAAAAGGGGGATAAAGATAGCGAGACAGAAGAAAAAGAAAAGAAGAACAGAGAGAGAAAGAGAGAGACAGCGAGAGATGGAGAGAGACAGTGAGACAAAAAGGGGGTGAAAGATAGACCCAGAGTAAGAAAGAAAAAGAGAGAAACTGAGAAAGCGAGAGATAAAGAGAGAGAAGAAGAGAAAAAGAAAGAGAGAGAAATGACTAGCCTGGCGGTGAAATCTGGAAATCACCCAAAACGTCAGGCAGTCGTTTATCAGCTAGCTGAAAACACACACGGCCTGCTTTGCTCATTACGACCAGCACCTACCCCTAATACCCTCCCCAGGCCCAGCCCAACCCACCTGTCTACGCTTCGCTAGTTTCTCTAACTGTCAGGTGCACACACGTTCACACACACAAACACACATTCACACACTTCTATAGATAGCACAAACACAAACACACCGTTTGCAAACAGACATGTACAAGCCTAAGCACAAACTCACACACAGTGTCAGTTACAAAGACACTGTCAAACACACACATAAATACACACACACACACACACACAAACACACACACACACACAAAGCTGAGACCCCAGGAGAGAGCTTCATCATTATTGATGGAGGTTGGTTGGCTGGGTCTCGAATTGTTCATCAAACTAATTCTCACTGATGGGGGAAGAGGCAGCAAACAGAAGCCAAAGTGAGAGAGGGAGAGAGAGAAAGAGAGAGAGAGAGAGGAAGTCAGAGAGAGGGAGAGAAAGATGGAGGAAGACAGAGAGAGGAGGAGAGAGGGATAGAGATAGAGGAAGACAGAGAGAGGAGGAGAAAGAGAGAGAGGAAGACAGAGAGAGGGAGAGAGAGAGGAAGACAGAGAGAGGAGGAGAGACTGAGAGAGAGAGATAGAGGAAGACAGAGAGAGGGAGAGAGGGAGAGAGAGAGGAAGGCAGAGAGAGGGAGAGAGAGAGGGAGAGAGTGAGAGAGAGGGGAAGAGAGAGAGAGTGAGAGAGAGTGAGTGAGTGAGAGAGGGCAGAGAGAGAGGGGGAGAGGGAGAGGGAGACAAAGTGGGAGTGAGAGGGAGAGAGAGAGGAGGAGGAGATAGAGAGAGGGAGAGAAATAGAGTGAGAAAGGGGGAGAGAGGGAGAGAAAGAGAGAGAGGGAGAGAGAGGAGGAGAGAGAGAAAGAGGGAGTGAGAGCGAGAGGGAGAGAGAGGAAGAGAGAGTGTGAGAGAGAGGGAGAGAGAGTGTGAGAGAGAGGGAGAGGGAGAGAGAGTGTTAGAGAGAGGGAGAGACAGTGTGAAAGAGAGTGAGAGAGAGGGAGAGAGAGGGAG
>BROE01000004.1:3490632-3548207 GCA_036571765.1 Plecoglossus altivelis
GTTGAGCTAGGCTAGAATGAATTTAGCTAAACTAGGCTTGACTGACTGTGTGTAAACTCCTTAACAGTGAACAGAGCCAGGCTTGTAGCTCTCCCAGATGTTACAGCTCATTAGTCTGAGTGATATCACGCTTGGCTGAGCAGCTACCGTGGTTACGCTGTCCTCAGGCTTGCGCCGGGTTGGGATAGCGTGAGCTGGGAGCGGTGCGCTCAGGTGTCCATAGGAACTGCGTGAATATGCAAGCGCCAGAGCAGCCACGTGCATAAGTATGCATCTCTGCCCGGTGAACTGATGCAATCTGACAAATGAACTTCCTGCTTCGTTTCATATTTGTGGAGGGGCAGCTGAAATAGGAACAAGCAGACCAAACAAACCAAAGCTGTCTTTACCCGGGACTGTTCTACATGCCAACAAACAATGCTGACACACACAGCAGTGAGACACACAGAGCAGTGAGACACACACACAGCAGTGAGACACACAGAGCAGTGAGACACACACAGAGCAGAGAGACACACACAGAGCAGTGAGACACACACAGAGCAGTGAGACACACAGAGCAGTGAGACACACAGAGCAGTGAGACACACACAGAGCAGTGAGACACATAGCAGTGAGACACACAGATCAGTGAGACACATAGCAGTGAGACACACAGATCAGTGAGACACACACAGAGCAGTGAGACACATAGCAGTGAGACACACAGATCAGTGAGACACACACAGAGCAGTGAGACACACAGCAGTGAGACACACACACAGCAGTGAGACACACACACAGCAGTGAGACACACACAGATCAGTGAGACACATAGCAGTGAGACACAGAGCAGTGAGACACACACAGCAGTGAGACACACACACAGAGCAGTTAGACACACACACAGCAGTGAGACACACAGATCAGTGAGACACACACAGATCAGTGAGACACACACAGAGCAGTGAGACACACACAGAGCTGTGAGACACACACAGAGCAGTGAGACACACACAGAGCAGTGAGACACACACAGAGCAGTGAGACACACAGAGCAGAGACACACACAGATCAGTGAGACACACACAGATCAGTGAGACACACACAGAGCAGTGAGACACACACACATCAGTGAGACACATAGCAGTGAAACACAGAGCAGTGAGACACACACACAGAGCAGTTAGACACACACACAGCAGAGAGACACACAGAGCAGTGAGACACACACAGCAGTGAGACACACACACAGCAGTGAGACACACAGAGCAGTTAGAGACACACAGAGCAGTGAGACAGAAAGAGCTGTGAGATACACACAGAGCAGTGAGACACAAAGCAGTGAGACACAAAGCAGTGAGACACAAAGCAGTGAGACACAGAGCAGTGAGACACACAGAGCAGTGAGACCACAGAAAGCAGAAAACTGACACACACGAGCAGTTGTGAGACAACACAGATCAGTTGAGACACACAAAGCAGTGAGACACACACACGTGAGACACACACGAGCATTGGCACAGCAGAGCACCGCCACCACACCCCAGAAAGCAGTAAGAGAACACACAAAAGAAACGAGCTGAAGACTACCAGTGCAGTGAAAGACAGCCACACAGCAGTGAGACACACACAGAGCAGTGAGACACACAGAGCAGTGAGACACACAGAGCAGAGACACATAGAGAGCAGTGGGACACACACAGCAGTGAGACAGAGATCAGTGAGACAGAGAGCAGTGAGACAGAGAGCAGTGAGACAGTGAGCAGTGAGACAGTGAGCAGTGAGACAGTGAGCAGCAAACAGGAAAGAGACCAGGAACAGCCAAAGCCTCGTGGATACACACGGAGGAGGGCACAAATAATGTTTGTTTGTCTATGGATGTCTAATGACAAGCCATCAGATGCACATCTGAATATCATAATTAGCTGTTTAGTAGCTAATTGCCGCAGACTTTAAATAAGGGCTGATGGGTTAATTGAGATTGTATTAAACACGCCTCCTCTTTAAAGCGCTCTCATTGGCCAGTGGTGCTTGTATCAGTCCTGATTTCCCATTTAGAAATCCAACATACATACCTGTAATATCATGCATACAGTACAGTGGATTGGGAAGAGGCTGACTGCTGTGTAGAAGAATAGCTACACTATATAGCACTATACAAATGGAATGTGTGGAGGGAGCAGGAGGAGAAGGAAAATGAAGGAGAGAGGTGAAGGAGAGAGGTGAAAAAAGGAAGGAGAGAGATGAAGAAAGAGGAAGGAGAGAGATGGAGAAAGAGGAAGGAGAGATGAAAGGGAGGGATGAATAAAAGAAGGGAGAGGGGGAGAAAGAGGAAGGAGAGAGATGAAGAAAGAAGGAGAGAGATGGAGAAAGGGGAAAAGGAGAGAGATGGAGAAAGGGGAAGGAGAGAGATGAAGAAAGAGGAAGGAGAGAGATAAGGAATGTGTAGGCCTGCTGAACTGATGACAGAGACAGCTGGGAGGAACTCAACTCCTGCCTCACACCCTTCACTCTTTACACCGCAAACACACACACACACACACACACAACGCATGCACAACACACACACACCACAAAACACACGCACGCACACACATACACACAACCGCACACGCAAACAAGCAAACAACATCTACGCGCACACACAGCACCACACACACACATGCACACACACACACACACACACACCATGCACACATACACACATGCACACGGCTCACAGATTGAGTGCGCTCAGCAAGAAGTGTTTCACGGATGACATCACGCCGTTTCCCTTTCTGTTTCCGCTTGAAAGACTTATCTTCCTAGCTCAGGTGGTGCCCCGTCTGTGCATTTGCACACACAAATGCACACACACATACGCGCGCACACACACACACACACAGTTAAGCACATGTCACGAAGCAATCTCCCTCTGTGCATTTAACTCCCTTATGAGGGAGAAAAAAATCCTTCCCTCCAATTACCTTCCTCCCTGCTCTCTGCTCCTGTATAACCCTCCCTACCTCTTCCTACCCTGCAACTTTCATCTCCACTTGACCTCTCCTCTCCTGTCCTTCTCCTGCCAGCCCAGCCCAGCCCCTCAGACAGAGGCCCCAGGGCCAGGGGCCAGCCTGTACCTCATCTCCCCATGCTGAGGAGCGTCTCTCAGCCTCTCCTTCCACCTCACTGACCCCCCCCCCTCCCGCTGTCCATCATAGAGTCTGGAGGACATTATCACCATATGGCCTAACTCTACCAGTCCCACAGCCACTACAACACGACCTGAGCAAAGCAGCTTGAATGACAAACACACTAAGGAGTCAGGCAGCACTGCTAACGTGTCGCTTGAATGACAAACACACTAAGGAGTCAGGCAGCACTGCTAACGTGTCGGATCAGTTTATGGCCGGAGGCGACAAACTTCGCTCAACTCTCTCTTTCTCTCTCTCTCTCTGCCCTCCTCCGACCCATCTGGCTCTGGGACGTCATGAATTCAATTAAGATGCTGAAATGTGTGTTTTTTCAAACTGTTTTAAACAGCGTTCCGAGGCTAAAGTCTGCCCATGCATTATGGATACAGCATAAACATGTTGTTGATAGGAGGTTAATAGAAAGTTTGATTGAATTAAAATCTCCCCAAGCAAACAGCAGCAGATTGAGCTTTTTTTTGGGTGGTTTTAATGAGTAATGGCTTCATGTCAACCACAGGTAGGAACACCTACATCTCTCCCTCAGAGCCCAGCCGTCCGCTGCTCACTCCAGTTAAACACGCCAGCCGTTTAACCGCCTCAGCCATCATTCCCTGTCTGTTTGTTGGCCATCAAGCACTCCTCAGCCAGAACAGAAGGACAGTCCAGTAAAGCATTCAAGCCATAAAGCAGCGTTTGTTTAGCAATTACCTTAATTCCTCCAAGCAGAAAATAAGTTCTGCTGGGTGGCGTGCTCGCCCGTGCTAAGTCCCTAAAACGTTTCACACACAGTAATTAGACGGTTCTTTACTGGGGGAAAGACCACAGTCTTGGACGACCAGAGGGAAAATGTGATGTCCAAAAGCAATTTACTTTTCGGCAGAGGACAGTTATTTCCATAAATATCTGATTTAATGATGTAAACAAATAGAATGGCATTGAGAGCAAATGGATGGAAAGTGAATGGTTGGCCGCTTGCTTGGAATAAAAGGAACGACCCTAATGGGCTCAGCTGGTGTTTAGTAGGCAGAAGGAGATGTTTATGTTGTGGGCCTACTGTAAAACACACAGAGTTCAGATGCCCAGAATCTCTGGGACACTGTTTTGGCTGGCTGCAGTCTGCCAGACTGGACTTGGCTCACACATAGCACAGCTCCTTGTATGATTTTGACTGGGGTGTTCAGATTCACATGCCTCTAGGAAGAAAATTGTATATTTAATCTGATTCTAAAATGTTATAACCAGACATTTGACAAGCCAGACAACCATAGATAACATGTCATATCAGCTGTGTCCCCACACAGAAAAGGATAAATCCTTTATTGCTCTTGTGTGTGTGTGGCGTGTTAGCATGTGTGTGTATGTGTGAGTAGGTGTGAGTGTGTGTGTGAGGATGTGTGTGTATGTGTGAGTACGTGTGAGTGTGTGTGAGCGTGCATGTGTGAGAACGCGCGCGTGTGAGCGCGTCTGTGTGTTTGCGTGTGTGTGTGTGAGCAAGTGTGAGCACGTGTGTGTGTGTGTAAGTGAGCATGTGTATGTGTGTATGTGTGTATGCCTGTCTTTGTATGTGTGTGTGTATGCGTGTGTGCATGCGTGTGTGTGTGTGAGTGTGTGTGTGTATGCGTGTGTGTGTGAGTGTGTGTGTATGCGTGTGTGAGTGTGTGTGTATGCGTGTGTGTGTGAGTGTGTGTGTATGCGTGTGTGTGTGCGTGTGTATGCGTTTGTGTGTGAGTGTGTGTGTGTATACGTGTCTGTGTGAGTGTGTACCTGCAGAGAGTCGGGGTCTGGTCCGAGGCGTCTGCATCTCCTGCCGCGCGTGGGGCAGCATGTGGTACCGCTTGGCCTCATTCACCAGGTCCCGACACGCCTCCGACGTCTTGATCAGCTCCTCGTTGTCAACAACATTCAACAGGTAGGACGGGTGGATGAAGGGAAGACGCACCACTGCTAACAACTCTGACACGTGCTGGAGGGCGGAGGAAGGAGGGTGAGGGAGAGGAGGAGGGTGGGGGGAGAGGAGGAGGAAGGATGGAGGAGTGAGGAGGAGGGTGGGGGAGGAAGGAGAGGAGGAGGATAGATAGATGGAAAGAGGGGAAAAAAGGAGAAAGAAAAAAAAGAGTATGTCAAATTACTGTTTGCAGATTTAAATCCGTTGTAACAGCAACAGACTTCCTGGAAAGCTTAAAGCTGGGTTAGCAGCAAACAAGAAAAGTAAGATAATGACTCAATACGCCCCAGCACACATACACACAGCTACTTTCATGTCTGTGTCTTAGACAGACCATGGTAGAAATGCAACTCTCTTTGGTCTCATAATACATCTATATTATGCAAATGATTAGTTCACACTGGCTTCAAATAAATACAGGAAAACACTGAGACTTTGATGAAAAATATGAAACTTAATCAAATTGGTCCAACTAACTGGGAGGGTCTGACAGATAACCAGACAGTGAGGTAGAGCACTGGAGAGTGTGTGTGTGTGTGTCTTTGAGTGTGTGTGTCTTTGAGCGTGTGTGTGTCTCTGAGTGTGTGCGCGTCTCTGAATGTGTGTGTGTGTCTCTGAATGTGTGTGTGTGTCTCCGAGCGTGTGTGTGCGTGTCTCTGAGCGTGTGTGTGACCATACAGGAGACGGGTGGCCGGTCTGACATCGGTTGCCATAGAGACCGATGTCCACCGCTGCGACGCCTAGGTGTGTGTGCGTGTGTCTACCAGGCTGTATCCCCGAGGGACCCTCATCTCTGTCAACGCTAAATGCTATAAACATCCCCAGTACACCAGGGCTTCAGCGGGGACACGGTGACCCTTCACCTTGGGCTAGGAGCTCGGCTGTGTCCAGCCCACTCTCCCTGAGCACACTGAGACACTGTGCCAGAGCATCACGGACAGAGAGAGAATAAACAAGCTGACACTCTGCCTTAGTGTCTCCCTGACCAGCACACCTGGGGCCCTGGGCTGCTACATCCTGTTAGGCTGGAGAACACTACTGCAGCTGATGGGGAGGAGGGGAGGGGAGAAGAGGAGCGAGGTAGGTAGAGGAGAGGAGGGGAGAAGAGGAGCGAGGTAGGTAGAGGAGAGGAGGGGAGGAGAGAGGAGAGGAGAGGAGGTGAGAGGAGGTGAGAGGCGGGGACAGGAGAGGAGGTGAGAGGAGGTGAGAGGAGGTGAGAGGAGGTGAGAGGTGGGGAGAGGAAGGGAAAGGCCTGATATCTGTTGACATTTCTTTCATGTGGACATTTCTCAAGGAGACAGTTTGTTTCTTCATCCTAACAAACACACTGTTTACCCCAAAGTGTATCAAACAAACAACTCAATACAAACAAATGCTGGCTCCCTTTTCCAGACTTGATAAAGACTAACACATTGAGCTTCTACTAGTGGGACTTGAGACTCATCAAAAGAAAATACCGACTACACACATTCAGGAGTCCGACGGCTTGCAGAAGCTGAGCCCAGGTTGAGTTGCACTAGTATTTATCAACATGTGAACACAACCCTGGAATAGCAGCAGCCACGCCGACCTATTCTGACCCCGTGAGTTATCTGGGTCACATTCGGCCAGGTGCTTCTGTCCGAGCCGCTGCAGGGAAGATAAAATGTTGATGTGCGTGTTTGTCCGCTGACCGTGTGGAACAACAGTTCAGGGATATTCGGGGTTGCGTAAGCATGCGTTTGGTTTCCAGGTTTACCATCAACCATCGTTCCTGCTGCCCTCTCTTTTTCGGATCTCCTAGCACTGCCCATCGATCCGTTTTAATACGTAATTGAATGGCTTTTGATATGCCTGGCGGAGTGGCAGGTAATGTGTCTACCAGCAGAGGATACTCCTGCTTCCTGGACTTGGTGTTGCTGCTTTAAAGGGAGCCAGTGGCCAGCTGTGACCTCTGACCAGGAAACACAATGGAGAGACTTTCACAGCCTTCTGCTTCCATCGGAGGCTTGAATAATTCAGATCCTCCTGACTCACTGACTTGTGGGAGAGAAGGAGAGAGAAGGAAGAGCAGAGCAGAAATAGAAGGAGAGAAAGAGAGAGAGATTTCTGGTGAGAGACCCCTTATCCTCTGCTATTTCACTTCTGTCATCTCCACCCTCTCGTTTCTCCCTCGTTCTCTCTGCGCCTCCATCTCTTGACTCTTCCTCCTACGTGGAGTGTATGGAAGATGCATGTAGATGAGGTGGAGCCTGGTGCAGATTGTATTGTTCAGTATTAAAGGCAATGCACCCGTGCTTTCGAGAGAAACCCAGTGACTAATCCAAACTCATCCTCTGCTCCTGCAAGCCTCCCACACTGGCAACATCCGTTTCATTTCTCACTTCCGCCACTCATCCTTCCCTTCCTCGAACACTCGCCCCCCCCCCCCCTTCCCCCAGACTTCAGGGTTGAGTAGGGGGGTGGGAGACTGGGTTTCACACACAGTCTCTGCACTCCCTGTGTGTTTGGGTCCTCCTGAGGTTACAGTGCTAATGGCCTCTATGTCATGTGCTGGGTTCAGACATGCCTGGCGGTGGCTGAGCTCCAGGGGTTCTCTGGATGAAGCTGCTCTCGCTGAAAAGCTGCGTCCAGACATGCAGCAGGGGGGGGGGGGGGGGTCCCGCAAGGAGCATGAGTGACAGGGAGGAGAGAGGGAGAGAAAAAGAAAGAAAAAAGAGAGGGAGGGACGGAGGGAGGAGCGGGGGAGGTGAGGAAGGGTAGGAGGAGAGAGGGAGGGGGAGGTTAGGGAGGGACAGAGGGAGAGAGGGAGGGAGGGGGAGGTGAGGGAGAGCAAGAGGAGAGGGGGGGGAAGTTGGAGGGGGGGGGCGGAGGGGAGGGAGGGGGGAGGTGAGGGAGGGCAGAAGAGGGAGGGGAGGGAGGGAGGGAGGGAGGGGGAGTGGGGGGTGGGAAGGGGGAGGGGACAGGGGGGGGAAGGTGGGGAGGGGGGAGGGGGGAGGGGGAGGGTGGAGGGGAGGGTGAGGGTGAGGTGAGGGAGGAGAGGGTGATTGGCTCTCGGAAGACGTGTACATCTCGGAGCACTACTACCAAGCAACATTATTGTATCTAGGGCATTCATGTTTTTAGGTGTTGCTAGGATATGTTGCTAGGTGTATAATTTTTGTCTAAGTGTATTGTATCTTAACATATCTTATCAGGTAATAAAAAAGGGAATTAGATGGTGTGTGTGTATAGGCCTGCATTGAAGACTATGCCTCTCTCCTACACTAGTCCAGATTCATTCTTACATATCCCAATCTGCCTGCCTGCCCGCCTGCCCGCCCGTCCGCCCGCCCGCCCGCCCGTCCGCCCGTCCACCCGTCCGCCCGCCTATATATATAGTTTTATAGATCCACATGTATGTACCATACAAACTACATATACACAAAGCCTTACACTCAACAATGGCAGCTTTTCACAGATCGAATATTACTGAGTACTGTCAAGGACGCACAAACACTAACAGACACGCACCTTCTCGCACATGCAACACACACCCACTCAAACCCACACACTCACACTCACCCACACTCCAAAGTGAACGGTCTGAGTTGCGTCTGAGAAAGCCTGTGTCTCCGGGTGCTTCTCACATCCATCTGACAGCCAAGGGGCTGGCATGGCTAACACATGACAAATGTCCTCGGAGGATTTCTCATTTCACTACTGTCAGAAGACACCTACAGCAGCGTTTGTGCGTGTGTATGTGAGTGTGTGTGTGCGTGTGTGCGAGTGTGTGTGTGTGTGAGTGTGTATGTGTGAGTGTTCTGGGTTCCATGCTGCTTTTATACAAATGATACCTGCACGCTCATATTTATTTGCTATCCTTTGAATGCTGTCCTGCTTCAGTGTGAGAAATGGACTGGTAAGTGGAACTGCTCTTTCAAACACAGCCCTGTGTGACACAGACACACAGCACACACACACACACACACAGCAGAAACGCATACTCGCACACACAGCAGATATACACACACACACAGCAGAAACACACACTCGCACACACAGCAGACACACATACACCAGACACACACACACACTCACAGCAGAAACGCATACTCGCACACACCGCAGACACACACTCAGCAGACACACACACACACAGCAGAAACGCATACTCGCACACACAGCAGACACACACACAGCAGACACACACACACACAGCACACACACACACAGCAGACATACACACATACACATAAGCACTTTCAAAAGGAAAACAAGACTGGGACTTACAAACAAAGGAATATATGGTGAAAGCCTATATTTTGCTCACGCAGGTGTGTGTGTGTCAGTCTCTGTGTGTGTGTGTTTGTGAGTCAGTGTGTGTAAGCCCAGATGGTGCACATGTGTTATACTGCATGCATGGCTTGCTCACTGGACTGTGTAGTCGTGTTTAGTCTCTCAACACTAACGTGCTCACCTAGACTGACCACAGCCAGACCACATCTTGGTGCTTGGTCAACTGCTCGGTCCTCAGAGACGTTAGCAAGCTTAGCTTAGTTTAGCTTAGCTTGGTGTATCTTAGTTCAGCTCATCTTAGTTTAGCTTCACTATAATGTGTGTGTGTGCTCATCATTTGGATATTGTATCTATTGTGTGTTCACTGTGGAGGGTCCCTCCGTCAATCACTCGCTCTCTCTCACCCTCCCTCCCTCCCTCTGTCACTCCCTCACTCACTCTCTCACTCTCTCTCACCCTCACTCACTCACTCACTCTCTCACTCCCTCACACGCCATTTCCCTCGCATCTATCGTTCCCTTTTCCAGTCCACCCATACTGGACACTATCTATGCATTATACAAGAACACGCACAGTGTTGAGAGGTTTGTATAGAGAGGATCTGTCTTTATCTGCCCGTTCAGTTGAATTGACTCTTTCTGGTGTTATTGGATAAGCTGGACAACTCCTGTTTGAAAAGGTAGACCTTCAATTGGCACTCAAATTCACCTGCAAAAGAATATTTCTTTTTTTAAGTGCTTTCGCCAAGAATAACATGACTCCTGGAAATCGAAAAGAAGACATTTCTTTAACAAAAAGTCAATGAAATGAATAAAAAAACGATAAATTGGTTCTGAAACATTAAATGTCAGAACAACCATTGTATCTTTTGTCACGCTAACACAGATTTAATTTGAGTTTGGAATCTGACCTTCTCATCAGGTAAATCCAGAATTGGCGGTCCTTCTTAGCAGTAATGTTAGTCTGGGTTGCCGAAAATAACCAATTATTCACTCTGCTTTGTGTCTCAGAGTCACCTAGCTCATTAGGAGTTGTAAGAGAGAGAGACAGAGAGAGACAAAGAGAGAGACAGAAAGAGGAACCCACATATAGACAGAGAGACAGAGAGAGACAAAGAGACAGACAGAGAGACAGAGAGAGGAACCAACAAAGAGAGAAAGAGAGAGACAGAGAAAAAAAGAGAAAAATAGAGAGAAAAGATGAAAAAGAGAAGTTGAGAGAACTAGCTACGAAGAGCGGGTGTGTATTGCAGTTGGAGCAGCATGTCTCCAGTCTCCCTACAGAGTCGAGGGGGTGAACGCGAGGACAGGCCTCTCGCTCTGCACTTAACAGCTAGCCTGCGCTGCTAGCCGCCTGTTTTTCAGCGCTGCTCATGTTCGACATGGGGAGGGAAAGGCTGTGATGACGCAACGATGAATCTGGGTGGTGGCCTGAAAGCTGAGAACATTTCTCTCATCTTTGACCTGGTGACCTTAATACCAGATGAAAGCAGTTTAATATCGGTGCTACCGGTCTAAGAACACATAAAACTCCTTGGTTTAGGATCCTAATATAGTTGGTGAAGTCAAAATGTTGTTACATAACTATCATGAAAGCATTCAGTGTGCGGTAATATCAAGCACATATGCCATCAGAATCAGAGATTAGATTGTGTCTTGATATTTTACTATACTATTAACTATACTTCAATATACCCTGTATTCTAATCGCTGACAAAGCTGTAATAAGAGTACAATGGTAGTGTCTTGGTAGTTTAGTTGAGCTTGTTTTCCCTGCTCTAGTAGTCTGTCTGTTTCCCTGCTAGTGCTGCTCCGTCCCTGCTCGCCCTGACGTTTCAATCACCCGGCTTTTGTCCGTTTGTAACGACCCTGCCCCCCCGTATACATGCCTGCTCCTTTCAACCAATCCTTGTTGTTTGTCATTGGTGGTGAGTACACCTGCCGTGTCCCTGTTTCCATGTCAAGTCTTCTGTTTGCATGGATCCTGCCTGTTTGTCTCCTTGTGTTTGGGTCCACCTGCCTGTTTGTCTCCTTGTGTTTGGGTCCACCTGCCTGTTTGTCTCCTTGTGTTTGGGTCCACCCTGCGTGCTCATCCAGCCACAGAGGCTTATTCAGGCCTGCACCTGGGTGGAAGATTGTTACGGTCGGGATAGCAGTGAAGAGATCTATAGCATACACGAATCAGAAACTAGGGTGCTGTCTAGGGGTTTCTGTGCCAGACTGTGTGGCCTGTTTGGCAGGTCTCGTTGTAGAGCCACAAGTTCATGTACAGCTACCGCAGAGAAAGAAGACACACACACACACACAGCCAGCAGCCTTTCCTCTCCTGCAGGGAGTGTCGGCACTGTGACAATCAGCTCTGACGTGTTATTAAAAAATGTCACAGGTTCCGGGGGAACAATTTCCGCTGACTTCCTGTTCCAGTCAGCTGGACAGGGAGGGGAACGAGGTGAAAATGAGCTTGCGGTGGACCGAGCAGATAAATTTAACTTCTCGGCTCCAGTTTCTATTTTGGAAAGTATCCTTTCCTCGCTCCGTTCCTCCCCAACTCTTTTCTCCTGCTTTTATTTATTTATTTATGGGAACTTTTTCTCAACGCGTCTCCTCCTGGGCTAGGGTCAGTGTTCCGGTCGCACACACGGATCAGAGATTAGCCATCGGCCTGGAGCTCTTTCATGGTTGCGCTGCTCTGATGTCACAGCTCAGGAATGAGAGATCCAGCCCTGAATATGAGATTCCTTCTAAGGAGACAGATGGCCTGGTGCCTCTCATTCCCTCTGGGTTTCATGTTTGTTTGGAGTGAAGGTAAAAAAAGGAAGAAAAAAAAAAGCTCTGTCCGTTCGTCTTCAGTCTGTTTTGTGTTGGTAAGGGGCTCACCTCTCAACCCCTTCGACAGGCTGGGAGATTGCAGCTAAGCTCAGCTGTCTGGACAGAGAGCCTTTCATGTTCAGAGCACAGACGTAGATTCGGACCCACAGATACAGCTGCGCACAAACACACACGAGTATTTATCTATACGCATGCCCAAACACACACACACACATGCCCAAACACACACACACACATGCCCAAACACACACACACACATGCCCAAACACACACACACACAAACATGCCCAAACACACACACACACACATGCCCAAACAAACACACACACATGCCCAAACATACACACGTATTTATCTATACACATGCCCAAACACACACACACACATATTTATCTATAATGCACACATGCCCAAACACACACACACACACACATGCCCAAACACACACACGTATTTATCTATACACATGCCCAAACACACACACACACGTATTTATCTATACACGCACACATGCCCCAAAACACACAAACACGCACACATGCCCAAATACACACACACACACGTATTTATCGATACACATGCCCAAACACACACTCACGTACTTATCTATACACATGCCCAAACACACACACATACAGCTACATACAGATACAGTACAGCCACACACACACAGATAGAGCTACACACACACACACACACACACTTTGATATCGTTCAGCTTTTGCTGTATAGTACGGTTCTACATAGCTATCCTATCCTTTTCTAAGGCCTTGCATAGCTCTTGCTGAATGAGAAGTCTTCAATTCAATTTTCGTCCAAATCCAGCCAACTTTTCTGTGTAGTTTCATCACAGCAATGAAGTTCAGGGACACAAAGAGATAATGAAGGTTTAATCAAAACGTTAACTCAAACAATTACGTAAATGCCTCAAAGTGAAGCATCGTCTTCTGCCAATACAGTCGACAAATGACTGCAGTTACACTGTTCTGTAGACAGCAGCACTAAAGATGGCCCCAGAGTTTCCAACCTCACTGATCTTAATGAGAAGTCACCCTTCTAAATGAGCAATGCTTCGCCTGATAGACTGGGGTCATTGAACCATAGCGATAATCTCACCTTCCTTTTTAAACAGACCTAAATGAGCGTATGAATATCCTCTGTCTTCAATGTCCGTCTACCTAATTGCTAAACCACCAAACATCTCCGATCCATAATCTCTTTTTATATGCAAGGCAGAGCACCATGCTGGTGTCATGACCCTGAGACCAAATCAATCTCCCTCAGCGCCTGAGGTGTGACCTCCAGTAATTTACAGTCAGTGTCAATACACATCCCTAGGAATAAATACGCTTTATTCAACCACACCTCCGCCTCTGGAAACGTCCATCCACCTCCACTGGATGGGTGGAATTATTCAGGCAGGAAAGAGATGGACCTGAATGCCAGACAGCCAGAGCTGCTAATTAGTTGGTCTGAGGTGGAGGTTGGTAATATAGCATAGTGCACATCAGAGGGGATACTGATGGTGAAAGGGGGGGGGGGGGGGCTGCTGATGTGGTGGGGCCCCTGCTGATGGTGGGGCCCCTGCTGAGGTGGTGGGGCCCCTGCTGATGTGGTGGGGCCCTGCTGATGTGGTGGGGGCCTTGCTGATGTGGTGGGGGCCTTGCTGATGGTGGGGCCCCTGCTGATGTGGTGGGGCCCTGCTGAGGTGGTGGGGCCCCTGCTGATGTGGTGGGGCCCTGCTGATGTGGTGGGGCCCTGCTGATGTGGTGGGGGCCTTGCTGATGGTGGGGCCCCTGCTGATGTGGTGGGGCCCCTGCTGAAGCTCTCGGTGACCGTGTGTTTACTGACGGTGTTCCATCACATCATGGAACACTACTGGTTAACTTAAGGAAAACTGGTACAAAGGTTTAGTATGACTCGACTATGTTCCTCTGTCGTGTGTTTAGTACCGCCAAACCATGCCCCTCTGTCATGTGTTTAGTATGGCCAGACCATGCCCCTCCGTCATGTGTTTAGTATGGCCAGACCAAGCTCCTCTGTCATGTGTTTAGTATGGCCAGTCCAGGCTCCTCTGTCATGTGTTTAGTATGGCCAGACCAAGCTCCTCTGTCGTGTGTTTAGTACGACTTGACCAGGCTCCTCTGTCGTGTGTTTAGAGGGAGTCCATAGAAAGGTTGGCTACCATTGCCACATTTTAAGTCCCCCCCAAATGTGTACTAACGCATACTGTACACACACACTAACACACCAACATACCACACACACACTAACATACACGCACACAGGTGACTCACCTGTACTCTGGTATTAGGGTCCTGTTTGATCCACTTGATAGCGGTCTCATATACAAGCTCCTCTGCCTTGGTGTTGAGACTGTCGTTGGACAGGTAGGCCACAAGGTCCTCTTTAGACACACTCAGGATCTCCTCCTGCCCTGCCACCTGGCACACACACGGACACACACACAGACACACGCACACGGACACACACGGACACACGGGCACACACACACACACGGACACCCACACACGGACACACGGGCACACACATGGACACGGACACACACACACACGGACACAGACACAAAAGGACACACAGACACACACACACGGACACACACGCACGGACACACATTCACACACACACACACACGGACACACACACATACACACACACGGACACACGGACACACACACACACGGACACACACACATACACACGGACCCACACACACGGACACACACACACACACGAGGGTTTCGAGTCGTTAATAATTACGAATGTGAACACGCGTTACTATGCGGCTCAGATGACAGCATGGAGATCTCACATTCATTTTACTGATATCCAAGGTCACTAAATCAGCTTTCATCCACGTCAGTCAATACGCTGTATGAATGCGCATGTCTTTACTCACCTCGGGGAAGTTCTGCAGAGCAAAGGCCTTTGCCATATTATGGAGCTCTGTACATCTCATAGCCTCAGCCATCGCCAGCACGCCCAGACAGTTTCCTGCTGTCAGCTGTTTCTCTGGGGATGGAGAGAGAGAGGGAAAAGGGGAGAGAGAGACATGGAGAGAGAGATGGAGAGAGAGGGAAAAGGGGAGAGAGAGAGATAGATGGAGAGAGAGATGGAGAGAGAGGGAAAAGGGGAGAGAGAGATAGATGGCGAGAGAGGGAGAAGGTGAAAGAGAGATAGATGGGGAGAGAGAGTGAAGACAATCAAGGAAGAAAATGCAAGAGAAAGTGGTTGAGAGAGAGATAGAGACAAGGAGAGACAGATAGAGAGAAGGGATAAAGGGACAGAGAGAGGGAGAGAGAGAGACAAGGAGAGAGAGAGAGAGAGAGAGAGGGGGGGAGGGCGTTAGAGTAAAGAAAGGCGAGAAAAGCCAGAGGAGGAGGAAAGGAGCCATCGTTCACACATCCATAAAAGATCATCGAGCTGGGAGAAGGGGACCTGAGAGATGGGGTTAGAGGGTGGAGGCGACGGCCGTCTATCGGGGGGTGTATCTGAGGCTGGGGAGAGAGTGTAATAACTCAAACAGCTCCAGGGACAAACAACAAGGAGAATCGATCGCTCCAAGCCCAGGTGGCAGGCTAGGAACTGCAGGAGGCTGGAGGGAACGAGCAGGGATTAGCTCAGCCAGTTAAAGGCTTCTACCATCCCAGCTCAAACACACACAATGTGCCATGCCCATACATAAGAAACAGGCCCTTTTCTCTGAATACAGATCAGAAGGGCACGCACTCACGCACTCACACACACACACTCATGCACACACACACACACACACACACAAGCATACACACACACACACACAAGCATACATCCACACACACTAGACTGAGCTGTGGCCACAGTGAGAAGCCTGATCAAACAGCAGCTAGTGGAGTGAACCTCTATCACCACACTGCTCATTAATAAGCCCTGTCTTCCCCAAACAAACATCCACCCCACTAAAGGTCAGCGGACCACAACAGCCAAAAGCTCACGCTAAGTCAACTCATGGTTCATGAGACACCAACGACAGACTCGCGGCTAAAAAAAGGTGGAGAAGATGGAACATGGACAGACAATGATCTGTCCAGGTTATGGTGGTTGGTTGTTTTTGTCAAAGTGTTCATATCTGACTTCAGTGGCAGTGTGTGTGTTTGTGTGTGTGTGTGTGTGGACAGTACGTGTGAGTCACTCTGCATGTGTGAGACGCGTGTTAAACGTGCCTCTGCATGTGCGTCTGCGATTGTGCCCGTGTGCCCGTGTGTGCAAATGTGAACGCACACGCGTGAGTGTGTAACAGCCCATAAACGCAGTGAAGAGGTAGAGAGAGACATGATGTCTATACAAGGCTTGGTGGGCTGCTGTTGTCTGCAATCCCCAGGCAGAACCCAGTAGGAGGCCAGAACCACCACTAATGTCTGAAGGTCAGAACCAGAGACATTGGGCTCGCAGTTCTGGAGATTTACTGGCTAAACCTGAAGCCAAAACTGGAGTTTCTAGTCCATGCCAACCGGCATCAGTCAATGACTGGATTTTCCCTTTTAATTGACGGATGAGGCTCTGTGTTCATTAAAACCTCAATAAATATAAAATAAAAACATGCTGTATGTGGGTGAAGAGTTCTTTTGAGACGCTTCAACTTAAGTTTCTTTCCAAGTTTTTTTTTGTAGGGTACCAAGCCAAATCTAGGCCAAGCAAATGTTTGTTTGCTTCTTTTCTCCACCCACAGTACATTTGTAAAAAAAACAAACCTTTTTTTTTAAATTCAATATTTCTGACATGGTATCAATTTCTCTGTGCTCGGTTCAAGGACAGACTGTACTCGTGCTCCTTCCTCAGTATGGCTCTCAGATGTCATGTATCACGTCCAGCTAGAACCTTCTGACGTTTTGATAGTGAAGCCGACCCGAGTTACAAATGGTTTTTCTGTTTTCTGCTCTCTGAGCTACAAGTCCATATATTCGGAAGGAAACAAGGAAACTGAATCGATAAGCGGGGGGAGGGTGGGGGACGATTCTCCTCGCCGTCTACCCGTCGACACCCCTGCACGCCCCCCCCCCCCCACTGACCTTTCCTCTTCTGATGTGGCCCAAATATCCACAGTGTAACTCGCATCCCAAGCCAGCTCTATTAAATGGTACGCAAAACATGACATTTGGAGTTCCTCTCAGTCCCTTGACCCTCTAAAACCCATGACTACCCATTTGCTTCCCAGTTTACCCCCAGCATCCCCTCACATCCCCCCCTGCCACACAGAGGTACCCCCCCTTCCCAGTTCCTAACCTTGTCTGACTATTGATCCACTCTAGTATCCATGGATTCCATCATCACTCTCGCCAGCAGATTTGACATTTAGCTGACAATTGTTCCCTGACCTTTGTATAAATGTGCTCTGGTGTGTCCTGATGCCTCCGCATGGGGGATGTGGGGGAGGCTGGAGGCCCAGTGGAGAGAGGGACGGGAGTGGAGGCTGGAGGCCCAGTGCAGGTAGGGGAGGGGAGGCTGGAGGCCCAGTGGAGGCTGTTAGGAAGTCAAATCATCCCTCTCTACTCTGGCAGTATTTCTTGCCAGCTCTGGACACCTGACAAAAAGGGTGCAAGCGACCTGATGCCAGCCACAGCCAGGAAATTCAGGCTTTGCCTCATACACACACACACACACACACCCACACACACACACACACACACACACACGCACACCCAAACTCAGGACGTGGATTCCACATACCTAGAAAGGACACGCAGACTTTGCAGAAGGTGTTGAACTGAAACTTGTTGGCTGCTTCCAGCAATGTCTTGGCATTGGCCGAATCAATAACCAGTGAGCCTGTGTACACGAACTCCAACAGCAGCTCCAGAACGTCCGCACCGATGTTGCTCATGGTCACTTCCAGCTTGTCCCTGCTCCTCGTCTCCCCGGACGACCTGGCAGACCAATCACGGCAGAGAGAGGCATTAGGAAGACCTGAGAGACGAGCCAGTCACACACCTAGAGGCTACGCACAGGCCACGACACACACCACCAACCCAGGAAGGGGCCACAGGTGGGGAGGAAGTGGCGGATGACATCATAAGACACAAAGTAAGGTAGAAAGGGGGAAGATAAAAAAGGGTTTTCTAGCATTTTATTAGACTAGATTTGTAGGATAAACATTTATAGTGCTGCATCTGAAACAAAGCGTTCTCTCCACAAACAAGGATTAGGGGGATCACAAGTTATTGCTTCTGTCTTAGCATGAGCAAGCAAAGAAAGGAGCCAATATAAAACATACTCACAAAGGCATGCTTTGACACATGTGCAATTTCATGTATGCATAGATATCACATGGACATGCATACTGTGTACGGAGGTAATATGTAGACCGGAGGCAGACAGAGCGAGAAAGCGAGGGAGAGTGAAAGAGAGGAGTTGGGGGGTGGGTGGAGGGGGGGGTGGGGAGTGGGGAGGAGGTTGGGGGGGTGATGTCGACAGTGATGGATGGGGAACAGTTAGCTACAGCAGTTGTCTTGTGATGATAGCTGCGCCTGTGTCCCGTGACAATAGCGCCGCTGCGAAGTGTGCTGGCTGCTGTGCTCAGCGCGCCGCACATCCAACACGCCAACCCTAACCTGTAGTGAGGTGTCAGCGGGGGGAGGCGGGGGCGGGGGGGGGCGTGGCCGGACGCAGCGCAGGAACGTGATACATCCCCCTAATGTGGCCTTGTAATGGAGGATGCGCTGAGCGTGGCGGAGCGGAGCAGGCCGAGAGCCTGGTGACATCATGGGGGATCAAGTAGCCGTGATTAGTTCCTATGTCAGTAATCCCTGGGAGAAGGGAGGAGAGTTCGGTAACAGCTCAGCACCGATGTCTAATGTCCCCATGTGAAACAATAATCCACTCAAGGGCATAATAAATGGAATCAATGGCCAAGAATGCACAGGGTAGCCTTTTGTGTCTCCTCCCTTGCGGCTATGGACACAAATAATATGAAAAGGAGCGTGTATTGAGATGGATGGTGGGTGTGTGGTCTCTGTGTGCTCACGGTGCTGAGCTGATCCTGTTGGGTCGCGTTGTGTTTGTTGTGCTTCGCGGTGGGCTTTGTGACGTGTTTTTTCAACAACGTCGCAATCAGGCTCGAGGGGAGCGCAAGACGGACAGACTGACAGACAGATGAATGGACAGAATGGTTAGTGGGGGAGGGGAGGGAGGTAGGGGGGAGGGAGGCAGGCGAGGGAGAGAGGGAGGTGAGTTGGATTCAAAAGGGAGCCAGCAGCCATCCATCTGAGGGTGAGGACGGAGGTTCTTCCATGACTACGTCTGGCTCTTTTAAACAAGGGCTCCACCCGTTCATACTACTCCCACAATCCGCCCACCTCCAACCACCTCCACCACACCTAAACAAAGCCTTTGTCCTCGCTGCAATAATCACCAGTTGCCTGTATATGAACTGAGACATTAGTCGTCATTGAGAGCGCTCGCAGAAGGTGAGAAGGGAGGGGGGAGGGGGGGAGAAGGACAAAGCAAAAATAAATAAGACAATGGTTGTTTTATTTTAAGTATCTCTGGATGGACATAGGCTGTGAAAACCAAGGCAGTTATGCTCTGTCCTCCTGCAAAGCAAAAAGCCACACTGTGTTATTGTCCGTCCACCCTACGCTTCAGCGATGGCAGTATTCAGACAGAGGGAGGGGGAGTGTGCGTGTGTAGGGGTGGCGGTTTAGTCCACGGGTTAAGCGATGGAAGAGGAGGGGGGAGAGAAGAGAAGGAAATCAAAAAAAAGGTCAAAAGAAATGAAGAGCAGTCATCAACCAGGTCAATTAGTGCAGTCGGAATCGGCTGGAGTGGTAATCTGTTTTGTCTAAAGCACTTTTGTTATGGAAATGACATTCCGTCTATTTAGAGAGAGGTGGATGTATAAATGCTGCATCTGATTGCAGGCTTGTTTTTTTTGAGGGGGGGGGGATGAGAGAGAGAGCTGGAGCGAGGAGAGAACAAGAGAAAGGGAGCGAGAAAGGGAGAGAGAGAAAATGAGGTAAGCAGAAGACACCGAGGAGATTTAGTCAGATCAATTTTGTTTACGGAAAAAAAACAACTTTGTTTTCCCTCCTCGGGAAAAATAGTTTTCAATCCATCGTCTGTCAGATGGGAAGCCAGCTGAACGAGAGAGACAGTGACACACCAAGATCACTAACGTGTCCCTCAACATAATGACTTCACAGACAAGAAAAAAACAAACATTCAAATGTTTTGTAATAAGGCCTATTCAGACACACATATGCATATTTCTACATAACTTTGTATGCATAGAGGAAGTTTGCAAATAGAAATCAACTTCATGGGACATAATACAAATGTATTCATTCTGTCTTCGACAAGAGAGCTCCAGCTATGGAATTAGCATAGTCTGCTCATTTGGGTCGCACAGAACTTGTTGTAGTTTCTAGGTTTGTGCGCGCGTGTTTGCTAGTGCGAGGGTACTGTGGTTTTCCATGCGTGACGGCGAGAGTGACACAGGGCCACCGGACTGAGTTGAGACACGCTCACTAGCAGGTGGTTACTGGGAGGACTGTGAACGCTGTCATTAATATTCACCGGCTCAAACCACGAGAATATGATGAAGCCAGTTCAGAGCAGTTTAGAACTCGACCCTGACAGACAGGCCACCAAACCACTACCTTCCATAACGAGTCTAACTGAGAGAGAGAGATCTAAGCTCTGCATCTTTTCAGCTGTTGGAAGGTCCAGAAGGCACATTGAAATGACTTTGGCACTGTTGTTTAGCTTTTTCTGTGTCTTTGGGGGAAGTGAGGGAAGAGAGAGCAAGAGAGAGACAGAAAACGAGATGGAGAGAGACAGAAAGACTGAGACAGAGCAAGAGAGAGACAGAAAGACTGAGACAGAGCAAGAGAGAGACAGAAAGAGAAACAAAGAGAAGGAGCAAGAGAGAGACAGAGAGAGAGAGAGAGAGAGAGAGCAAGAGGGATAAAGAGTCGGAGGGAATGAGAGAAAAGGAGGTCGTATTTTTTGACAGCGTTTTAGAGCTGTTGTTGTTGGCATGGTCTAAGAGAGGGTTAGAGAGAGAGAGAGAGAGAGAGAGAGATGGTTAGAGAGAGAGAGAGAGAGAGAGAGACAGAGAGAGAGAGAGAAAGAGAGAGAGAGAGAGAGTAACAAATGCCATGAGCCTGTGTGTCAAAACAGCTCAGAGTATGTGTGTGTCTACATCACAGCATGCTGCAGATGCTGCGGCCATACATTTAAGGGGGTGCAGAGAATACTTATTGAAAATCCTGAGGGGTAAAATGGAATTACTAGGGGTGATCTGTCTCTCTGCTCTGTGCATGGGCTTCTAAAGGGGAAGGTAATAGCTTTCTTGGTGGGTGAGTGCAGCCGTGTCTGCACATTCTAGAGCAGTATAACATCCTTCAGGTACCACGATACAGTCCGACAGTCTTTGACAAGCTGAATTCATTGGGACCCGGATACATAAAAACCGTGAGCTCTCTTTAGAAGTATACTTTAAAAAGAGAGAGACGAAGATAAATGGAGGGGACGGGGTGAGAGAGAGATTGTAAGAGAGCGAGAGAGATTTTTATCCAAATATAATAATGTGCTCTACAACCATGGGAATAGAGAGGAAATTATTTGCATAAATGGATGTAATTATGGATGTGAGCAGTTAAATTGAATGAAGTTTTTATGTCTATCCTCTTAGTCTTGTCTGCAGATTGTATTAACCCTCTTCTGTTGCTAAACAACACATCTATCAGATGTGAGATATTTTCCTTGAAGAAGTAAGCAAAGGGCGTTAAAGCATTGCAGACCCTAAAAAATATATTCCTGACATATTTTAAAAGTTCACTTTCACAGCAGCTTAGATTAACAACACTGATGAAAAATGGCTAAATTAGTTCAAAGGCGCTGCAGTGATATTTGCTCGGTATTTATTTAACAGCTAATGATAGGAAAACAAGATAAGCCTTCTAAATGAAAATGAATTTTCTAAATGTAAACAAGAATCTACATTATTACTTCTTTCATGGAGCACTAGCGAAGCACATGTGCCCATTAAGACTTTAATTTCTTACGCTTGTATCTGTGCGAGTGTGTATTAGTGTGAGCGTGTATCTATGTGTGTGTGTGAGTGTGTATCTGTGTGTGTGTGTGTGTGCGATTTGAGTTCAGGGGCAATGATCAGAGATGCACTTTCCTACCCATATCCACCCTCTCTCTCTAAGCGATGGCCGGGTGCCTGGATAACATGGGAGAATTATAGCCCTGAACCCTACCCCAACACACACACACAGACAGAGACACACACTCCTAGTTTATGAGGTGCTGACAGGTGTCTCAGCCAGGGTGAATACCTCCTTGAGCAGACCAGCAAGTGTTGGGTGAGCTGGGGAAGAAGGCGTTTCTCTCTTTCATTTGACCTCGTAAAGAGTTGGCCGGCCAGGGGACCATGTGGGACATCAGCATCGTTCCAGACAAGCTGGAGAGCGACCTGAATGGCACATGGAGGCCCTAACTCACTGACAGGTTCAGATCCCTCTGCTCTGCCCAGATCTGTCCATGCCAGAGACTGACTGAACGACACTTCAGAGGCACAACCCTCTCTCTCTTTCCTTATACGGTCTCTCTCTCTTCTCTCTCTCTCTCCTTATTCGGTCTCTCTCTCTTCTCTCTCTCTCTCTCCTTATTCAGTCTCTCTCTCTTCTCTCTCTCTCCTTATTCAATCTCTCTCCTCATTCGGTCTCTCTTCTCTCTCTCCTTATTCAGTCTCTCTCTCTTCTCTCTCTCTCTCTCTCTCTCCTTATTCAATCTCTCTCTCCTTATTCGGTCTCACCTTATTCAATCTCTCTTTCCTTATTTGGTCTCTCTCTCCGCTTATTCGGTCTCTCTTTCTTCTTAATCGATCTCTCTCTCTTTCCTTATTCGGTCTTGCCTTATTCAATCTCTCTCTCTTCTCTCTCCTTATTCAATCTCTCTCTTCATTCGGTCTCTCTTCTCTCTCTCTCTTTATTCAGTCTCTCTCTCTTCTTTCTCTCTCTCTCTCTCCTTATTCAATCTCTCTCTCCTTATTCGGTCTCACCTTATTCAATCTCTCTTTCCTTATTCGGTCTCTCTTCTTATTCGGTCTCTCTTTCTTCTTTATCTCTCTTCTATATTTCCTTATTCTCTCTCTCTCTCTCTTCTATATTTCCTTATGCTGTGACTGTGTGAACGGCTCTATGAGAGTCTTATGAAGTCAACAGTAGTTAGACATGAGGGGGGCATTTCTGCTCTGTCAGCCAGGATGGATTGTTATAACTTTATCATGGCACACAGTTGACGTTCTTTACAATTCATAATTAGTCTAACACAGTCATGAAATATTGTTCTAAATTTGCAGTTAAATGAGAAAATTCTATTTCTGATTTAATCTCAAAAGAGAAAAGGCCCGTTCTGGTGACAAATTAAGGGCGTTTTACAATTAATTATTCACTTAATGAGAACGTGCTCTATCAAGCAGCTAAATTAAACAGGTAGAAAAATCAGAAAATCCAGGCAGGAGGCTGAGAGATGCAGATGAACTCCGAGGCTGGTAAAATCCTGCCTCCTCTGGGAAGCTCTGTCTTTCTGGGGACTGAATCTTTATGCATAACCTAACTCCCTCCTGCCTTAGAGAAGGAACAGAGCCAAGCCCATGTGATTGACAGCCTGACCAGCATGGGGCCTTCATGTCTCTCCAAACATGACAACATCTACCAGGGTCCTCTGTGGTATCGGCAAGGTCATAAGCACTGCTTGTGTGTGTTTGTGTGTCTGTGTGTGTTGAGAGAAAGAGAGAGAGAGAGAGGGAGAGAGAGGGAGGGAGAGAGAGTGTGTGTGTTGAGAGAGACAGAGAGAGGGAGGGAGAGAGAGAGTATGTGTTGAGAGAGAGAGAGAGAGATAGAGAGATGAGTGGCTCTCTGTGTAGATGTGACTCTGTGGCTGTTACGTCTAACGAGCTCGTCCTCTCTCTGCTGTCGCCGTGCTTCCCCATTCAGGGCGAACAAGCGTATCTGTGAGAGCGTAGAGAGCGGTGTGGCCGCCTGGCCTGGCCGGCGCAGCTGATAAGCAGCGTGCTGCTCTCTGATGAGCTCACGGGGGTGACGGCATAGCTGCAGGGCAAGCAGCACGCTCCCTGAGGCTTTAGAGACGCAGCCAGCGTCTCTACTGTCTGTCTATCTGTCTGCGTCTGTCTGTCCTTCTCTGTCTGTCAACAGAACAAACAAACACACAACAAACACACATGATAAATCAAAAGAAACAGCGTCAGGTTCCAGAGGGTCTCAAGCAAGTCGGGGAAAAAACCCACCTGCAAGGATGTGAAGTAGGGATGAGGACATTAAGGAGAGGGTTTTCCCTTGGAAACCATAGAAAAAGAGAGGATGTACACAGGGAAGACACACACACACACACACACACACACACACAGTCAAACTATAGAAGATGTACGCACTCAAAACACAGACAGAAACGATTGCACATTGTCTTCCTCTGTGTCACGCACTCGCAAGCACTCAAACGTAGCTAAAGGATGGCAAAGCGGCCCGCAGACGCTCAGAATAAAGTGGGCAACGGGGAAACGTAAGGAAATACTTGGATCCACTTCAAGTGAATACATTAATGGAGGCTGCGTTAACCTGTGAGAAAGTAGCACGTCGATAAACGGCATCTTTTTCTTTGTCCTCTCCCTCGCATCTCTAAAACCATCCCTATCCTTTCATGTCGCTAAAACTCCCAATATTAGCATTTGAACAGGAATGTGCGAGACATAAAATAAGGTAGCGGAGAAAAACACAAGTGGCCTAATATCCACATGAGACATCACAGCTTTGGCAAGTGACCCGTCGGGGCAACACTGTGTCTTTCTGAAGCGACAACCCTACAGTGAGTTTTAACAGAAGCCCCAGTCACAGAATGCTTTCACTGCTCATTAAAATGGAAACGTGGTTAATGTTCTCTACATGGGGAAGGAAAGATACAGACGAGAGAGGCCCTCTAATCCGTTTGGAGATACATTCATTTGAGCGGGAAGAGGAGGGAATGGCTGCTGGCCCTGTGATAGGAACCAAAATCTTCACACACCTGCAAGAGAGAGAGGGGAGGGAAAAGAAAGCGACACAAATGCGCCCTACGAAAAGAACAGATTGGATGAACAGCTGGAGGAAGCGGAGAGGGGAAGGCCAACCTTTTCACCAGGTCCTTGAAATACAAGCTGCAGGAAGCTAGAACATTTTGGTGGACTTCAAACTCTTTGCCTTCAACAATTATTTTCAGGTCTGTAAACTCTTTCGCCCTGCGTTGCTGGTTCAACTCCTTCAACATCTCTGTAGAACAAAAAAAAAGAAAGAAAGAAAACAGACAATGCCATGTTCCACTTTAGAAATCTGTCTTTCATATCGAGATAACAGGAAACATACGGTGGCAATCATTCAACAACAACAACAAAAAGGCAGTTGAAAACAAACAAGAGCAATGTGCAAATTGAGGAAATACGAGTGGTCAAACACAGTGTGTTTCATGATGTGATACAGTATAAAGGAGACAGATGCAGATACTGTGGCTCAACAAACATTTAAGTATAGTGGTGAAGTGTGTGTGTGTGTGTGTTTAAAAAAGCACTAGTACTACATACTTAAATGATGCGCTGGAGGTGTGAATATTCACATGGCATACACAACCGATACATAATTCATGAGATGCGAGATAGTGAATGTCTATGGAATTCAAATTCTGAAATTCAGACAAATTCAGAAAATAATCATCATTTCAAGAGTAAACAAATCAAATCGTGCTGAAAACAAAGACAAGTGAAATATTCACAGATACATCAATATTATTTGGTATTTCATCATTAGTTCACCGGGCCTCCTAGTGTGCACCCACTGAACCTCACTGGATTCATACTAATTCATGTTTACCTATCTGTCTTTATGACAAATTAAAATGGGGGATATTTCCTGAGCACCAACAGTGGTCTACCATCGAGGAAACAAACAACAGCTAGGAGAGATTCATTTGATGAGCACAGTGAGAGGACCAGCCCTGCTGTAGCGGCGGGTCGGAAGCGCTTGTTTCGCTCTGTGTTTTAATGAGGCACCATGAGGAGATGCTGAGAGTGGGAGACAGCGGGAGGCTTGGCTTCGAATTCAACATCCTGCAGCGCAGAGGGGACAGTCTACAACGCAGGAGATGTCGTTTGTGTGTTATGTGACCATCTGTAATCCTGCAGTTTAAAAAAAATGGCGTTGGGGGAGAGGGGGAAGGAAGGATAATAGGCCCTCATGTCACACGCATAACGTGTCTGTTCCGGCCTATGAGGGAGCACGCTGCAGTAGGTAGGAGGGCAAAACCAACACACGTCGAACAATTGGGTGTGTGTGTAGTGGGAGCTGTTTTAGCCGATCTGGTTTATTCCTTGATCCCTGATCTGGGTGAAGGGGGGGGGGGGGGGTAACATCTCCAATAAGGATGTTATGGACAGTGCCCAGAAACATGCAGTTAAACTCGCTTCTACTCCCACTGATCACACAGTCTTACCATCACACACAGCACGGAGCTTTTTTCGATCAAAACTACTCATTTATTGCAAATGTGGTGTATAATAAGTGTGCGTGTGTGTGGGAGTTTTATATAACTGTCTAGCCCATTTACGTAGCGCTGATCAGAGGGGTGATTGGATCATCACACAACAGTACAAAAGAGTTTGTATTATCGTGCCGGCTAGATTTAGCCTGTGTTGCTGCCAGACGGAAAAGCCTAGAATTTAATTAACCTGCTCTGACACGAGCCCCAGTGTTCAACTGCCACATGGACTCATTTAGGTCTTTCCACTTTCTTTTGAGTGACATTGGAGCTAATTTCAAATTAATTCAGCAGACAAAATTATACAGCATTAAGCTTGGTGACAATAAGTTTAAAATCTAAAGCTTTGGCTTGAAAAGTCTTTTTTTTCTTGGCCAAGGATCGTTGTCAACGTTATCGTTTTCCATGAATTAATAACTGAAACTGCCACGTTAAACTTTGCCACCGACCCACACAGCAAGCAAGAACATCCCCCCCCAGATTCCTTTAACCTGATGAGCCACACACTCCACTCACATCTCATCCCCTCACACACAGGCACTCCACTCTCACATCTCACCCCCTCACAACACAGCCTTCACACTCACACATCCCCCTCACACACAGCACTCCACCTCACATCCACCCCCCTCACCACATGCACTCCACTCACATCTCACCCCTCACACACACGCACTCCACCTCACATCTCACCCCCCTCACACACATGCACTCCACCCACATCTCACCCCCCACACACACATACACTCCACCTCACATCTCACCCCCTCACACACAGGCACTCCACCTCACATCTCACCCCCCTCACACACATGCACTCCACCTCACATCTCACCCCCCTCACACTCACGCACTCCACCTCACATCTCATCCACACACACACGCACTCCACCTCACATCTCACCCCCTCACACTCACGCACTCCACCTCACATCTCACCCCCCTCACACTCACGCACTCCACCTCACATCTCACCCCCTCACACACACTCACTCCACCTCACATCTCATCCCCTCACACACAGGCACTCCACCTCACATCTCACCCCCCTCACACACATGCACTCCACCTCACATCTCACCCCCTCACACACATGCACTCCACCTCACATCTCACCCCCCTCACACACATGCACTCCACCTCACATCTCACCGCCCTCACACACACATACACTCCACCTCACATCTCACCCCCCTCACACACATACACACAAACTGCACCTTGCAATAGTCATGTCCTTCATCAACCTCTCGTTCCAGGCTCCTCCAACCCTACTTGCCAGTTGGATAGTTATCTGATTACTCAAGAGCCAGTGAATAGTGAATACACAGTAATTGGAGTTTGCATTGTGAATCTCCAGTGACCGATACGACTCTCACCTTCAATCTGCCACAGCGCACAGCACGCATTTACCCAGAGACTGAGACTAAGGAGAGAGAAGGAACAGGGAGACAGAGAGAGACAGAGAGAAAAGAGAACTATGGCTGTCAGCAAACAATGGCCGCCCCCCTCTGAGTTAGATGGACACACCTGAAAGGAGGACAGTAAAGCTGATTACGGCGTTTCTCTGTGGCTCAGCACACGCCCAAGAACAAGCCGTCATCACCGCGGACCGTGAAACACCACGTGGCGTCTCTTTTCTTTCCGCCGTGGAAGAGGATGCGGTGAGGGAGGTGTGGGGGGGACGGGGGGACGGGGGGGACTGAGGAGGTCTCCACAGACCACACGATTCTCTGTGGGGAACGACCCAACAGCATGACAACAGAGACCAACAGCATGGAGTCCTGGGAGTGTTGTCTGTGCTGAGCTGGTGCAGCAGCCAGACAGGTATACTCACTTAGAGGATACAACACGACAGGGTGGTGGTGTGTACCGAAATGAAGGGGAGCGTACTTGCACTACGCGTCAACTATGGGGCAGTCAGAGCGAGTCAGCAGTTCATTCATTTTCTCGGAGCATTTGGATGGTTCTAGAACCATGGCGAGCGTGTCCACCGTTGAGTGAAACAATGTATTAAAACCTCAAGTTATTTGTGCCAGTTCTGCTTTTCACCCTAGTAACCCTACCGTATCATGAAATGTCTCAGAGTGCAGCTGCCAATAGGATGCTCCGAATTCTCAAGCAGCAGCCAATCCCAGCTCTCTGTTTATCTGCGTGTGTGCTGTGTAGATGCCAGCACATGGATTAGGCACTGTGCTCTAATTGGCTACTGTAAAGGGGTATTGAAGCATGCTATTGGCTGCTTTACTTTGAGCCATTTTGAGGTGATATTATTTCATGTGTCAAAAAACCACCATTTTGTGTGTTGACTCCATCAGCTATATTTTATGCTCAAAGAGACAGTTATTTCCCAGTCTTTTCATTAGCAAAACTTAATTGAATGACCTGTGGTATCACATGTTTACGGAAATGAGAAATATCCACATGTTAAAAAGACAGCGTCAACATTGAGCGAGCATATTACATTTTACTTAGAATCTGAATGTGAAATCAATTAACACAATTTATCTGTGATTAAATGTTAGTACACACTTATCCTACTGATTAACATGAAGTCTTTTACCTATGGGGAAGGTAATGGTTTAAATTATTTTTCAGAAATGTCTATTATTTTTAAGTGACTACAATAAATTATTTTTAGTATTATGGAATGAAAACTAAAACACGTTATGGAGATACATTTTTCTAATGCATCACAAATAATCTTTGGAATAAACTATACTAAATGTGTAAGAATGCACAGGAAAACACTATTTTCAGCAGAATTCGTTTTAACACAAACATTTTCAGAAACTAAAGCAAGTGGTTTTGCCAACAGGATTTAATTTAATTTATTATTCTTCACTGAATCTATTGAAATTTAACCCAATGAATAATACGTTAAAAGCAACCATTTAAAAAGCTTCAAATAAGCTAATAAATAAAAACCTGCTTTCTTTTGAACAGGTTTATGCTGTCTCCACCAGAGTGTTGTTTGTTGGTGCATGTCACAAGGTATGGTCTGTCAGTAGATATGGTCTGTCACAAGGTATGGTCTGTCAGTAGATATGGTCTGTCAGTAGGTATGGTCTGTCACAAGGTATGGTCTGTCAGTAGGTACAGTCTGTCAGTAGGTACAGTCTGTCAGTAGGTATGGTCTGTCAGTAAATATGGTCTGTCAGTAGGTATGGTCTGTCAGTAAATATGGTCTGTCAGTAGGTATGGTCTGTCAGTAGATATGCTCTGTCAGTAGGTATGTTGTGCTGTGTTATTCACTGGCTGTGACTGACCCTTAGCGATGTCATTGTTTGTTTCACTCCATTCACAATTAATCACTCTACCTCTTTTCAAACACTCTTAGGTTAATTATCCAGAAATAATCATTGCTTTCACTCAATACAAACCCCTGGCTGGCCCATGTGAGTGATGTTTTGCTAAATAACTCCCCCCCTTTTCAAAACAAATACTGTATAGTTTAAAATCAATCAGGGAAGTTGATTTGATGACGGTGAAACTGTTTTGTTTTATTCTGGTCTGTCACTAATCAGACATTTGTGTTTGGGGGGTTTTGTAAATATAAATGGCTTATTGTCTCTCGAACATTAAATTATGTCCAATTAAAATTCAAATGAACTGGAATGTTTGCTTAATACTTGAAACGCAAATAATTATATTAATGTTAACCGTAGTCACGCAACAAATATGACCACAAATAAAACCAATATTTAATATTTCAAAATAATACATTTTGTACATGTGAAAACATGTATAATTTAATGTATACTTATTCCAGCGAAAACATTGTCATTATAAAAAAAGAGTGCAACACATTCATTACAGCAGGGAATATTACCCAGGCAGGTGAAATGGGGAGAAAAAAAACTAGGGAGACCACAACAAAGGCCTTGTCAAAATGGCTTCTTCCAGCACAAAGGCTCTGGGAAGATGTGTCAATAGAGGGCCATATCTATTAAATTGGTTCTCAAAAGGGGAACTCACAGCAGGGGTAGAGAAGGGTCACTGTAAATGTCCACCAAGACCTTTTCACAAAGTACAAAGCTCTTGAAGTCCAGGCTTGTCCAAAAGCTCTTTGTCAATTTAAGTTATTAAGCATTCGGAGTGCGGCTCCGGTGTGTCTGAAAGCACTACGGACTGAGTAATGTGCATAGTCGAGGTGCAGAATGCACTTTTATGTCATGTTATTATTATATGGTAAAATAATACCTATCACCACTGACAGTTGAGACACATCCAAAACAATGCCTGAACAGACTAAAGTCATCAAAATGGTGTTTTGCTTGTGACAAGATTGGCATGAAAATTTCGCCCACTGAAACCATCTATAATTTCACTGCGGATTTTATAGCAGTCAAGGATGTTGGCTAATCAAAGCAAGAATAGTTATATTTGCGTTGAATTCAGTTCAAATATAATTAAATCTAGGCCATACTGCGGGTACAGCTTGTATGTTACAACGCAGCTGAAAATGTGAAGTTTATTGGCTTGTTAGCTGCATTGTGGTAAACAAGATATGAAACCGAAACCTGCCAAAAAATCTCATTGAATTCATTTGAATCTGTTCATATAAAATTGCTCACCTCCATCACTTAGATGTGTTTTACAAATATTTTTCTCCACTTCTGCCCATTACTGGTAAATGCTAATCCACTGCTAAGGCAGGAATCCTTGAACACTTGCATCTCTGTTCGTCCTGATTTCACAGCACATTGGAGTGCCTTAGCACCATTGCCTTAGAGAATAGTTCATGATGAGGACGTTTTTGCCTGACCCCGCACGACCCCCCACCACCGACCGGCAACGCCCCCCCGACACCACCCAGCACCACCCACGGTGTGCCCCACCAACGACCAACCAACGCACCCACCGTGCAACCGCCCACGCTACACCATCCACGCTGCACCAGTCCCCCGCGCCACCCGCGAAACAGGCAGCAACCCACGCGGCTCACACCAACCCAGCAAAGCCCACACACCACATACAAACACCCACGCACAAACATACGGCTAATATTCTACCGCGAGCGTGAGCTTCCCCCCCTTGGTTGTCTCCTCTGTCATCCGTGTCCCTGCCTGACAAAGACGGGCGGAAGCTGCGATGCTACTCATGGGAACTCAGGAAATGGAACGCAGAGCGGCTTCTATAGTTCATGCTCTCCAATCGACAGAGCATAGATGGCTTCGAATAGCTTGGAAGGAAGGCCCTCGGTCTTACATGTCCATACTTTCGCTCCTTGAACGCGTCACGGCACATAGCACCACAAACACCCAGCACTACACAGCACCGAAGGGCTTCTGCGATGCCTAGCGCGGTAGGAGGGACTAACAGAGGAGTCATGGAGGAGCTGAAACCGCCTCAGGAACATCCAAGGGCTTGCTGCGACAGCATGCCATTTGTCTGTGGTGAGTGTGTGTCTTAGGGTGTGGTGTCTGTGTGTGTGTGTATGTCGTCTCTGGTCGGTGCTCGTCTCTGTGTGAGGTGTGTCTCCCTTGTCTCTAGGTGGTGATCGTCCCTTATATGCATTGGGCTGAGCGCCCGCTGGCACATCCGCTGCATTGTCTCAAACTACTGACTACATGACTCGCTCACTGAATGTTTGGCTCGAAAATAACAGAAAAGGAAAGACACTGAGACTATCGTGATTGTCTGTGTGTATGGTGTGGTTCCTGTCTACTGTGTGCGTGTGGTTTGTGTGTGTGTGTGTGTATGTGTGTGTGTGTGTGTGTGTGTTGACTCTGTGGATGTCTGTCCTGTGGCTCGTGCTGGGTAGCGCGTTACTTGATGCATTCAGGACACAAAACCGAAAACAAAAGTCATCTTGCTGAAAGTTGCACACCCCTGGCTGATGGCAACGAACACAGTAAGCAGAGACGGCCTTGTCTCTCGCTTCCGTTGCAGTCTATCTGGTTGCTCGCGCCCTTGTCAAAAAACTCAGAAGAAGCCATGTCATGTCGTTTTTGGCATCGCATGGGGGGGAAAAGCTGACTTTATATGAGCTGCAGAGTTACGAGAACAGAAACATAATTGCACAGCATAATGGGTTTAATCTTCTAACTTCATGATTCTTCACGTGTCATTACACGTCAAATAATGAAAATATAACAACAGTTCCAAAGCTACAAATTGCCAACTTGTCACGTTAACATAACTATCCTTTTCACAGGAAAGTACTACAGTGTCAAAGGCCCTGTGCAGAAGTTTGACGCCAGCATCATTGTTGTTCGAGTCAGGAAAGCAGCTGTATATCATAATGTGTTGAAAAGACACGGAATGAGCTAGCCCCCTAAAACAGATTATCTGGCACCTTGTGTTAAGGCCTCATTATCACAGATTGCTCAGCCTCAGTACAATGGATGGTAATTGTTATATAATAAGAAAAAAAACACAGGCTGGCACATAAGATAGTGAGTGATAAATTCTCAACAATTGTGCAATGATGAGCCCACATGGGCCACTGTAGATAACGGTTTGATTAGGGCAGAGTGGGTATGCAAAACCACTGTATCATTTTAATTAAAGGTCTATAGTAGGTTACTGATTTCTCCAAGTCACCATATTGCAATTCCCACACACCCAGAATGTCAACACATTGGATGAGCGACCACATAATAATGAGTGCGCAAGGAAACTTTTAAATGAGATTATTTATGTTTAATCGACGGTTAGTGCATTTTAGTCCAAAGGTCTGACACGTCTGGAGGAAAAGATCTGCCGTCAACATATTAGTAACCTGGGGTTAATTAATCATAAAGAAAAAGATTCAATAATAATGACAAGACAAGGTGCAGTAGGATGTATACAGAATGCTGTATGCGTTAGGATACTGAAAGATATTTAATAATAGTCTCAATCTAGACAGGAAATATCAATTTAAAAAATCCGAGCGAAACCTAGGGATATGACCTGGAAACAGTACCCACCATGGTATTTTACACCTAACCCAACTAAAGCCGTGGGGTTTTTTTTAAAACCACGTGACAAGAATGGATGGCCGGTCTCCCATGCCGGGGATTGACCTGCCAACTGCCGTCGTCTCAGCTGTTAATACCCCCGCCCAGACACGCTCCAGCGTGCAGCCAGTACAGCCAAGCTTGCCAGTGTGTAAAACGAGAAGGAACATACTCCACATCCACAGAGCTAGCTAATGCTGCAACGTGTTTACGAGGGAGTCTACCAGTGCGCTAACGTCTAATATTGCTAGGGTTAGAGCCAGAAGTACTGTGGTGACCTCAAAAACTGGACAGATATTTTGACTGGGGCAACTGCTTTTCATGTCCCCGGGAACACATCCAGATAAATGTCACCTATTTCCCTGAAGATGCCGTGTGTTTATGTCCTAACTGTGATAGAGTTGTGTCGCCTGAGTAGACAGTTTAGCTCAGTGGTTTCAGAGTACAGAACAATTTCCCTGCCTTACATCTAGCCTGTAATGCAAGGCTACTTCTAAGGGATCCGAAAAGGGTAAACAAAAACAGCTTTTGTGTAGCTTCAGTGCCTCAGGTTTTAACAAACGTCGGAGAGAAAGCTATACATGCAGAGGCACTTGCAGAGAGACACCTGACATAACTAGCTTGCTGTACTCGATTATATACAATACTTGCTGCTATCGTTCATTCGCCTGCATTTTCTCTTCTGGCGTTCATCATCTCACGTTTGAATTTTCTGTCACCAGACTCAATTATTTTACTCAGCCATCTAGCGTGCCCCCTTCTAAACATAATAAGCCAATATCCAGCCTCTACGGGTGGCATTTTGAAAGAGAATAAGTATTGTACAGTGACAAAGTACGATCATTGCAATAATTGCTAATGCATTCAAAGCGGCACCCCTGAGGATGTCAAAGCTAGCTGAGCATTTGATAGGGTAATAGCACATTTCTATATGTCGTTAGGAGGGAGAAAGCTTACAGCGAGACTGTCCATCAAGCTTAGAGACAATACCAGCAATCTACAAAGCAGTCTGATTGCAATGCAGGTCCTTATCATTCTCTCCAAGACACAGAGGAATCCTATCCAATGCTCAGCCTGTTGCTGACTGTAGGATAATGAGCTGGCAAAGATGAGTCTGCTCTGGTGGGTCCTGTCATTAGTATTTATAAGCCTTCCTGTATGCACTACCGCTCTGTTTTAAAAGTTTCGGAGAAGTTTCAAAATCGTTTCCGTTTCACTCACAGCTTAGATTGGTTCATTCTCAGCATATGTTGGGTAACCATACCGTTGGTTAAGGAAGACTCGAATAGAAATTAATATTCAATTATAGCTTTGTGTGGTACACATGCTGCTGTCTGAAAATGTTTCCCAAGTCTTCATTACGCACACTCTCATTAGCTACTGCCTTGCAGTTTCTGCTACGGCGTTTACACTGGGCATCATAGATAATGCATAACTACCTGTTTCATGGCTGATGAACCATATAACATCTGACACGCATTTGACTCTTGGCAATTAATCCCATCTTTCAAAATGGCCTTCGACACTGAAGCTTTGAAAATTCTGATTGTTTCTGCCAAACCTCCATTCACTTTGACTGCACTTTACAGGCAAATCAATTCACTCCCATATAACTGGGGGCAGTAGACATTTCATGTCTGCAAATGGTATTGTTCCAGTCCAGGTTCCCCCTGCATACTCAATGTGGAACGCTCCATGCCTGAGTAACCCTGGCCTCTCAGGATCACACCCTTAGGATGTGTGACGTGGGTGGGTGCTTTTTTCTGTGTGTGTGTGTGTGAGAGAGAGAGGATATATATGTGTGTGTTACCGCACGTATGAATTCATCTACGCGTGTTCGAAAGTGTGTATGTGTGTGTCTCTTAACATTGTCTGTCTGGAGCTGTCGCTGCCCTCTACCATACCCTGAGCTGGTAATACACATCTGATTCAACAACTGTGACCCTTTTTTGTGGCCTTCCTGAGAGCTGTCTGAAGCCCCCAGTTAATTGGCCATCTTTGTTTCACTCCAGGCTTTGAGAGGGAGTTTCGCAGGGAGGGGAAGGCTACGGGAAAAGAGTCACTAGCAGATATCATGCTCACGTCCACGACCTTCCATGAATCCCTTCTAGCGGCAACAACAAACCTGGACGTGGGCCAGATGAAAGAGAGAGAGAAAGGGAGGGAGACAGAGAGAGGGAGGGAGGGAGACAGAGAGAGACAGAGAGAGAGACAGAGAGAGGGAGGGAGTGAGACAGAGGAAGACAGAGAGAGAGGGAAGGAGAGGAAGACAGAGGGAGGGAGGGGAAGACAGAGAGGTAGAGGAAGACAGAGAGAGGGAGAGACACAGAGAGATAGGGAGGGAGAGGGGGAGGGAGACAGAGAGAGAAGGAGGGATAAAGAGAAGGACAGAGAGGGAGGGAGGGAGACAGAGTAGATCAAGCTCTCTCCACAGCTCAGGTTGGCTCCATCTATCAAGGTCAGAATGATGCGATGCAGAAGGTCAGTTCATCGCTCCTTCATTAACCTCATCGGAAATCAATCACACTTTCAACTCCTTAATTGAAGTCTAATTTGTTTGTTGAATCGAACTACGCAAAATTGAACGAGGCAGAACAGGGCTGTCTCCAGAAACTGCTAGACAGTTGGAGGTGTCGCTAGCTGTCAGCTCAAGCAGTGAGTGATGTTGTGTGAACACAAGCTGATGACTCCCACTTGCTTGTCTGTGTGTGTGTTTTGGGATGTGTGTCTGCAAGCGTGTGTGCATTCGGATGTGTGCTTGCGTATGTTTTTGGACATGTGTTAGCATACGAGTGGTTTTGGAAGTGTGCTCGCAAGCGTCTGTGTATTCGGATGTGTGCTTGCGTGTGTGTGTGTGGTTTAGGTTGTGTGTCAGCATATAAGTGGTTTTGGATGCGTGTTAGCATACGCGTGCGTAAGTGTTTTTGGAAGTGTGTTTGCCTGCGTGTTAGAACAGTTTGGAGGGACGAGAGAGCTCCCCTCTACCTCCTGCCACCGCAAAGCAAAAAGACAGGTATGGATTTCAGATTAAATATTAAGCACACGTACTTATTAATGTTCTGAGTGCCAAGCACACTGAGGAATAAGCTATTGCATGCTTAGGTTTTAGTGTGCTTTTTATAAAGATAATAAGGCTAAGGAGACAGTTTGATTGGTCCGTTGACAAGGAGAGACAGAAAGACATTTTTACATTCGATCAAGCTGTCACAGACAAACTGGCGATCTGGACTGAAGTCCTTTTCCCCCCCTTCTCTCTCCTCTGGTAATCTGGTCTTCCTTCAAATTTCCCCTGTCTGTCTCTCATGCTGGTGTTCCCAGCTGAAAACAGGCCATTAGATGACTGACTTACAACTCAGTGGCCTCAATGGATGAGCAGTGAAAAGAGATGAGAGAGGGAAAGAAAAGGAAACGGTATCGCGAAGGAGGAAATGTGGAGTAAAAAAAAAGGGGGGAGAGAAAACACAGAAGCAGAGGAGTGGAGCTGTGATGCAGCTGGAGTACGGGAGAAGGGGGGAGAGGGGAGGGTAGTGGGGGATCCAGATAGAGGATGACTTGGAGTGGAAGTGAGGAGGACAGGCGTGGAGGAAGAGGCGGAGGAGAGTGGATGGAAGAAAGCGGAGGGGAACAGCAGGGGTGGGGGTTGGATGGGGTGGGGGTGGGGGGAAGCGAAAACATTCCAGTGCTACCTCTTAAGCATGGCAAAGGCAGCCCAGCCGGGCTGCCTTGGGCAGGCGTGGTGGCGAAGGAGAGGAGCACCGTGCCTGTGATTATGCGTGTAGCAGGCGGGCTGTCAGGCCTGGGGTCCTACGTCTCTGCCGCACAGCGTTATCTTGAAAGGCCCATGATTAATGAAGGCTGTGCTGCTTTCTGCATGGAGGAGGCGGTCGAGGGATGATCAATCTTAATGAGCTATCCACCGTCTCTATATTAACTGCAGGGGGATATAATGTATGGGCTCATGGTGGGGCTGCTCTTCTTTAAAATGCGATAACGAGGGAGAGGAACTGTCCTCTGGCACTCTGAACTTCACGTCACTAGTTGCTATCTATCACTCCTCTACAATTAACACCACATCTCTCTCCCTGGTTTCACTATCACAGCTCACTACTATACCTCTCTGCGTCCGCGTTCACGACCTCTCCCAACGTAATCTCTTCTCTCCTATCATACTCACGCATACACCTTCTCTCTCCTTTCTCTAGCTTCTATTCATGCTACTTCCTTCTGTCCCTTCACTCCCTCTCCCTCTCCTCACCTATCTCTCTCTCCTCACTCTCTCTCACTTGTTTACTATCATGCTACTTCTTCTGTCAATTCACTCGCTCTCCACCCTCTCTCTCTCTCTTCTCTCTCCAGTCTCTCTCCTCTCTCACTCTCTCCCTCTCTCCTTGTTCTATCATGCTACTTCCGTCTGTCACCCTTCGTCTCTCCCCCTCTCTCTCCCCTCTCTTCTCACAGTGCTGTGCTCAGCAGCTGTCAGAGCTGAGTCCCTCCCTCCCCCATCCTCCCCTCTCCTCCCTCTCTCTCTTCACTCTCCTCATCCTCTTCTCTCTCTAATCTCTCCCTCTCCTCTCATCTCTCCTCTCTTCTTCTCTTCCCTTCCCCCCCCCCCCGCTCCTCTTCCCCTTGGAGCCCGGTTGCTAACGAGTCCCTTCTCTCTCCTCTCGCTCTCATGCCTTTGATTCTTTTAGCTTGATTTCTTAGCTGCCAGCCTGAGAAGCGTACTAGTAGTTAGGCTGCACCTCATCGGAGGCCTTCAGCGGGGAAGTGAAAGAGGCAGGAAGAGGCTGTTCCATGTGCCTGGTGTCCACAGAGGCCCACTGATATCCAGACTGCTCCTGCCGATGCAGAATGAGATGTTGGAGTCGATAAGGTAAATATCTCAGAGCTACGTGGTGTTTTTTTTTATTTTACCAAGGTTATTGCTGACATCTACCTTATCGCCAACGTATTCATTCATTCCACAGCAGCAGACTCTGACAACGGGGTAATTATTAAGTTTATCAACCACATAGAGGCGTACAATTATTCAACTCCACAGGAAAGAAAGCAGAGGATTTGTCAAGGGAACCCAAAACTTTCTGCATGTTGGAGAAGCGTGGATACTTTCATTTTGCAACGTAAGCCATATCATATCGATCGACTCCTCAAGACGCTTCAACTCCAGACTACATTAATAGTTCTCAAGTGGTTGATGGGGGCATAAGAGCTATCAAACACAAAGCCTTGCAACTATATTAAAGATGGGGAAAAGATTATCCGTGAAAATATATGTTCCTGTTTCCTTCATTCCTCCTCTGCCGTATTCAACTAAACACAATCGTTAAACACACCGAGCACTCGAAAGCACCCACTACTTCAGTGTTCCCGTCCTTAAGAAGGTAAACAGGCTAGTGGCTCAGACATCTTAACTCTTTTCTTTTCAATTTGTCATATTTTTGTGGTTAAAACGAGTAGAGTAGCCAGCTACAGAAGCAACTCCAACTCATGGTTCAACTGTGTGACTCTTATTGGCCAGAGGACACGCTCCAGATAACTTTCCTCGCTAGTGGGAAACGTCACGTCATTCTACTTACATGGGTTTTTACATTAAAAGTCAATTTTTCTCTTTTGACTTACAAGTCAACATATTTTCCTCCCAACCAATCCTGACGTGGATAGCTTAATATAATCTCTTTCGTAAACACCAACGTGATTTTTAATGAGTTTGGCCATTGCTGCTTCTTACTTCACAGATGTTGATCACACCAGCCTGTTAGTATAATCCAAGCTTTGCCCGAGTACCCCTTTTTTAATCATATACCAGAGATGTATAATTTACTGTAGTGAAACACCAGCATTCCTCAACTCTCCAAGAGCACCAGTGCGAGGAAGCACTATATAATGAATTTGTTTTGCATGATTAATGCCTTCAGTGTGGCGACGGCTGATAGTCTTTGTTTTAATGACTGTTTCAGACAGCCTGTCATACTGAACGTCACTATCGCTGCAGTGGGAAAATCACAAAATAAATGTTTACTCATTTGCAAGCTAAACAACTGATTGTCATGGGCTTTGTTTATGAGCGATACTACCAGAACTACTTATTAACTGTTCTTACCTGTCCTGGACGATCCGTAAGTATAGGTAAGCGTAAATCACTGTTAGCATGAGAGGAAAACATATGTATCGTAAGCAACGTCTCCCTCATTTGGATCAGGGTTAAAACAACACTGTGTGTCTAGAGAATCTGCTAGGACAAGTGGAGAGATGCCCTCTTTATCCGCACAAGCCTGGCAAACATGTCCCATCAAGATGAATCCCATTTCCTATCTTCCCTGAAACATCAAATGCCGTCGGTAAACCGTAATGAAGCACACCGACATCATCTATATTGAAGCCATTTGTTGACCAGGCATTGCTACAACAGCATCTATATTGTTGCAAAGACGAGAGTTGACTGATGATGACCCTTGCACTGCACAACCCACAGGAGGTGGAGGAAGAGGGAAGGGGGGAGAGGGGGTGTGGGGGGCGTTGTTGGATGGTGAGAGGGCCCTTGTCTCATCCTACCACGGTAGAACACGGACCTTAACTCAGCCAGGCATCTTAATTGCATTTGCTACCAGCTCCCGAGTCCCTGGATGATGGCTGAAGTGAGCTGACTGGAAGATGAACTTGCAGGGAGGGGTGGAGGGGGCGTCTGTGTTCTGCCAGCAATGTTGTTTTGTGTTGAGGGAATTGTGTGTTTGTACTTGTGTGTGTGGGGGGGTGAGGGGGTGGGGGGGGGCTAGGAAATGGTTAAGGCCACTGAGGCAGAGAAGCATTAAAATGCTGTTTGGCATGAGAGGAGTGAGATGGGTTTCCTGAAGCACACGCTCCATGTAGCAGCGAGGACATGACCAGGGTTAGGGTGGCAGACACAAGTGAACCCTCCGCTTCAAGGCATCGGTACATAAGGACTGCTGGAGTTAAGGGATTTCTACACTTGATATTTGATTATGAAAATATCCTAAGGCTTCCTATTACAACAAATCATACACGTTTTAAAACTATCCGGAGGATGGGGTGAAGAACTCGATTAAAGATTAACTTTTGTCGAGAGACAGAACAGGAGCCGGTTTCGGAATAGATTGTATAGCCGTGTCTGATGAACATAAATATAGTGGGCGAAAATTATTAGTTTTGGCCCCACAAGTGCTCGAATCAAGGGCTTGAGATCACTGAGTTTATTGCATATGAATCATATTAGGGTATCTAAGTAATGATGTTTTTGTGAACATTCGTAAGGGGGTAGAGTGCTCTGAATGAAGTGTTCTCTCTCTACCTAAGGCCGTTTCGATATCAATGATTGAGGAATATACAATAGTGCTTAAGCTGACGTATTGTCAAATTTAACCCATAACCTATTACGCGTGTAGTCTTACTGATCCTGTCTCTCTTGAGCCTAGTAGCGTAATAGGTGCTGTGCTCTGACCGATTGTTAGTAAGATCAGTATAAATGCGGTTATAGTGATGATCTCGGATATCTGTGGTACCATACAGAAACGAGGGACAACCTTTCTCAAAAGCCTGTCTATTTCCCAGTTTGTTAAATTCACCATTCACTGTTATATGTAGTGCAGTGTTGTGTGTGTGTGTGTGTGTGTGTTTGTGTTGTGTGTGTGTGTGTTTTGGGTACCTCTGATGGCTTTGTCTTTCTCAGGTGCAAATGTCATCAGATTACCTGGTACGCTACCCAGGCCAGCCTCTAGCGTCTCTGGGAGAGACACACGCAAGGCAAGGGAAGCAGACTGACAATCAGGGGGGACAAGGGGTGATTTGTATTCATCCTCAGAACAGACACATCTCCAGGAGAGCAGTGCCACGAAGGAAGGAGTCCCAGTGGATCTCAACCAGCAGGATGGAAGCCTGGAGAACAGCAAGCTAGCTAACAAGAGGACTCAAGGCTGGAGAACAGCAAGCTAGCTAAAAAGAGGACTCAAGGCTGGAGAACAGCAAGCTAGCTAACAAGAGGACTCAAGGCTGGAGAACAGTAAGCTAGCTAACAAGAGGACTCTGGCCTGCAGAACAGTAAGCTAGCTAACAGGAGGACTCTGGGCTGGAAAACAACAAGCTAGCTAGCAGGAGGACCCTGGCCTGGAGAACAGCAAGCTAGCTAACAGGAGGACTCTGGGCTGGAAAACAACAATCTAGCTAACAGGAGGACTCTGGGCTGGAGAACAGCAATCTAGCTAACAGGAGGACCCCGGCCTGGGGGAGATGACATAAAGCTGTATTGTTTTAGTACCCAGCACACATACACTCACACACAAGCCAAGCCTACAAACACCAACATTTCCACAGGCCCAATTAGTTCTACCATGAGCCAGACCTTTTTTTCCTTTTAAAAGCATTTTTACATTTTCAAGCTTTCTTGGTGTGGTTGGATGACAAATGCAAACAGTCAATCTGCTGAGGTTAAATCGAAGCCAAGTTTGCAATAGAACCACGGTATTTTCCGGTTGCGGTGAGGGGGGAGGTGATTTAGGGGTTATCTGGTTTGCTGTGGTTGAAGGAAGATGAAGCCAAGATAAAACATTACTTAGTTCATCATTCAATTTGATTTCATAGCCATTGCACCAAGGCCTCATTTTATGAACCGTTAAAGGAAGGACGCCTTGTGTCAGTCAAAGCTGAGTGTGTGTGTGTGTGTATGTGTCTTGGCTCACCACACCGCTGTGCCTTCCCAAACCCTTTATCATCGTCCAGCTTTTAGAAGGCTGTTACCACAGACCTGGGATCTGATTAGCCTAGCCTCCAGCCCTAGCCTCAACAATTAAGACAGCTGATTCCAGGACCAGGAGCAAGGAAGCTGGATCTCCACAGACTGAGTCTACCCTCTTAGGCTCTCAAACCCTGGGTCAACTGCCAGTCAGGTAGAACATAAAGCACTATCTGGATCTAACATGTCCAGAGGTGTTTTTGAAAGGCTAACCAATCCCCATTAAACGAGTAGGTTAGTGACCGAAAGAGGCACGGGATGATAAACTGAGAGGTAGGAGACGGAGAGAGAGAGAGAGAGAGAGAGAGAGAGAGAGAGAGAGAGAGAGAGAGAGAGGGAGAGAGAGATGGAGAGAGTGCGATAAGGGAAGAGAGATGGAGAGAGAGTCATAAAGAAAGAGAAATGGAGAGAGAAAGGCAGAGCGATAAGTAAGGGGGATTGTAGGAGTAGTGTGGCCTGGCTGCCATTAAGACTGAAAGGTTAAGTGCTCATCAGGGTGGCTCTTTCTGTCTACTTCACCATGAGAGGAGGGGCGGCACGTTGTTCAGCCAAACGCAGGCGACGCTAATTCACTGTTACTCAAGGGGTCAAAGCTCTCCCCATTATCCCTGTAACCTCCCGGCAACGGGGTAGCAGACAAACAGCCATAAGCAATGCTCGCAACATCCTCTACAACAAGACCATGCAGCAGGTATCGTTCAGAGGGCAGTTTAAAGTAGAGCTTAAAGAAATCTCTCCGATCAGCGACTGTGGAAAACATTGGTGCTAAAGGTTTGTAAAAAAAAACAAACACAGTTAAACAGTTAACTTGACTGTATTTGGCATTAGCTTCTGTTGTTCCTGTGTCCTGTCTGGAAAGCTATGTCAGGGCACAGTCTGCACTGCAACAAATACAGTTGGATGTCTGTGAATTCATCACGGTGTATATTTTCATTATAAGGAAAGGTTGGTGCTGTATATCATTCTGTCAACTGGTTCCATGCAGAGCCCTGTGTTTACAAAGCAGAATATTTACTCAATATAAAGAACTTCTCTGTTTCTGAGTGATCAGCACTGACTATACTTGGTCTACAGAGTTTGAAACAAGTTCACAAGACTTGAAAAACACTCGAATCTTGAGTCAGGAGGGTGACAGAGTTTGACTGGATAAGCGCTGAATCTCACCATACGTTCTTCTAATTGTCTACACTTCCAATTTCATCTGCTGTCTGATTTAAATGTGGCTCAGGTAGATTCTACCACAATTGCTTTTTTTTACATCAATCTGGGAACTCATTTACACACGTTTTATTGATCTGATAAAAAATCTAATGAGTTGGAAAAAAAAGCCAATCTAAACCTGAATTAGAAGCTTCATTAAATGTGAAAATTGGTCAGGGAATAGTGAACATCTGTTTCGGGCAGAATCACAAACTCCAAGGTTACCAAACAGCAATTTACAGCTTATAGACTCAGGCTAGACCCGTGTTGTTGGCTGGCTTGACAAAACAACACGAGTCTGCAGGCTTAGAGGAAAGCTTTAAGTGACTGAGAGAGGTGAGCTTGTGTGAGAGAACAAGAAGAACACTTGACCTTGGAGGTACTTTGAAGAGAACTGGCAAGAGTTCCCAGGTTAGGTTTTAACAGCCTCCTACTAGGTGTGTGTTGGTGGTCTTGTTTACAGCTACATGTGTCCCATGGCGCTGGACCGCAAAACAGAGCCTTGTTGTCTGGCTCTCACTAGGGTCAGACTGGACACTGTGTTGGGCCGGTCAAGTCTAGGCTACTCAGGTTAAAGTAAGTCACTTTGAAGTGAATTTCGATATTGCAAGGGGACAGGGCACTGTACGTTGCTTTGATATCTAATGTCTTTGCGAGGTTAAAATAGCTGTTGTTCTTTAAGATGTGAAATGAGAAGAAATAGGCTCCGTTGACCTGTAGCGACACAGATGCTTTTTGAGCGTGTGGGCGTAGACGCGGGCAGGCTACCTTGGCCGAAGCTCTCTTACCTTTGGGGTGTCCAGGATCTGTGAACTCGTACTTCCCCATTCCAACCGTTCGCAGCATCTGCAACCCATTAGGACCATCCTGATTGGCCGATGCTGTGGGCTGGGTCTGAGGTGCCGACTGCCCATTGGTCATGGGCAGGGCTGGGGGCTGGATGAGGGGCAGGTTGGGGTGGGGGGTTAGGTGGCCGTTGCCCATCACGCTGTGGGGGTTGGGGTGGACCACCTGGTTGGCTGCTGTGAGGGGCGAGGGGGCGACGGGGTGTTGGGCTGAAGGGTAGGGAGGCTGGTTGGGCATACTAAGCACCATGGAGGGGGGCTGCTGGGAGGAATGAGGAGGGAGCTGGAAGTGAGCTGTCATCAAGGGGTGGTGGGGGGGCATGGGGGTCTGGATGGAGGGGGTCACCCCTATGATGGGGGACTGGACCGTGACACTGTGACTGAAGGAGGGGGGCTGGGCCAGGGCGTAGGAGTGAGGGAGCAGGCTAGGCTGGCTCACTGCTGCTACTGAAGGAACCCATGGAGGACCTGGAGAGAGAAAGGGAGGGAGATAAGCGAGAGAAAGGGACAGAAGGAGGGACAATGAGAGAGAAACCAAGGAAGTATGAGATAAAACTCTTAAGTGGTGAGAAGAGACTGTCTCACGAAATGAAAAGATGAAAACCCAGTCACTGCATGTCTCCCAATAACCAATCTCCAAGTCCCTCACTATAACATTGTACTTTCAAGGCAGCGGAATTCTTCAGCCGAGCAATAAAAGAAGACCACGACCAAAGTTTAATACAAGACTAGGTGGACGTTCAGCCTAAATAGGAAAATGTATTATTCATGGAATTTATTTAAATTCTAAATTCAATATATTTTGCATTGAAAGGGATTTCCAAAGCATGGTGCCATATAGGAGCTCATCATTGCCTTCCATCTCTCCTGTTTCATAAATGAAACATGCAGTTATAGACAAGAGGGAAGACAGGAAATGCAGAGAGGAAGTTGTTCCCAGCCCAGATGTGTCAGTGCTACTTTACTTGATGTCGATCTAACGTCTCCCATCACTCACTGCCAATATAGGAGGCTGGTTGTGACTCAATCCTGACCAAACTGTTACAATCACATGAATTTAGAGATCTGATCAAGTTAGGGACTCTGCTAAAGGGATGTGTGTACATTGATTCCCTAAGAAAACACGCCGGATAGACGACAAGCAGGGCTGAGTGCTATTTATCATATAAGTGCATGTGTTTACTCTGAGTGGGAGAGGCAATCACAGGCGTACCCAGAGGCAAGAGAACCATGGCTGTGATGATCAGTACAGGGAGGGGAGACCCAAACCCATCTGATTAATCTCATAAATATGCAGCCATATCGCACGACACCCTGCCTCTCTCTCTTCTCTCTGTGCGTCTCTCTCTCTGTGTCTCTCTCTCTTCTTTCTGCGTCTCTCTATCACTTCTCTCCGCATGCTTCCCTCTCTCTCTTTTAGTAATAAAAATAGCTTGCCACTCCAGAGAGGGGTGAAAGGCTAAATCATACCACGCAAAAGAAAAGAAAGAAGATTAAAACCACATTATTCATGACACTGGCCGTGCAGACTCTAGCGTCTGGCTATAGAGACACACAGAGTGGCTTCTGGGAACGGCTTGGCTGTGTTAGCTGGAGAGCAGAGGCCACTTCAGAGCATAATTCACATCAGTCCTTGGGCTAATCATCTCCAGCCTCACACTTCATTTCCTTGTTTTCAACTCCATCCCGAACAGGATTTAAATCACTTGGAGAGGAAATAGGGTGTCGTGTTAATTCCTAAATGTTGTAGCTTGCTTGTGATTAGCGAGGTTTTAACAAGCAGACCTCTTTTGGTGACGCTGATTTCAATTTGATACATATCTCTCCTCCTCTTCTCTGTCATTTGTATTAAAGGACTCCTGTGCTTTTCAGAACGACAATCAGTCTTTTGACCCCCCCCCCTCCCCAAAAAAGATGTATAATGAAGTACAAGACAGAGCTCATTAGCATGGGCCTAACATACACTCATATTTGCAGGCCCTGGCAGCAAAGCTAATGAAAGGTTTAAGAAGGGAAAAGTAATTGCATTAACATTAAATGGATCCAAGTCTTGATTGCTCTCTTGTACCCCTTAATTAAAATGTGTGAGGATGAAATATTGGTTGTTTCATAAATGCTCCTTCGTCCTTTAAAAAAAACGCCTATTGCAATTCCAGGAATTGCTCAATCAACCTCTAATTGTCAGCTTATCTGGCTCTCATTTTGATAAATACAACTTTAATTGCGAATAAAAAGGAGTCTCTCGTCAAAGCTTCAGAAATGTGACTTTGTCTTTGAGCGAGTGAAAGAAGTTTACTTTTTTCCTCCCCAACCGAAACCTTCCTTAAACAGCCAGCCACCGTAAACTTTCCATAGACGCTTATTGATTCATTCTGGCACAGTTGGCGGGAGAACTTTTTCACGACTCAGTTCAGTGAAGTGCGAAGCAGAGGGGGTGGGGGGGGGGGGGGGGGTGTTTCGTTGCTAACGCCAGTCACAGTTTTGGTATGGCTCGCACACTCACACGCATCAATATGCTACACTATGCTTGGATTTGAGTGTCATATGCACCCAAGCTACTGGCTGGGTGACATCTCACTCTCCTTCCTCTCTTAGCCAGCCGAGTTAGACACACTGTCAGCATGGGGTGTCTCCGCAGGGGGGCCTTTCTGCTTGCTCTTTAACCCCCCCGGCGGGGCTCCCAGGGGCCGGGTGAGGGAGGGGGCACGGCGGGGGGCACGGCGGGCGGCTCAGCCCCGTTGACCACCAATTACAACAAGAGAAAGAGGCTATTCACCATGGGCCGTGGCCGTCAACTGATGTGTCAGAAATCAAAATGAATCTGAAGTAGATTTCTGCTATTATTATTAGATTGGAGTATTATTTTCAGTGAGTTATCACTGTCTTTGCACTGACAGCTTAATTATCAAGCAACTACTCTAATTAAATCATTATTGAGACTGTGAATTACAGCTAGTGCGTAATTAGCGACTAAAGCACTGCTATACTGTAGTGCATTGACGCTGTCTTTGCTGTAAAGTGAGAACGAGCTACAGTCGCAACAAACATGTGGCAGCGTGTACACCGCTCGCTACGACGCCTATGTCAGGCGGAAAAAGTTAACGTGAGCGCAAGAGCGATGCCTGTATTATTTTTAAATGAGACCCATTTGCAACGAGCAGGAGGCAAGAGGCCAGAGGAGCAACAGAGGCAAATTGACTGCTCTAGGGCAGAGCCATTCTGGGTGAGTTCATTAGAATGGGAGCAGAAACTTCCAGCACTTGCTTAACCCATTACTGTCAGTCTAGGTGGCACAATAGGGCCTCTTCACTTCTGACAGCTCTTGAAAGTGGCTTGGATCGCTTTAATATCGGTGACACTGAAATTAGACTGTGTCAAGATCCATTAGAGAACTTTGAGAGTCGCGTAAAACCTGATATGCTAATACGTTCTGCTGCTAGCTTGATTTGAGCTACCTCTTCACGACACGGTTGCTATGGGTCTACAATGTGCAAAATAACATATGACAAATAATAACGTGTACACCCAAACATACTGTACGTGTACGCATTACTGTGTGTGTGTGAGCATGTTGTGTGAGTGCGCATGCTGTTTGCGTGCGGATGTTGTGTGTATGTGTGAGCATGTTGTGCATGTTCATGTGTATATGTGTGTGTATGTTCTTGAGTGTGTGTGCATGCTGTGTGTGTACATGTTGTATTTGTGTACTTGCGTGTGTGTGCATGTTATTGTGTGAGTGTGTGTACATGTTGTGTGTGAGAGAGTGTTTGAGAGTGTGTGTGTGTGTATGTGAGAGAAAGAGAGACAGAAAAAGAGAGAGAGTGTGTGTGTGTTGAGTATGTGTGCTACGTGTGGTGTGTGTGTGGAGAGAGTGTGTGTGTGTGTGTGTGAGCAATGTGTGTGTCTGTGAGCGTGTGTGTGCGTGTGTATGCACATGTTTGTGTATGTTTTTGTTTGTGTGAGTGTGTGTGAGCAGAGTGTTGCTGTTGTGTGAGTGTGTGTGAGAGAGTGTCAGTGTATGAAGTTGTGTGAGTGTTGCTGTGTTGTGTAGAGAGAGTTGTGTCGTGAGTTGTGTGTGTGGTCTGTGTGTGTAGTGTGTGTTGTGTAGTGTGAGAGAGAGAGTGTGTGTGAGAGAGTGGTGTCGCTGAGTGTGTGTGTGAGTGTGTTGTGTGTTGTTGAGTGTGTACTGTGTGTTCTGTGTGAGTAGAGAGTCGTGTGAGTGTGTGTGTTGTGTTGTGTGAGTGCTGTGTGTGCGTGTGTGTGAAGAGAAAAAGTGCTTCGAGTGTTCTTGTGCTTGTGTGTTTAGTAGATCGTGGTGCTCTCGTGTGTTGCTGTGTGCAGAGAGAAGTGTGTCTGACTCGTGTGTGTTCGTCCACTCACGTATCCTCTCTCTCTGTGGGCACTTCGCCGTCTCTCCTGTGCTGCTTGCGGTGTCGGGTTTCTACTGTCCTCCCTCTCTCTCACGTTGGCGTAGCTGGTTGTCATTGGGTCTCACTACTGTCTACCAGCGTAACCGTCCCTGGTTTTCTCGGTCTCTCTTCTCCTCGGCCAATAGCAGACCTGGGGCCTGGCTCTCTCCAGGAGACAGCCCGACACCTTGCTCACACCATCAAACATATAACCCCACACACACATTCTCCAAGCCACCTACATAAACAGCACAACAACAGCAGCACATTAGGAAAACACGCCAGCCAAGCCTTCATGTACAGCCCCTGTCTCTTAAAAGCATCTGCTATAGCTGAGCCGAGGTGGAGAAGGAGAGCAGCCTTAAGCTGCAACAACCTGCCACAGAAAAGACTGGCAAACGTGTGTGTGAACATGTGCGCGCAACATGTAGAGAGGAGCATGATGAGCTGAGGGTGGAGATACACAGGGTCCTGCTGTGACCAGGGCTGGGACAAGGCTGGCTGACACAGGGCTGAGGAAACTCTGATTGCAGTAATTGGTGAGGAAGCTGATTGCAATCTACCATCTCAGGCCCAGAATAAAACCTACTCTTCTGACTACACTCCCAAGTGCACTTGATCATATAGATTGAGCCTATGGTGTGTTATTATTCAAATATAATGTGGTTTAACGTTCTAATTAGGCTTAAAGTGTAGGCGTCTCAGTATGGTGTGGTGCAACCTTTGGCCTGCGTGGGGGATTTCTCCCCACACGTTTTTCGGTGCGAAGGAAAGCCTCTGACCGTGACAATGACGCAACAGAAGGGCTGATATTGATTTCAAACAATTTACCTTCAAACTGAACGAACCTGTTCTCCAGGCAGGGATGAGGGAGGGAGAAAAATAGCCCTCAGAAAACCTCCGTGATATCGGTGTGCGAGCTGGGATTAAACCCCAATACAACTATGAGCCAGCCGACCGCCACAGCTCAGGTCAGTACAGGACGTCCAATATGTTGGGCCCACGGCGGAGTGAGGAATGTTATCAGGGCCTTCCCAGCCTGATGGAAACACAAGGGTCAATCGCCATTGGACCCCACAGCAATATTTGCTCCTTCGTATCTGCAATAGGGAGGCAGGGTTTAACACCCAGGGTTGTGGGCGGTGGGGCTGCGTGGGGCTGCGTCCTAGCCTTCAGAGTTAATAGAAAAGACCTGGTTGCCAGACCTGTCTGCACTTGTTCTCAACCCTCCCTCCATTCTATTATCCACCATGACCTCCACTTCACTTCATCAAGTTTCCCATCATGCATTTCTCTCAGACACATCGGCAGGTCGCGTACTGTCCAGCCCTCTAACTAGACTCCAACTCAGGGATTTTCTCCACAATCAAAGCATTGCTGGGCGAACGAACGTGCAGGTTGACATCCGTGATAGTTCCCATCTTCGAGAAACCTTCCGTCCTCCGGAGACGATGCAAGATGAGCAGGACGTGTCACTGTTCAACAACTGAGGCGTTCTTGTCGACAGCACAGACGTGTGAGTACAGGGAATATCGGATCACTTTGCGTTCATTTGAGAGTCACGTGCTTGGCGAACGCGCAGGTGTTTAACTCAGTCTTACGAAGGTGGGCGAAAGCAGATAAGAGCGGATCTTAAAGAGACGGCGGTAACTCTGAGTGGAAGCGAGCATGAAGGGGGCAGCTCAAACTGGCAGGTGGGAATCTGCTGAGGTACGCTTGTCCAGCTGGACGCGGCCCAGCACAAGCATGAGGAGCCTGAGATAGCTGAGACAGAGAGGAAAGATCAGCTCTTAATACCTGAGGAAGCCTCTGAGGTAAAAGCAGGGTCCATTTCTCTAAAGAGAGTTGTCTTACTGTCTCACCATCTGCGGTCGTTATCGCTGTAACGAGAGCTTAGTTTCTTCCACGCTGTTCCTCCTTCCTCCTTTACACTCATTCTACCTCTCTTCAGCCGCGTGATACTCATTAAGACTCCTGCTTTCTAAAAACCGTCGAATTAATCCCTAAAATACGCCCAAACGAATGGTTCCCCTCGTCATAATCTCCCCAGAGCTGATCCATAGGACATTGTTTCCCAGCACAGGCCCTCGTTGCTATCTTACCATCACAATGTCAATGTCTGAAGAGAAGTGATTATAATTGAAAACGATCAGCTCTCAAATGTCAAACGCACACAGCCACACACACACACACACGCGCACACGCACAAACACACGCACACACACACACAGACACGCACACGATGCTACGCACAATGCTCCAGTATCTCTGACACAAGCACAGCGTGCGCCCCTTGTATATTGTGCCTATTAGATGCTTATCTAGATGAGGTGTTGGTGTTATGTGTGCTTTAAGGGTGTTAAATCCGCCAGATGGGTGCTAAAGCATCCTGTTTGTGTGTATGTTGTCGTTTCTTGTTGTTGCGTAGTGTTTCCGTGGTTTTTACATTGTTGTCTACTGATGTTGCGCGTCTCCCCTTCTGATATCCCAAGGCGTACCGCACTTTTATGTCACCTGAGGCCAGATTAGCGGTTTTCACCTGAGATCTTACACACTATATATACACATCTGGACCAAGCCTCTGCGCAGCGACCTAATGGAAAGACCAAAGCTCCTGGTTTGAGCCAAATCTCCAGCCCCGTCAAACAAGAAATATTCCTCATCTTGGCACATCCCCCCCCCCCCTACCGCGCCTGACCCACCCTCCCCCAAACACAACAACAAAATGTCCCTGTCTTTCGTTCCCACCACGTTCTCGACCCGCCACCGTCTTTCTTCCTCCGTTGCTAAGCGTGTGGTTGTTGGTGCCGAGATGTCGAAGGGGAAACCGGTCTGCTGGCCAGTGTGATAATGGGGAGACCCGGGGGGCGAAGAGAAAACCGAGGACATGTTTGGGATGATAGACCAATAAGATGTCCAGCACCTGAATCTGTTTGGAGGCACCAGAGCGGTGGACCTGCCAGCCGCAGGGGGGGGGGGGATGTGCCAAGATGAGGAATATTTCTTGTTTGACGGGGCTGGAGATTTGGCTCAAACCAGGAGCTTTGTTTCATGTGTGGAGGTTTCCAGAGGAAAGGTGTACTGTGAACAAACCCTGACAAAGCCCAGTTTGGGATCAGACACACGGAAACGCACACATACACACTTAAACCCACACATACACACAGAAACGCACACATACACACAAAAACGCACACATACACACTTAAAACCACACATACACACACCCTCCAAGATACGCACTATAGGAACACACACATCCACAAACTGGAGCATTTGCACAAGCATACACCCCCCCCCACACACACACACACACACACACACACCATACCTCGTTATACTGCAACTTCTAAAAATACCAGCTTTGCCCGGCGTCACCGTGGCACACACTCGTGCACACGCGCCGAACATTAGGTCATGTCTTGTCAAACAACTCGGAGCCTCTATCTAGTGCATCTAGAGAAGCACAAGTACTCCGTAGAAGCTTCATTACAAATCTACTGTGGCAGTCTGCTTCTGAATAAAGGTCTACAACACCCTGCAGTCCACTGTGAACTACATACAGACCAACACACAGCTCTCCATTGGGTTCCTGATAGTTCAAATCTAGGTAAAATACACTCATGGTACATCTAGTAAATCCTCTTTAATTACTAGATTTGGATAATAGGTTCCACTCCCCAAAAACAGACACTACACACACACGTACACACACGAATACGTAGAGTTGAACTAACTAACCATGCAGTGTACATGCACACATACACACAACTATAAGTACAGTGCAAACTGTCCACAAAATAATTGCACATTACTGTGGCTTATAAAACTCCCAATAATTGTCGCTATGGTTACCCAACTCCCTGTGAGCTGTGTCATGGAGCCTCTGCCAGCCGGTTAGTAACAGGGGTTCTTTACACACACACACACACACACACACAACACACACACACACACACACACACACACACGCATACACACACATATGTAAACACACACACACGCAGACACACACACACACGCAAACACACACATACACACACACACGCAAACACACACACACAAACACACACACGCATACACACACATATGTAAACACACACGCAGACACACACACATGCAAACACACACACACGCAAACACATACATACGTGCAAACACACACACGCAGACACGCACAAACATGAATGAATAATCATAGACGTGTTCATTATTTTCATCATAAACAAAATAAATATCCCCCCCCCCACAAAAAATCAATACGTCTGTATGTTTTCGCTAGACCAAAGAGCGATGCCTTTGCCTGCCGTGGGAACAGCCTGCCCCTGAACAGAGGCTGTGGACATTGATTGTTTGGAAGGAACCCTGGCCTGCTCTCTCCATCCAAACAAACAAGACTTTATGTTTGCCAAGGTGCTTTGCTGAACCCACAGTCGAGGCGAGGACATATACAAGTCCTCGCTCTTCGGATCAAACAGATGAAAGCTGAACCCTAAGACACACAGGAACATCCCCACATGCAGCCTTACACACACACACACACACGCACACACTACATGTTGGAACGAGGGAAAGCATGCAAGATTGAGATCTTAAGAAATGGTTGTCCAGCTGTGAGATGGATTCTATGATCTCCTGAGAAATCAGTTTATTACTCAATTCAACAAGAGAGAGAGAGAGAGAGAGGAGGGGAGAGAAAGAGAGAGGAGGGGGAGAGAAAGAGAGGGAGGAAGTGAAAGAGGAAAAGAGAGAGAGACGGTTATGTCTATAAGCGGTCCCCATGGTGCCCAAAACTTCACAGCACACACTGATCAAATCAACAAACTGCTGTGAGATTTAATAACAGGTTTAAGGGAAATTAGTAGGAAAACAAGAGAGAGAGGGATTGCCTCATTGTGGAAGGAAGTGTGTGCGAGAGAGACAGAAACTGAAGCAGAGGGGGAATGCAAACACACATACACTCTCTCACACACACACTCACACACACACACACACACACTCACACACAGGTCAGCAACAATACTATTGTGAAAAGCTAATCTCGTGAAATGTCATTAGCGGAACTGCCAGACACAATGAGATAGCACCGTGAGGGGAGCTGCCGTGGGTACACCGGTTTATTACGTTCTGCCTTTTAAGGTTGCGTGTTCCATCGGTGACACGCCTCTTTATGGACAAGGAGGAAATAACTGGCCGCGGGCGGGCGGCGTCCTCATCGCTCTGTAATATCGCTTGGCTGCCATGGTAATCGAGCAAGGGAGTTGAAGACTAGTTGTTTTGATTCAGACAGCTTTATCAATTAATGAGCGGTCGAACATGCGCACGAGGCGTGCTCGCCGGCTTCCTTACGGCACCCATTGCGGCGGCCATTATTGTTAGATGGAAACGCACGCGAGATATGATGACGCATTACTCCTACACAATCGGACACCATCTCTCAGGAGATCTGTGTAGCCAAATTGAATCGTAATCTAAATATCAACAACGCCTGCTGGAGCTGGAGCCGTTTCTTTCTTTCTTTTTTTCCCCCCGCACTGCAAAGTGATATCACATTATGATTCCACACCGTAAACAAATCACGGCGAACAGTACTGTATGTGCAGGCGGGGAAATGCAATTTGACTCCAGCAGAAAGTATTTTTCTTCCCTTCGGCCAGGCGTTGTCTCAGGGAGACAGAGAGAATGTAGCAGAAATGTGGCGAGCGATGGAGGTAACGCTTTGTGTCTGAAAAAGAGAGGGTGATGGAGGGGGAGGGGGGGGAGGGTGATGGGCAGAGGGAGAGAGACCCATCCATCATATAGCCGCGTCTCATCTCATCTGACATGTCATTTTCAGCTCTTCTAGGAAAGAAAAAGCCCAACCTTTTTAAAAGAGTCTTCGGACCGAAACCCGGACCTACGGCGGAACGATGACCCACAGCGAAACGCCAAAGAACAACCTGCAAAAGACTCTGTTCTTTTCGCCATTCTTCACCTACACAGCTGCCTCCCTCTGTGTGAATGCCCTGGAACACCCAAATCAGAGGTGCATTTGTTCGGGGCTGACGTCTTCATGGTTCTGAATAGTGGAACGGGCGCATGGAGAAGCTGGAGATAATCAGCCAGACTGGCTAAGCAGAGCATCTCCCTCGGAAACAAAAAGACAATTTCGCCATTTTTGGGAGCCATTTTAAGATGCAGTGGTGGTTAACATGGCGAACGGTACTTTGCTGTGGACAGGCAGAGTATTGGATTTGACAGCAGGAAGCTAGACTGGGAGGATAGTAACAGAGATATTGTTCTCCTTGTCAGCATGGTGGCAAATGCACAGTGCTGAGGGAATCCACAATATCTCTTCTAACTTGATCAAGTTCAGCAGTTTCTACCACCAAGTTATTTTTTTTAATTTTTTTTTATTGTACCGCATTGCCCTTGCCAGAAAATAACTTGTCATCATGAAAACACCAATGAAGATGTTGCACTATAAACACTGTATCGTACTTGTATAAAAAGACAACAATGTATATTTATGAAATCCTGTTGAGGGAGATGGTCATTAAATGTTGCAATACTGGCTTTAGGCTGCTGCCTGCCCACCATTCAGCCACTGGGATTTACGAGAAGTCTGAATTCGTAATGAACCTCCTTCAAACTCCGTCCCTTTCTCCTAATGCATGGCATTGTTAGAGGTCTGCCAAGCAAAGTGCAGGATCTGCAATTGATAACCACTCCAGGTCTTTTCATAGCATGACCAACCTCTCCCCTGTTCCCACACTTACCACTGACCTCCAACAGGGAGAAGCGTTGACAGACAAATTATATATATACACACACACTGTATATATATATAAAAACAGTCGAACAAAGCCAAGAGGAGATCTTTCACCAGGAAGAGTCAACGTAGAAACGCTTAATTTTCACCCCCAGGCAAACAAGTGAAGGGGAACGGACTTCACTTCCATTGAAATTCCTGCTAAGACACTTGGACAGCTCGGTGCCTCCGCATCAGCACACACGTTCCGGAAAACAGGAGCACGGTCAGGCCGGCGCGGCCGACAGGCTTCGGTGAGAAGTCGAGGCCTGGAAACCCGGCCTAATATCCCATGAGTGCTGGTTGTGGAGCACGTCCACCTCTAACATTCCCTCTATCCACCCCTTGAAGAGCCCTGAGGTGGTTTGGGGGTTACTCCTCTTGTTTTGAAGCCTGTAGCTCAAGCTACCGTAGCATCACTACCGCATACTGCTGAAGTTACCATAGCAGCGCGACTGTGTAGGTTTAGGGCTAATATGGGGATGTAGCATACAGCTGAAGTTACCATGGCAGCGCTACTGTGTAGGTTCTGGGCTGATATTTGGTTATGTGCTACAATAAGTTCTATCCTATTCCATTTCAAAGCCATTATAAACACTCGTGCCTCTGTTAAAACCAACACAGTTGGTGGTGACAATCCACAGTCTCTCCACTGTTCTCAGTAGCAGCACTCTAGGTGTGGGCTGTTCTGTGGTTGCACAATAGCCCACAGCTTTGGCTAAAGGAGACAGCAGAAGCTCAGCTCTGGGGAGAGGGACCTGTGATTGGACAGAGGGGCTGACGAGCCCTGCACGTGTCATAAGATTGCCTCCCACAGGACGTGATGCGGGTCGCTGTGTCCCGCGGTCCACCCTCACAGCGGCAGAGAGAGGCTCGGGACATCACAAGGCCCTGACCTCGGCTGATGTTTGGCGAGAGTATTGGGAACAAAATGTCCGCCGCCTGTCACAATGGTCGCCATGGGGACCGTGAGGCGACTTCATGGTTCTGCTTGAGCAACGCTGAGGGGAGGACGTCTGGCCATGTGTACAAACACAGAGAGAGATTGTACATTACACAAAGCGGTCTGCCAGGGAAGAGCCCTCTGGTTATCCAACGGTGGCATTTACCTTTTCAAGTCGAACATGAAATTTCTACGGGTTTCTACGAGTCCCGTGTGACAGAGTAAAAAGGCGGGATTATTTTGTAACTGCTTAATAATGGAGGGAAAGGCGAAACCGAGTGCTTCTGTCCTAGACAAAAAGGAGAAGGTCAGCTGACAGTGAGACCATGAGAGAGACCAAAAGAAAAGGAAGACTCCTAAAGAAAGAGCCTAAGACTGCTTGGAAGAAGTGTTCTGATAAATGAGTACTTCCATTGCGACAGTTTAAACAATCGACATTCAAAAAACCCCATCTAGGATGTTAAGAACAATGGGTGGAGATGTGTTTGCCTGTGTGGGCAGGAGTTTTCCAGAGATTGGCAGGAAAGTTAAATCCTATTCAATTTTAAAACAATTTCAAACAATCCTACCTTGGTTAAAACCAGCTAACACAGCTGGTGGTGACAATACACAATCCCTCCACTGTTCTCAGTGAGGAATATTCATCATGGAAACTACAAAGGTAAGTTCAATCAGGCAAATTATTTTTGAGAGGGAGGGGGGGGGAGTCGTGACTCGAGTCGTAGATTACGAATCTATCTTTTTAAATAAGCACGGGGTTATGAGACAAGGGGACGAATCGAGTCCTTTAGAAAGGAAATGTGTCTGAGGCTGTCTCTGTGCTTCACAGTCTGTGGTAGAGGCAGACGAGGAGGACAGGCAGGCAGGCAGGCAGGGAGGCAGGCAGGCAGGCAGGCAGGCAGGCAGGCAGGCAGAGAGAGGCAG